>CM024521.1:53182843-53627873 GCA_014182375.1 Eucalyptus virginea
AGCACGAGATGGACTAATACAAGGGTAAGGGTGCACGACGCTCAGTATTTATGGGAAGGAGGATTGATTAATCGATTGATCGATTGATCGATAGAGAAATTGCAAGAGAGTTAACAAGGCATCACCCACCCACCCCACCCCACCCCACCTCCCAAGAAAATCCATCGGAGCAACAATTCGGTTCCGTTACGCTAGCTACAGACAGATACTCTCTGCTAACAATGGATGGGATGGATGGACGAAGGGATCACCCAAGACGTTAAATCAACAACTATGCCCAACATCTCATCAAAACCACCATCCTTGTTCTTCGACACTCCAAAAAAGGAATTTAAAATTATAAAAATATAAATGGATCCTTCATCCGAGAGAGAGACCTGATTTGAAATAAGGGCGTCCGCCATGCCATTCTGACCCCTTACCCACGTCTCGCCGTAGACGGAGACGAGCACGCTGCCGGTCCGGTAGGGCATGCACTTGAACTCGGCGATTTCGTGGTGGCACTGCGGAAGGGAGGTGAGTTTGGCGAGGATGGCCTCCTTGCCCTTGATCTCCCGGCCGTCGAAGTTCAGCACCGACTCTTCCCGGTACAGGTTCACCAAGCCCGCCCGGTTCGTGTCGAACGTCCTGTAGTAGTTCACCATGAACCGCTTCGCCTCCTCCGCCCGACCCATGTCTTCTGGCTTGATCCTCCACATCTCTTCCTCCTCCTCCTCCTCGTTCTGTGCGCGATTCAGAGAGAAATCGCTAGCGCCGCTTCCCTTCCCTTTATTTATTTTGGAATCGGTCGGGTCCACCTACCGACCCGGTTTCTTGTCGGGTCGGTCGGGTTTTTCACGTGGACCCGACCCGACGATTAACAAACGAAGAAAACCTAATTCCAAAAGCCCTAGAAGGATTTGACGGACGTTTGATGGCATTCCATTTATAATTCATCAGGTCACGCGAACTCCAAAAAGGAAGTAGATCAAATTGAGGAGATTTTGAAGAGAGAATAATTAATGGACTTACTCAAATTAGGAAAAACTACTTAAAATGAATACGCGTTTCTTTAGCCGCTTGCAGCAATCCAGAAAGAAAGTAGATCAAATAGAGAAAATTTTGAAGAGAGAATAATTAATGGACTTATTCCAATTAGGAAAAACTACTTCAAAAAAAGTACGCGTTTCTTACGCATTTACGTTAGTAAAAACTACTTCAAAAGGGTACGCATTTCTTACACGTTTACGTTAGTAAAAACTACTTACAGAGAGTACACGTTTGTTATGGGTTTAGGTCTGCTGCAAAAGGGAAATTACCAAGAGGGAGAGGTGTTGTTTAGACTGCAGAAGGACCTACCTAAAATATTTGCAGATGAACAAAACGTGGAACTTTTTGGTATCTTGACTGAAGAAGCGTCTCTGAGGTTCTAACTAATCCTTTTATTATTTTCAGTGCGGCAAGGGGGCTGATAAACCATATACTTTATAAATCAGAGAAGATGAATGGTCGCAAATTCAGCAAAGGCTCATAATGTCATTGTTTATTATGTGTTTCAAAGGATTTGTCGACAAGGTTTCAACTGTCTATGAAGTAAATTTAGCTTCATCAGCCAGAAGATAGCTCCTTTTGTATTCCCTATTGTTGCAATGGATAGTGATGGTAACGTAAAACTGCAAGCAATGTGCATTGCAGAACAGGACATGGGTCAAGGGTCGCTTTTGGAGGTCTACCAACGGATATGGTCACAATTTGTGATAATGTCACCTCTCAAAACAGAATTGCATTTGACTATACGATCTATTTTCACAGCAATGAGCAATTTATGGTTGTTTCTAGCCAAAAAAAATAAAAAAGTAAAAATTATGTTCAAGTTGTTGCCTATATCTGAAGAACTGTCTTATGATGAAAGTAATGGTCCAGCCAGGGAAATGCAGTGTCTCGTCGAACGAAGTTCGAAAAAGCCGGAGGTTCATGCTCCCTTTCACTCTCCAGGCTAATTTAGTCTATTACTAGTTCTTTCTTCTGCTAGATTGAGCGAAATTGTGTGGCCGACCAAAAAGAGTTGCTTAGATTCATCTTCTGCAAAGGGAGTACTTTTTTCACTTCACCATGACACTGCAGTACAGAGTGATTATGATTCTACAAGGCAATTCTAGATGAGTGACCCCATTAAGATGCTATATAGATCAAGTGACCTGGACCCCTTGTGTTGCTTCTCATAGATATAGGGTGCATGGGAAGAAGCATGGCCGCTACTTTTTACTTTCTTTTACTATGACATATATGATTCAAACTCCAAATCATTCCCTCTTGGTCCTCTCACTGCAATGAAGACTTTCTTGTCAACCTCGGGCGGTGGAACTTCTGGATCAACTATACATTTACATTCCCTGTCCCTCCCAAGAAAATCATGGCCTCGGTGCTTGATTCAGGGGCTTCTCCATCAAATAATTCTTTCCTACCGCTTACTCTCATCATCTTATCTGTGTGGTCTTCACGTGATATTTCACTGCATTATGAACTTGGGGCTCTGAGAGCAAGAGCATGGCAAGTGCTTTCGACTTGGGGACTTCAATTCTTTGACTTCTTAGCGATCGTCCCTGCCTTGATCATAATCACAAGCTTCAGGAGTCTCCTGCGGTCGTTAGACAGCCGTAAATTAGAATCTTCGTATTGCTCTCGATGGCTGCTTTTTTTAGGCCTTCCTTTTGGAGGTACTATCAGCTTCAAGGTTTGTGAGTTAGCTTGTTTGAGACACAGAATAGGTATGAAGGGTTTGCCAAAGGGCCTGATGGACTTTTTAATCCCATGACATCTGTCCTTAACATCTTCCTATAACTAGTTAATTATTAGCAGGGAAGTGGCATGCGAGGCAGCCAAGTGCAGGGGTATTAGTTCACAAGGTTAATCCGAGGGATGTGATGTCTCTTGTGCAGATGTTTCGAGTTTTTCAGTGAAATGAGTTTTCTATTGGAGAATTGTGTCCACAAGGTTAATCCGAGGGATGATTTGTATGCTATATGGGGTGTTTTTCTTTTTGCCTGTTTAGCAATTTTCATGGTGCATGTCGGAGGGATGATTTGTATGATATGTGGGGTGTTTTTCTTTTTGCCTGTTTAAACATTTTTCCTCATGCTCTGGGTAAACTCTGATAATCTCGCTAATTGATTTGTGTCTGTATGATACAAAATAGGCCATCTGGAGGAGGTCGATCACCATCGACTCGTCTTCTCATTGATAGAAATAAATCAAGAACTCCTCCTTAAAGGTAAATCATTGAAGGTGTTAGAGATATTTAGGATGATTCTAATGATTCTCTGTATCTTTCAAGATTGTGCGAATATTTCTTTTTAAATGGGTGTATCTTGGTTGATATATTATCTTATCCAGTTATTTTATGGAGTCTATAAACATGCTGATGTAATCCAGAAAGGAAGTAGATCAAATGGAGGAGATGAATTAGGAGATTTTGAAGAGAGAATAATTAAGTAATAATTAATAGACTTACTCGAATTAGGAAATAGTACTCAGCAATCCAAAAAGAAAGTAGATCAATGGAGGGGATTTTGAAGAAAGAATAATTAATGGACAAAAACTACTTAAAAAGGAGAGCTGTTGTGGCTTGATCCTCTTTCGTTCGTCGCTCTCGCTTTGTCGTCGCTCTCCCGTCGCTCTCGCCACCATGGAATCTGCTAACCTGGCTGCCTTCTTCGGCGGTCAATTTTATTTTTCGTTTGACTCGAGTCGCCTCTATGTGCCGCTCTATTATGGGCCAGCGTCGACCGCTGTTTACGATGATCACATTGCCTCTGGCCCCATAGACATAGAAATTTTATTCTCTTCGGAATATCTTGCCGACGTCTGTCATCTCATCACTCGTATGTCATCGTCTATCGATTCTATTACAGGTCGACGTTGTTTCACCTTCGCCGGTGTCATCCGCATCGGCCTCGAGTTCAGAGACTTTGAAGAGGTTCGGTTTCTCTCTTCTCTTTCTTTTTTTGTTGGGTTAATTTGATACTAATAATTCTTCCCTTTTAGATGTTTATTGTGGAGGGGCCGCTAATCCCTCCTCGGAATGGACGGATTATTTACAGCAACTTCCGTTCAGCCCTGCGGCAAGAGCCGTTACCGTATCCGATGCCGCTGCCACCAGTGCAAGAGCTGGCCGAATTATACCCAAATGCCCCAGTATACCCAATGCCAATGCCATACCCACCACAATTCCCTAACCAGGCACAGCCATTCCCTCACGAGGGTGTGCAACCGGCAGAGAACCCATTCCCACAAGCGGCAGAGAACCCATTCCCACAAGCCGCTGACCTGGCAGCAGACGAGCAACTTCCGGCATTCCTCGTGCAACCGGAGCCATTCCCCCAGGAGGACCCACAGAACCTGATGCCATTCCCACAAGCCGGTGATCCGGCGGCAGACGAGCAAATACAGGGAATGGAGGTGGTCGAGAGTCAAGGCAGCAACGAACCAGCGGACCCCTGATGAACATATTTTAGACTACGTGTGCATTCTCACGTGTCCATATCGTTTCAGTCTGCATACATTCTCCCATGTCCATATTGTTTAGAGTTTCAGTCTATAGAGCTTCAGTCTGTCTGATGATTCCGTTATATTGCAGTACTGCTCTTTTCGTTGTTCAACACGTTAAAAATAGTGGATTATGATTATGCTTTATGATTTGACCAACTCTTTCTACACAAACACCTACTGAAAGTGAAAAATGCTTGATTGACTGACGGTCAAGCAAACCTTTGATGGCAATAATTCATCTTGTCACGCCAAATCTAAAAAGAGAGTAAATCAAATTGAGGAGATTTTGAAGAGAGAAAAATTAATGGATTTCTTATGCGATTGTGTCTACCAGCGCTCAACCAAGAACTTATGCACTAAAGCTGGCTTCAACGTTATTTTTTTTTTGGATCACATGATATAATAATCATGTTTAAAGTAGATTTCCCATCACACGAGAGGACTAGTAGCTATGCCCACCACGTATAAACCACGATGGCGATGCTTGTGGCTAATTAAAACAAAATTAAGTTTGTGTAAATTCCTTACCTCTCAGGAGGAAGCAATTGTTGTTGTTCTGATAATCAAATTCAAGTATGTCAGAGTTGACTTTGCATTGGACTCAGAGTCCCGAGTGCACATCCAACACTTTTAGGTGCCGCAGACTCCATATATATTTATTCACACACACGTCTAATCACCCAAGCCAAAAAGATAACGACTTGGGCAAGCCTACTCTCGTTGTTATTTGGGCTAGGGGCGAAGCTTCCGAAAACAACATGAATTTGTTTAAACAAATCTAAATTCGACACGACTCAACTCGATATCAATACCATCTCGTCCATTTTCAGTGAAAGCTACTTCTTCTTTTTTATCGGTTCTACTCTATTCCTACCCTAATTCTTACTCTCAGACTTTTGCCACGTTTTTTTGTACCATACGTAATGACACGAATGTAACATTGCAACACATGTATCATCGGCCCGATTGAGGCTTTTTATGCAGCAGTCTCGGGCCAACCTGGCCAGGCCCGTCGGCACCGCTTGAACGCCATTTCCACTGCATCGCCATCTTCATACGAACTCTCTCAATTCAGAGTATTCCTAGTATTTCCTTCTCCAGAATTCCAGTTCTTGCTGCTGCTTAACCAGGTACGCTCTTTATCCTCCTCTCTGCTTCCTTCTTGTTCATCGATATGTGGCTATTGAAATATGCTAGCTTGAGCATTGATTCCGATTCCATGACGTTGATCCGCGTCCGGTTCTGGAAAAATCTTTTGCGATCTTTCCGAAAGTTTTGTTTTCGTCCATGGACTCTTGCGCAAAAGATTGTTGACTGCGATTTTGGGTTTCGTTCCCTTCTTCTGTTTCCCTTGTAATCTTTGGAAGCTGTGGTTTTCGTTGGCATCAGGTGGAGAGAGAGAATCGAGATGCCGTCTCTGCAGACAGCTTTGCCTCCGGAACTCGCGGACAATGTCATAAGGGTCGGTGTGTTTTTCTCTTTCGTGTGTTTCTATTTGTTATTGTTGAGAAATTACACCATTTGAGATTGGTTTCCTTTATTTTAATCCAATTTTACTATGATGGACCTGAGCAGGTCCTTAAAAGGCTCACGGAGGAAACATGTGAGAACCGCCCTAGGGTGAGAGACCATGCGTTGTCCTCTTATTCCGTCTCTGTCGGAAAGACAAAGATAGACAGGGAATTAAAAGGCCTCACGGACACCACGTCGGAGCTTCTGTTCTAACTACTACCGGGTAGGCAGATATAGTAGCCTCCCACGCCTGGAGTGGTGAGGGTGGGTTGAATTCTCACAGCTAGATTGACACGCCTTACGGCATTGTCCTAAACCACAGGTTGACCCAGTTCCTCCTGTTTAGGACAGTGCCGTGATGTTTTTATTCGGGGGGAGTAATTGCTTGTATTGGTAGTTTCATTGGTCGCCCCATTGGTCATTGCAGCTTTATCGCGAGTGCCTTCGAAGAGCGAAATACATAGGGCGTCAGGTACACCCTCCTTTCTTCATTAGACTTTTTGGGTTATGTAGCTTTTAGCTAATAATTGCTGAAGTGAGCGGCCTGTTGGATTAGCGTTAATATTTTGAAATTGAACTCTTTGGAATCGAGCGAATTGATGAATTGCTGTGTAAGCAATGATGGTAGCTTCAATTTTGTTATGCTCTTGCTTAAAACTTGTTGGATGGCTTTTGTCTGAATGATAATGTGTTTAAGAGGGACATTGTGTTTTATATTTCCATTTTATCTGCTTGGATTATTCAAATAATCTGAAGTTATGGTTTTACAAGCGAATTCTACCATGAATCGGAATAACTGAAATTAGATCATACCCTGTTTGACTAAAAATTTGCCTCCCTCTGAGGTTAATCTGCTTAGGTGGGGAAGGCAGGCTAAAGTTTTTTATGGCCATATATAGTGGCAGCAAACAGATGTCTCAGCAAATTTGAGCTTATATGTGCAATTTGGCATGTTGGACCAGATGCTTCCCTTGGACTGTACAAGTTACGACGGCAACACAATTAGTAGAAATTCATATTTTTTACATACTGTGGTCTCCATTCCTCCTCCGTCTTTATTTGAGTTGGAAGGACTGTACTTTCTCATTAAACATATTCCTCTTGATGGACACCTCTTACCATGGAGTGGTTTTTATGCTATCTGATGTTCTAAATTGACTTGGAGAAGACTTTCCCATAAGATGGAATTTACCCAAAAAAAAAAAAAAGAATGCGAATGTGGCGTTGCCGGATAGACACAGCTCAAGCTTTTGGTTGCGAGTCTTTCTGGCCTAAGTGGCAAGATCATGATATGGAAGTCGGAAAATTTCAATCCTCTGGCACATTTACGTCTTAAATTTGTCAATGGTTCGTTAAATTTATGGTTTCTGAACTAATGATGTTTAATTGAAATTTTTGCTGAAATTTGAAAGTAGTTTTTTTTTTTTTTTTTGGTCAGTCCTACTCTAATCCCTACTCTACACTCACTCGCAGACTTGTGTCCTGCCTCTTGCAGGGCGTGGGAGTCGCAACCCACTCTCGAAACTTACGCGTCCCTACCCCCATCCCCCCTTGAGAAGGTGGGGATTTGAACCCCTCACCTCCCCCTTCCATGTTGGAAGGGTGGCCACTGGGGCGAACCCCCAGTGGTTAATTTGAAAGTAGTTTAAGCGGGGTGTATTGTATATAATTCGAGCCCACTTCTTCCATGTATACACTTTTTGTATTTCGTGCGGCTGAGGAACTAACTTTTTTTCTCTTCACTTACACTTGTGCAGCAACACATTACTCAGCTTCTTGTCGAGTTGGTGAGGCAGCAATTTAGAAGGAACATGCATGAGACAGATCCTGAGAAAATCCAAAAACTAAAGGATGAGTGAGTTTGAAAATGCCTATTGGTAGCATTAACAGTCTTGTTTCTGTTTTTCTTCTTTCAAAGAAAAGGAAATTGTTTAGGATTTATGTGGAAAGGATTCAACTGATATATGACGAAATTCTTAACGCATGTTATCTTCATAATTTTGCAGAGACCCGGATTAGGCCGTATGAGCTTTGTTAGAGTCTATTTTATTTGGTGGGATCCAGCGTTAGACTGCAGAAGGACCTTCCTAAAATATTTGCAGATGACAAAACGTGGAACTTTTTGGTATCTTGACTGAAGAAGCGTTTCCGAGGTTCTAACTAATCCTTTTATTATTTTCAGTGCGGCAAGGGGCTGATAAACCATGTACTGTATGAATCAGAGAAGATGACTGGTCACAAATTCAGCAAAGGCTCATAATGTCATTGTTTATTATGTGTTTCAAAGGATTTGTCGACGATGCTTCGACTGTCTATGAAGTAACTTAGCTTCATCAGCCAGAAGATAGCTCTTTTTGTATTCCCCATTGTTGCAATGGATAGTGATGGTAACGTAAAACTGCAAGCAATGTGCATTGCAGAACAGGACATGGGTCAATGGGTCGCTTTTGGAGGTCTACCAACGGATATGGTCACAATTTGTGATAATGTCACCTCTCAAAACAGAATTGCATTTGACCGCACCATCTATTTTCACAGCAATGAGCAATTTATGGTTGTTTCTGGCCAAAAAAAAAAAAAAACAACGGTGATGTTCTAGTTGTTGCCCATATCCGAAGAACTGTCCTATGACGAAAGAAAGTAATAGTCCTGCCAGGGAAATGCAGTGTCTCGTCGAACGAAGTTCGAAAAAGCCGGAGATTCATGCTCCCTTTCACTCTCTAGGCTAATTCAGTCTATTATTAGTTCTTTCTTCTGCTAGATTGAGCAAAATTGTGTGGCCGACCAAAAAGAGTTGCTTAGATTCATCTTCTGCAAAGGGAGTACTTTTTTCACTTCACCATGACACTGCAGTACAGAGTGATTATGATTCTACGAGGCAATTCTAGATGAGTGACCCCGTTAGGATGCTATATAGATCAAGTGACATGGACCCCTTGTGTTGCTTCTTATAGATAGAGGGTGCATGTGAAGAAGCATGGCTGCTGCTTTTTACTTTCTTTTACTATGACATATATGATTCAAACTCCAAATCATTCCCTCTTGGTCCTCTCGCTGCAATGAAGACTTTCTTGTCAGCTTCGAACGGTGGAACTTCTGGATCAACTATACATTTACATTCCCTGTCCCTCCCAAGAAAATCATGGCACCGGTGCTTGGTTAACACCGATCCCGGCTATAGATTTCCAGCAGAAGTGAACATTGACGCCAAAATATGTTACAATTACTATTGACGAAGAAGAGAAATCTATTTAGATAGAGCTAAGAAATATGCTACGGTAGACTGCATAGTAGCTTCTTTTTATGATCTAGTACTACTAAGTGATTGATAATTCATGTAATCCCTAGCCAGTTTTTCCTAAATTTGATGGTCTGGTCCTTGACTAATGCGTTGGCTGTAAATACGAGGGCTCTGAACGCCTTGTAACTCTCTAGATGGCGTTGGGCAGAGCTAGTCGCCTTAGAACTGCCTGTGCCCCTGATCTCGCCCCCGCTTCGAGTAATCATACCGTCCAAAACCTCTCCATCGTCAGCAAATGACATGGCCTTGCTCATCCTTCCTTCCTAATATGACAGAGGCACATCAAATGTCCAAGAATTAGAGGCTATCTTGATTCTCGACTGGTTTAGGATATGGGGAACATTGCATGACTGTTTAAACTGCTTGGACTGCAAAAAACTTCTCTAAGAGGCGCCCGACGTACTCGAGTGGAAGATCTAATTTTACATAATTAGGCAAAGAAGTATAAATAGCACTGTACCGGCAAAAGATGGAATGATACGGGGCGTCTACATACTCTGCAGCATCTAAATCTTGAAGGTTGGCCACTTTGAAGAGCTTGGGCAAAATGTATTGTCTCACTGGAACTAAAAGCATGATCATCAGTGGGAAAAGCACCCCAGCAAGCGGGATCCACGTAATCCCAAAACAGACGAGCAAATACGAGGTCTGGAATAATGTGAAAACCACAATTGTCTTGAAGGGTACAGTTTCCACGAAGATAGCATGATACTCCTCCAGCACTCTGAAGAAAACGATTTAGAAGTGAGTACATGCAGTTTGAAAAATATGCAGCGAAAAAGATTTAATCTGAGAGGGAGATCCGAGAAATAGCTACTTGTATCGTCGGCTTGGAGCATTGAAAAGCAGTAAGATCCTCTCCCAGAACTGGTTACCAGGAAGGCTTTCGATGGCCATGAAGGCAAAATAGCCCCAAAGCACAGAGGTTGGGATCTTCTTCAGCAAAGGCATGGCTGCAACACATCCACCAACCATTGCAGCTTGAAGCAAGTTACTGAGCCCTTGTTCTTTCACCTCCACTGGCAATAAATCATCCACGTCTCTCTCAACATCAAACACAGTTTTGTCAACTGGGGCATCCACGTGCCCCATGCTGGAAGCCATTGCAATTGTCGAGTCCTTCAAATCCTTCAGCCCCTATTTTACAGTAGAAGTGATCATTTGTGAAATAAATATCAAGATTTTCAATCACAGGTCTTCTACTACGAAGTACTCTGATCCTAGCAAGAAGGGTGAAGCTCTTTTTTGCAGTAGACGGACGTTTAGATACAGGTAGAGGTTGAATTAGGTTCAATCTAAAAGTAATGGTTTTGCATCATCTCACCAGAGCAGAAGGTGCCCGGTAAACAAGTGGGGTCTGCATTTGTTGATAGGCTTCCTGCATACTTCCATAGACTCGCCCCAGACTTGCATTGTTACCCATGCATTTATGAGCAGTCGATGCAAGCCCATTCCGAAGTAACCGCACGGCATAAACATATTGCAAAAACCATACCGTGGTCGACCTTCTCTGTAAGGACGGGTTGGTATCGGAGGCCTTGAGCCTCCGTAAGGATATGGTTGGTAGAGGTGTCGACCCGGATGCCAACACACATGATTCCTTGATTTGGGGTCTGTGCTATATAGGCCGGTGGAGAGAAGCTCTTGCTTTGTCCCTCAAGATGGTCGGGAAAGGCGTCCGGCCCGACTTGTTGACTTGCAGCTACTTGATTCACGGCACGACTCATCAGGATCGGCGCGGAGAAGCTCTGGTTCTGTTCGAGCGGATGGTGCGGGAAGGCTACGTCGCGGATGCTGTTACTTGTACCTCGTTGGTTGAGTGTCTATGCAGTTCCGGTAAATGCGTAGAGGCTAGAAGGCTGTTGATCGATATGGTGCAAAGGAGGGTAATCCCAGATGTTCCAACTCTCTCCCCTGAGGTCAGGGCGCTTTGTATGGAAGGGATGGCAACCAAAGCAAAATGCGTTGTTGATGGGATGAGTCAAGGAGGTGTAGAGCCTGATGCAGTTACATCAACCTATTGACGGATGGTTGTTGCCTCACACATCAAATCAATTATCCTAAGTTGCTCAAACTGATGGTGAACAAAACTGCTCGCCCGATGTTTATAATTGCATCACTGAAATAGATGCATACCGTAATGCTAAAAAGTTCGATGAGTCAATAGAGCTCTTCACAGAAATGCCTGATAAGGGTTCGTTTGCCAATGCCGTCACATATAACATTCTGATCGGTGCCTTATTCCATGGTGGCAGAGCTGAAGCCGCAGAGAAGGTATTTGATTAGATGCAAGCTGCCGGCCTACCTCCAGACAATTTCACCTATATTCTGCTGGACAGCTTTTGCAAAACTCAGAAGCTTGATAAACTGTAGGGCACACGGTTGCAAGCTTTGCACATTAAATATTCTCGTAGATGCTTATGTAAAGAAGGGCAGGTAGACAAAGCCCAAAAGTTGCTTAAAGATATGTCACAGACTGGATGCTCTCATGATGCTGCTGCTTACCACACTTCAATTAGAGGATATCTGAGAAACCATGATTACTTAAGGGCAGTGCAATTTCTTGGTGAGAGGGTCTAGAAGGGTTTCTCTACTGATGCATTGACGATGGAGTTGCTATTTAATTTGTCATCTGACGATGAAGTTGATCCTGATCTCTTACAACTGATACAGAAGTTCTTGTGAACTTTGCTGGTCTCAAGCCTGTGAGCCTGCTGTGAAATAAATTCACACACTTGATATTTAATCCAAGCGACCCTGGTCAAATTTTTGTATACGTGGGGTTCTGCGTATATGGTCCGATAACATCTGGAGAGACGCTCCAGTTGCATATGGTGTGTTCGCCTTGTTACATCTGTAAACAGCAATGGATGCTCTAAGGTGGAGAGGACGGTGTATAAAATGCACTATCTTGTTGTCAGACTTGCAGAAAATCGCAGTTTAGTACATCTAAATTTTGGGAGGCCTCACCAAAGGTGTGGATCGCACTGGCGGCTCTACAGAGCAGTATAGTACATCTAAATTTTGAATTAACTGAATTGATCGTGAGAAAGATTTGTTCACTTGGGGCAGTGGGGAGATCATTGTCAGGGTAAGAAGGAACTCTACATTGTGAAGAGCGTTGCTGGATAAAAAATTTCGCTTTCTTTGCCGTGTCTGCCGTGGTGCTGAGGTCTTTTTTGACTGTGGTAAGGAACAAAAGATCCCCATCTTTCATCTGAAATGAGATTTATGATGTCAGTTTAGCCAAATCTTGCTTAAGGCAGAACTTGGATGCATCCGTTACTCTTGCTGGTGGGCGGGGAGTGTTTTGCTCTTGAAGGGCTTACCGAAGTGTGATATCTTCGTGTCCTTCTGTTTCCTAGCCTTGATGTGGAGTAAGTTGCCAGGAAAACAAGTTACCCCTATTCATTATTGTGGCGCCTTGGTCTATTGAAGCTGAGTCGATTAACCTTGAAATAGGGCCGTGTCGACATCAGGAGGAGAATTCTTCATGGCTTGGTCCTCATTCCAAGCAAGTTTTCGCCTTCCCTGTAGCAGATCTATCAATGGCTGGTGAGGTCGTGGAGCAGCCTGCAATCATTTCGAAAGCTTGCATTCTAGTGCTCGGCGCAGAAATTGGAACGACAGCTTTCTGACATGCTCGGCGCATAACTCTCTGCTACTCCGGCTCTCATCAGCAGAAAAGAAGGTGAAGGAGCCGTGACGCGATCCGAGCTGATTTATGATCATATGCTTGAGTGAAATTGCTTGTATCAATGAAATGCTTGAGCAGTGTGCTCATTAAAATGCGGCCAAGGCTTGTATATGCCATGGAAAAGCAATAATATTTGCGAGAATCCTATACTGATAAGAAATAATTAGTGAATGAAAATATTTTTATTATTAATAATAATTATGTCTAAATATTTTGTTCATTCATTTTTATAAGTGATAGATGCGATCATTTTCAAATAAATAATTTCTATATCATTGATTTTTCATGGAACAAACGGATCTTTAGTGATATGTGATGGCTTCATGTCATAAGTAACTTTTAATTAGGAATACTAATTTTCGCTTAATCCATGTAGTAGGTAAATTTCCAATGTTGATGACGAATTTTTGTATAAGAAAGGATATTTAATAACATAATAAATAGGAGTTTCTCAAGGTAGTGGCATCTAACTACTTAGTAATTAAACAATAATTGAATTGCACATACATCTAAGAAATTTCGACATATTTTGTATAGTTTCGTGAGAATTATTTATGTTAAAATTCGAGAGAATTAAGAATTATACTGTTCAATTCGATTTGGGAATCATTGTTTCTAACTATAGCGATCGATTTTTCCAAATCGACTTTCGAAATAAAGCGATCATTTTTTGAAAAATTTCCACCAATCGAGCAATGCCCATATTTTCTCCCTCGGTGCTCGAATTTATCTGTTTATCTAATTAAATTTGTGGAAAAAGCATTCACTACTGAAAATCCAAAATAGATAAAATTCCAGATATTTTATTTTCCATTTTTTTTTTCAGATATTTTATTTTTCAAGGAGAGAGATTAACGTCCAAAAACTGTCAAACCGAGCGACTGGCTTTCAGCTCAGCAATGGCGACCCTCCTCCTTCCTCGGCCCTTCCCCGACCTCTCCTCCTCCTCCTCCTCCCCTCGCCGGAGCCCCTGCCGCCTCCTCCCTCTCGCCGGCGGCCTCGCCGCCGCCGCCGTCGCTCGGATCCGACTCCTCCGGCCCGCTCCTCCTCCGAGAACTCGCTGTAAGGGATTTCCGGTCGCGTTTCTGGTTCGCTCGCGCGTTTCGGTGCGGTCGGCGTCTAATCGTGTCCGGTGGCGTTTGAATTGCAGGAGAGCTTCGACCTTCCTTCGGATTACTTCGCGCAGCTCCCGCGCGACCTTCGCTTGGATGTAAGTACTGGCGATGGACAGTGAATCGTCACTCTTCATGATGAGTGGCATTCTCGTCGAATTATGGAGGGGGGGCGTGCGTGAATGCGGATTGCTGTTACGAGGGGGTGTCACTGCGGCCGTAGGCTTAGTTGAAATTGCACGTCACAACCAGCTTTATCAAAGCTGTGCAACGATACCGTTTCAAACCCCCAAAGTTTACGCCTTTTCGTAAAACTAAAGGAGATGCCCATGCTTGTTGATCATTATCGTGGGGGATTATAATGCCCTTGTTTTTAATATCTGGATCGGTTTGAGTTTTTCATGATGGATTATTATTATTATTATTTTTTTTTTTTTTTTTTTTTGGGTACATGTTGAAGCTGAATGATGCGGCTTTTGACCTTTCAAATGGGCCGGTTGTTGATGAGGTTTGTTGTTAAGCTCCAATTCCTACCTTTTGTGATTCATTTGTTTCGGTTGTACGGTTTCACTGATTGAGTGGAGTTCAGATTTTCTCAATTGTCCTTGGGAACTTGAAGAAGCTCGAAGGGAGATGGATTATATCTGACATCTGTATGCCGATTGCTTTAATACAAAAGTTAACAAGTTTTATGTTTTTTATTTCCCTTTTTCCAATGGCCAGTGTGGCAAAGAACTTGGAGGTATATTGTTAAATTGGTCGAAATTGTGGGAACAAGCAGATACATTGACATCTAGGACTTTGGCGAGCAAACTGCCTCTGCTAGACAGAGCTCTTTGGCTGATAATGCTAAATCAGGCATGAAGAAAACACTGGCTTATTCATGCTTAACAGTTAATACACGCTTAAGGGTCTGTCATGAGCCTCATGATCATGCATTTGGTGATTTAGCATTGGGGAGGCGCTTATAATCTGCTGGAAGGAGGTTCCAGTCCATGGGACCGTATGGTCAAGGCGAACTTGCTAAGGTATCTTGCAGAACTCGTGAACTCTCAGCTTAGTAAAAGTTGGTATACTATTGCTATGTGAGCTTAAATGTAAACAACAGGAATGGTGGGTTAAAAAGAGCAATTTTACTCTGCCAAAGAAGCAGAAAATACACACTTGAAATTCAGACTGCCCTACCCTATATTAATCTGTAAATTTGTTGCGTGTCGGAGTTAAACACTTATAAAACTAAATTAGTTAGGAACGAGAATTTCCTATACTTTTGAATGAGTATTTGAACCCAGTCATTGCATGAACTCCTTTTTCCTTGTTTTCTCAAACTACATTTTTTTTTTTTTTTTTTATCATCAACTTCTTATGAAAGAACTGGAAGCACTCAAGATAAAACCTTGACCGATCATGCATAAGGACCCCTAATGATGTGAGCCTCGATGTTTGGAGAAATCTTTTCCACTTTGAATGTGGCATAACTAGTGGATTTATATGAGGTGTGTAAACTGTTTCAAATTATTGTTAGATTGCAAAGATGATGATTGCGACGGGAAAGCGTTTGGCTGCAACCCAAGTATCTGCCGCAATGGTTGAAGAACCTAAGAAGGAAGCCCGAACTTTTAAGGTTCGTTCTAGCTCTCTCCTGGTTGAGGTCTCAAGGACAAGCTTATTAACATAATGTGATCTGTCACTGGTTCTTCACATTTTTGAAACTGCAGTTTGGAGAACTTCAAGTAGAAGTTACATCAGATAAAGCCAACATTGGGGCTGCTATCGGTTTTGCATTTGGGTAACTGATGCTTTTTGTCACGATTGATTTTTTTTTGCCTAGTTATATTAGATTGAAGAGTATTAAATTGAAAACTACCGTTTAAAATGCAGAATTCTTTCATGGCAACTAGCTCAAGGCGTTCAAAGCATCCCCGAGAGCTCTTTGCAGTATGCAAATGATAAAGCTCTGCTGCTGGCCAAGGTCTCTGAGAACACCATCTTCAACCTCGTGTGGATGTCCTTTTGTACTACATTTACTGAACGCTGATACATGGAATCATTTCAATGCAGTCTCTAAGGGGTGCTCTACTTGCGACGGGCTATTCATCAGCTATCTTGTCCACAATCGCATCCTTTGGTGTTCTTGTGCTTGCAAGACATCTTAAATCTGAGAATAAGTGACGTTGTCCTAGTTTTGTCTACGTTTTGCTTGTAGATGACCATTGACTTGAGGAAGAGCTGAACATGACTGAAAATGTATTACTATTGTCGTTATGAATCCATCGGTTATGGACACGTACTGATAGAATATATCATTATGTACATAAACTTTTCGGGCATGAAGAATGCTTCTTGGCATGTTCCCTGTTGCCCCATAATTGGGGAAGCTGATTTGATTTATTGCATCTTGAAGCAGATGTTGCCCTGTTCTCCTACCTCTTCCCTTCTACTGTTCCACTTTGATTATAAACTTCCAAAATTGGTAATGGAAGAAAAAGCACCAGCAAAGCATGTGTCATTTCATATTTGCTTTCAGCTTTAAAGAAAATGCAATGAGAGGGGGCATTAAGTTACAAAGTCCTCAATTTAAGAGGTGCTGATGTTACACTTTGAATGAACAGGGAGGGAGAGACCAAGTGTGATATTCTTGACCTTTACCTCTTGATAGTTTAACAGTGATCTATAATAACCTGGCTGAAACTATGCAAGTGAAAGTCTGGAAGAAGTATTAAATGTTAACCACCGACGAAGGGTTCCAAATTACATATCACCTCGGATTTTTTTACCAGTCAATGTGGGGCTTGATTCGTATCAATTAACCACCAATCATTTACTCCTTTTGCTTTTGGGCTGGGCCATAACAATGGTAGATCTCTATTTTACTTCAGTACCTTACTGCTTAAAAGTCCAAAACAACTTGAGCACTGAAAGTTAGGATGCATGACCATAATTGCTATTTGATGTAATATCCTTGGACAAGAGCTTAGCTCTTGGGAGTGTGATTTTTGCCTTTTACATTGAATTCAAAATTGTTGATTTAACTTGATTGTCGACGACTTTCATCACATTTCTGTGATTAGTTTAGTGCTATTGCTTTTTACATTTGAGACATTTGAGTACCTTAGCAGTACGTTTTCCAGTTGAAGGATCCAGCAGTAGGTCTGCTGAACCATTGTATTCAAATCTTTTCATATATCAACTAAGTTGATGAGGAAGGTATTAGCCATTCTCTTATTGTGGATATTCTTGCCAATGCCATTGTGATGGGACAATTTGGTAGGTGGTTTCAACTCGGGTCTCTTCTATAAGTATTTGTGGTCAGAATGTCGGAAGCAATTTGTAAGTATGGCATCTATCTGTATAAACATTTTTAGGCCAGGCTTGCTATTCTCCGTGTTATTTCAGTCACATACTGATGTTCTGGATACATAGTATATAATCTTCAATGCTGGCTAGTACATTGTAGAATCCATTAAATTGTCACTCTTTTCTATTTGCTGATATAGGACCATAGACGTACTTGTCTTCTGGTTGACCTTATGGAGATTATGTCAAAAACTCTGCCCAGCATCTGATGAGGAGTACCTCCTGTTTCAGTGTGGCTAATTATTTGGGTAATCGAGTTTACGGTTCTCTCTTTTGTTGCTGTCATTGGATAGGAGATTTCATTTAATGGATTCTCATCATGATCAATCCTCCAATTGAATGAAGTTTACGAGTAGGGATGTTGTCGCCATCTGATAGGTTAGGTGTTCGGTGTGTTCTTTGTTCAAAATCGTGGTTGTTCTAGCCCTCTTGCATAATTTTTAATGGAGCAAAAACTAGAACCTTAAAAAAAATTTGGCACCGGCAATTGTAGCTTCCTTGAGAATCCACCCTCTTGGTTTTTATTTTTTATTTTTTCTGACCTTAGTGCTATCGTACTAATTAAATGGCCTTTGCTTACCTGATGAAGTTGGCTTGGAAAATCATAGTTGACAAATGCATGATCTGCGACCCACGTCCAATTTCCTTTTCTTTCTTTGTTTTTGGCTGATGCATGCGATGATGAGCTCATCAATATTAATCTGGAAATATTCTTTAAGATAAAGTTTTCTGTGGTTTTTGCAGACTCTTTGTACTTATATTTTGCTTGTCTGATTCCATTCAAGGAGTGATTGTGTCTCTGCTCCGCTGCATGTTTCTTTGACATAGACGCCGGGAATATCTGGCTTGAGCTGTACATACATATTATAATGCTGGGTTTCTCTACCGTTGTGACTTATGAGAATGGAATATATATATGGTCGCAAGATTCCACCAATGCTATGAACTGGTCAAAGAACTTGGAGTTTTTTAAGTTCATTATCCTGTCACAGGCGATTTAGTTGGTCATCCAACTCAAGGTTTTGTGGTTTCAGGTTTTGGCGCAAGCTTGCTGCTTTACAATCCCTGCTGGTCGAATTTTTCTGCTGACGGCTGCATCTTCAAGATTCATGAATGTTCCGAGATTCCAAGTCTCGCAAGCAAGCTATTGTTGGAACTGGTCTGACCGTCTTTAAAAAATGCCGTAAGCAAGAAATTGCTTTTCCTTCTCGTTTGCATCTGTCAATCTTGGCAAGTGGGAAATAAAGAACGCTCCCATCAGCCATCATATGTATTGATACCATGTGCTGCTCTAGTCCTAGAGCTTCAGAAGATGGTAATTCTTCATCCATGTGCGTTTAGTCAACTTTTGACTGTTTAGGTCAGTCTGTTATCTCGTGATCTTGTTGTCATCATGTTTACCCATTTTTCTCTTCCAGCAGACAGATTATACGAGAAAAGAAAGAACCAAGCTGAAAACAAAGAGCATGCCCTGTCGAATAGACTCTTTCCCTTTCTGTTGATACATCATCTGTCCTTTTAGAGCTGCCCCAAAACACTAGCTTTTCGCAGCATCGCGAGATTGTCTACCACGTCAAAAATTAATAACGAAAGGGATCTGCTTTAGTCGTCATCTTTTCTTCTTTTCTTTAATGACTCGGATTAGATATGCAGCATTTTCACGTTGACTTTGAAATATATAAGCTAGAACAAATTGTAAGAACACGCAAGCCACGGATTGGTCGCTACTCTTATTTCTTTCTCCTCTCTCTCTTTTATTTTCCCACTTGCAAATTCTAACCGTATCACCTCAAATAACAGTGAATTTTTTAATACAATGCCGTAATTCGAGATCTATAGCAGGAGAGAGTAGCCGTCGACATGATTTGAACTCTATTTCACTGAAACCATATAGCCATCAAATCGGTCAGCGATCGTTCTGATGTTATTCAAGAGCATAAAAGCTACAACTTGTGGTCGAATGTGATGGCTTTTCTCATTACTCTAGCTCTTGGAGGACGTACATGCCTATTTTCCAGCTAGAGAGCATCAATTTTGATGGATGGATATAGGTAAAATAGGCGACATATACATACACACATATATATAATATAGGGCTATTGAATTCATTCTTGCAATGTTGTCACGTGCAACAGACGACTCGGAAACTAAATTGAGCTACCGTTACTATCGTTAATCGTCATCTCGTCTTGGCCTTTGTCCGTTTCCCGAGCACTACAAGGAAAAATTAGAAACAAAGTTGGATGGCAACGGGCCTTTCCTTCCCTAAAGGCCTAGAGGACCGTCCCTGATGAGCATCGACAACAGCGAGATCACTTTCAAGGACAGATTTAGCATGCTTGGAGGTTGTTATCAGCAGTAGTGTATAGTCGGAGAAAATGACACAAATAATCTCTCGACTTTATCTAATGTGTAATGTGGTTTCTAAATTCTAAAGTTGTTCAATGTGATCATTGAATTTTAGTTCAACGTCTATTATCATTCATGAATTTTTAATTTATTTGATGTGATTTATGAACTTTTGATATATATTTAATCTAATCATTCAACTATATGAAAATATTCATTATTGTCCATGAACCTGAATTAATAAAAAGATAACATTGAATTTTTTCATATAGTTCAAGTATTAGATTGAACATGTATCAAAAGTTTAGGGAATATACTAAACAAAATAAAAGTTTCGGGACAACATGCACATTAGGCTAGATTTCATGGGATATATTGAATAAATTCAAACTTCATTGACCACTTCAAAGCTCAAAAGCCATTTGTATAATTATCTCAATTAGTTGTGAGAGAGACACGATGATCAATTGCTATATTTATGGTTCATTCTAAATCTTAAAGTGTATTTGTTTTACCGAAAACTTATAATGAATGAATATATTTTCCCCTTGGGAACATTTTCAAGGAAAATGCTTAATTTTTATTTGTTTGGTGATTTACGAAAAGTGGTTTCTTTCTTACTATAAGGGAAAGTAATTTTCCCCTGATTTGAGCTTATTATTTTAAGTTTATGGAAAACGTTACGCACAAATCGATTAGCATAAGGGTTTGACCAAAATATCATTTTAAGTTACCCTTCAGAAAACCTTAAAATAAATGTGCATGATCCAAAATATCCTTATCACAAATTTGAAACTTAAAAAAATCAATGGTCATCAAGTTCAAACCATACATAAAAGTCGCCGTCTAGATATTCCAAATGGCAAATTGGGAGCACTCATTGCTCACTGACTACGAGAAAATATTGCCACAGCTCTCAGAGGTTGACCTTTCTGTAAGGTGAGGCCAAACTTGTCGTCCACGTTCATCTCTTCAGGCTCCATCCCAACTTCAAGCTTCCAATTGAAGCAATTAAGGAGCGAACCGAACATGATAGGCAACGTCCGCAAGGCCAATGGCAAGCCTGGACATACACGCCGACCTCCGCCAAGTGGAATCAACTCAGAACTTCGTCTTTTCACGTCAATTTCCAATCCGAGAAACCTCTCTGGCGTTACTGCATTCGGGTCCTCCCACAACGTACCATCTCTCCCAATGGCCCATATATTGACAAAGACTTGTGCGCCTTCTGGAATGGCGGCACCGTTAATTTCTAATTCCGTCCCAGATTTCCGAGGGAGCAACGGAATTGTTGGGTGCAAGCGAAAAGTTTCCTTGACGATGGCCTGTAAATAGGGTAAGCTAGTGATGTCTGACTCATCGACGAGATTGCCCTTGCCGATGACTTGATCGAGCTCTGCTTGGGCTCTTGATAGTTTCTCCGGATTGTGTAGTAGCTCGGCCATTGCCCATTCTAACGTGTTCGAAGTTGTATCAGTGCCTGCAACAAACAAATCCTATGTTCAATGAATAAATCCAAGCTCAAAATCGCTTGGTTGAATAATAGCTGAGCTGCATATTGAGCATGTAATAATATAGAGATTCCTACCACTAAAACTATTGGTACAAGCAAGAAGAGCCATATATAGAGAAGCAAAGCTAAAATACACCGTGAATTTAAAGATTAAAAAACACGAAATGATTATACCATAAGGGCTAAATTCTATGCATGAGATACAATCAATTATTAAATATCTACTCACATATACGATGGCTTCCTAAACCTTTCAGTTGGTGCGTTTTAAGTATAAACCTTTATAGGAAAATGCAATTCAATTTAGAATTGTTTGAGAAAGTGCAGTTTAAGAATTTCACATCCAACTTTTAATACTGTTCAGCAAAATGGCTGGATTGATGTTTTGAAGAAGGTTTAGAACATCATTATTCCAGCTAGGTGACATGTCTTGTATAAGTTTTGCGGATTAAGCTGCTCGAAAGAGGAAATAGCTAGTTATGTAAGTTCCAGGGACTTTGACGCAAGAGTGGATAGCATGTTCAATTGTTTGAACCGGGCTTTTTTCTCGGGACAATTTTGAACCAGTTCATTCACAAATTTTTGAACTCATGTCTTATTAAGCGGCAAAACATATCCGAGGACTATATAACATGAAAATTCTACTTGATGGCCAAAGGGTGACTTGAGAATTTTCTTTTTGTAAATATATTTGCAAAATGTTTCCTTCTCTTTAAGTCATTTTTAAATTGTACCGGGATTCAAATGATGATGATGATGAGCATGAAGAAACTCAAGAAGAATTTCTGAAAAGATATGCCAAAGCTGCGATTGATCTTGAAGATGGTAATGCCATTGGAGAGGGAGATGTTGAAAATGAAGATCTTGAGCCTGATTTGGGTAAAGTTCCTTGTTCTACTTGTAAGCTGCGCGAAAAAAAATCATGGTTTTAGTTACAAACTTATCTGATTGAAAGATTTCACCACCTGATTATTGTCTAAGTCACTTACAATGGACACTATCATACATTATAAATCGATGAGATGTAACTTCCCTGCTTTGATCATAATCACAAGCCTCAGGAGTCTCCTGCGGTCGTTAGATAGCCGTAAATTAGAATCTTCGTATTGCTCTCGATGGCTGCTTTTTTGAGGCCTTCCTTTTGGAGGTACTATCAGCTTCAAGGTTTGTGAGTTAGCTTGTTTGGGACACAGAATGGGTATGAAGGGTTTGCCAAAGGGCCTGATGGACTTTTTTATCCCATGACATATGTCCTTAACATCTTCCTATAACTAGTTAATTATTAGCAGGGAAGTGGCATGCGAGGCAGCCAAGTGCAGGCGTAATAGTTCTTGGCCCCCCTTAGGTTTGCATAGAATTCAGATTGCACTCGGGGAAACTGCCTCAGAACTTTTTTGGGAATTCCCAGTACGGTTTTTGTTGCATGATGTGATGTCTCTTGTGCAGATGTTTCGATTTTTTCAGTGAAATGAGTTCTCTATTGGAGAATTGGGTCCACAAGGTTAATCCGAGGGATGATTTGTATGCTATGTGGGGTGTTTTTCTTTTTTCCTGTTTAGCAATTTTCATGCTCAGGGTAAACTCTAATAATCTTGCTAATCGATTTGTGTCTGTATGATACAAAATAGGCCATCTGGAGGAGGTCGATCACCATCGACTCGTCTTCTCATTGATAGAAAGAAATCAAGAAGTCCTCCTTAAAGGGCAGGTGCCACCTCCGCTCGTTTGGACTTCGCACGGTGCCTTCCCCGAGCAGTTTTCGTTGTTGCTGTAGTACAGATGAAAAAGTTAAATGAACTTTCCTGCATTCGAGTGGAGCAGAGAAGTTTGATCCCGACTCGATTGATTTCTACTTAGTGGCGATCTCTGCCTCGAGATAAAAGATTATTTAAGATATAGCCGCTGAGAGGAACTGTAGAGTGCAGAGTGTCAATGGTTTGTAATCTCAACAACTACGTTTTGTCACAAGGTTTGATTTTCATCGAATGCTGCTGGGATGGCATCCCGGAGCAAGACTCCATATGAAATAACATGTGGGTAAAAAATTCTCAGTGTTTTAACAATGCGCTCATATGATTTAGTAAACAAATTTCAGCGCAACATATTGCCTTTCTCAAGCGCATATATGCTCTAACGGTACCACCATTATGTATGTCCATCTGGCTTTAACTGTGGTGGAATGGTATTGTTTATGTAGTCATTTTCTTAAATATTAAACTTCCTCATTCCCAATGTCATGAAACATTTAGTCAATTTTACCGGGCGACATGTTAACACGAGAACTACAAGGCCTCACCACTGAGTTCATAGGACTCGGATTCAAATCCAATATATATATAAACATGTTTCAAGCAATAAAACATTGAAAATAAAACGTCGCCAAGAACATTGAAACTACTGATATATATATATATATATATATATATATATATATATATATATATATATATATGTGTGTGTGTGTGTGTGAACTTACGGATGTTTTATGAGGGACATGGGCGGTGCCGAGGTGGAAATTTTCATCCTGGACATGGGCAGTGCCAAGGTGGACCCACTTGATGCCGAGGTGGAAATTTTCATCCTGGACATGGGCAGTGCCAAGGCGGACCCACTTGATGCCGAGGCGGACGAGGTGGACTCACTTGATGTCGAGGCGGCCATGGGCGGTGCTAGTGCCGAGACATAAGCTGGCGATGTCGTGCCGGACATCCGCACGGCGGTGTGAACAATAAAGGCGGACATTGGCGGTGGCGGTGGCGGTGGCGGTGGGGAAGTCATCGTGGGCATTAGAAAAGCAAAGGTTGGTGTCGGTTTCGATGCCGGTGGTGGTGTCCGAAGCTTGTTGAGATGAAGGGGGCTCCAAATTTGTGTTCCTACGCAAAAGCTTCCTTCTGGTGCTGGCATCAGAAGGAACATCTGAAGGCAAAGAATCAGAGCAAGAGCGTCAGACAAAAGCACGAGATGGACTACTACAAGGGTAAGGGTGCACGACTCTCAGTATTTATGGGAAGGAGGATTGATTAATCGATCGATCGATTGATCGATACAGAAATTGCAGAGAGTTGACTAGGCATCACCCACCCAAGAAAATCCATCGGAGCAACAATTCGGTTCCGTTACGCTAGCTACAGACAGACAGATACTCTCTGCTAACAATGGATGGGATGGATGGACGAAGGGATCACCCAAGATGTTAAATCAACAACAAATATGCCCAACATCTCATCAAAACCACCATCCTTGTTCTTCGACACTCCAAAAAAAGGAATTTAAAATTATAAAAATATAAATAGATCCTTCATCCGAGAGAGACCTGATTTGAAATAAGGGCGTCCGCCATGACATTCTGACCCCCTACCCACGTCTCGCCGTAGACGGAGATGAGCACGCTGCCGGTCCGGTAGGGCATGCACTTGAACTCGGCAATTTCGTGGTAGCACGGCGGAAGGGAGGTGAGTTTGGCAAGGATGGCCTCCTTGCCCTTGATCTCCCGGCCGTCGAAGTTCAGAACCGACTCTTCCCGGTACATGTTCACCAAGCCCGCCCGGTTCGTGTCGAACGTCCTGTAGTAGTTCACCATGAACCGCTTCGCCTCCTCCGCCCGACCCATGTCTTCTGGCTTGACCCTCCACATCTCTTCCTCCTCCTTCTCGTTCTGTGCGCGATTCAGAGAGAAATCCCTAGCGCCGCTTCTTCTTCGAGAGTTCCCTTCCCTTTATATATTTTGGAATCGGTTGGGTCCACCTACCGACCCGGTTTCTTGTCGTGGCCCATGTAATCCCAAAAGCCCCTACATAAAGTCATCGTGGCCTTTGACCAAAAAAATAAAAATAAAAAAATTCATCGTGGCCCGCCTTCCCGCCAATCCCGTCGCTTCCTCGTCGCTCTCTCGCCGCCATAGAATCTGCTATTATGGGCCCACGTCAACCGCTGTTTAAGATGGTCCCATTGCTTCTGGCCTCCCAAATATAGAAGCGGATTCTGATGAACGGCCTCTGCCGTTTGAGGAGGGTGGAGCTGGGTTCTGCCGTTCTGGGCAGGGTCTTGAAGCTCGGGTTCGAGGCCAACTCGGTGATGCTGAACACGCTGATCAACGGCCTGTGCGAGGGCGGAGGGTTAGATCGGGCGGTGAGGCTGGCGGACGAAATTGGAGACTATGGGTTGAAGCCCAGCGCGTATACGACGTATGCGACCAATCTGAAAGGCGCGTTGGGGAAGGAGGATAGAGGTCTGGCGATGGAGTTGCTGAGAAAGTGGGAAAGGCAGAATTACAGGCTGAATGTGGTCGCGTACACTACCGTGATCGACCTTCTCTGTAAGGACGGGTTGGTATCGGAGGCCTTGAGCCTCTGGAAGGATATGGTCAGAAAATCACCGAGCAGTTTAGTACATCTAAATTTTGGGAGGCCTCAGCTATCTTGTCCACAATTGCATCCTTTGGTGTTCTTGTGCTTGCAAGACAGCTTAAATCTGAGAACAAGTGACGTTGTCCTAGTTTTGTCTACGTTTTGCTTGTAGATGACCATTGACTTGAGGAAGAGCTGAACATGACTGAAAATGTATTACTATCGTCGGTATGAATCCATGGGTTATGGATACGTACTGATAGGATATATCATTATGTACATAAACTTTTCGGGCATGAAGAATGCTTCTTGGCATGTTCCCTGTTGCCCCATAATTGGGGAAGCTGATTTGATTTATTGCATCTTGAAGCAGATGTTGCCCTGTTCTCCTACCTCTTCCCTTCTACTGTTCCACTGATTATATAAACTTCCAAAATTGGTGATGGAAGAAAAAGCACCAGCAAAGTCTGTGTCATTTCATATTTGCTTTCAGCTTTAAAGAAAATTGAGAGAGGGCATTAAGTTACAAAGTCCTCAATTTAAGAGGTGCTGATGTTACACTGAGAATGAACAGGGAGGGAGAGATGGTTTGGCCACCAAGTGTGATAGTTTAATAGTGATGTATAATAACCTGGCTGAAACTATGCAAGTGAAAGTCTCCAAGAAGTACCAAATGTTAACCACCGACGAAGGGTTCCAAATTACAGATCACCTCGGATATTTTTACCAGTCAATGTGGGGCTTGATTCGTATCAATTAACCACCAATCATTTACTCCTTTTGCTTTTGGGCTGGGCCATGACAATGGTAGATCTCTATTTTACTTTGGTACCCTACTGCTTGAAAGTCCAAAACAACTTGAAGCATTACCGTAATTGCTATTTGATGTAATATCCTTGGACAAGAACTTAGCTCTTGGGGAGTGTGATTTTTGCCTTTTACATTGAATTCAAAATTGTTGATTTAACTTGATTGTCGACGACTTTTATCACATTTCTGTGATTAGTTTAGTGCTATTGCTTTATACATTTGAGACATTTGAGTACCTTAGCAGTACGTTTTGCAGTTGAAGGATCCAGCAGTAGGTCAGCTAAACCATTGTATTCAAATCTTATCATATATCAACTAAGTCGATGACGAAAGTATTAGCCATTCTCTTATTGTGGATATTCTTGCCAATGCCATTGTGATGGGACAATTTGATAGGTGGTTTCAACTCATGTCTCTTCTGTGAGTATTTCTGGATAGCATGTCGGAAGCAATTTGTAAGTATGGCATCTATCTGTATAAACATTTTTAGGCCAGGCTTACTATTCTCCGTGTCATATCAGTCACATACTAATGTTCTGGATACATGGTATATAATCTTCAATGCCGGCTAATAGCACGTTGTAGAATCCATTAAATTGTCACTCTTTTCTACTCGCCGATATAGGACATAGACGTACTTGTTTTCTAATTGACATTATGGAGATTACGTCAAAAACTCTGCCCGGCATCCAAGATCAGAATCTGATGAGGAGTACCTCCTGTTTCAGTGTGGCTAATTATTTGGGTAATCGAGTTTACGGTTTTCTCTCTCCTTTGTTGCTGTCTCTGGACAGGAGATTTCATTTAATGGATTCTCATCATGATCAATCCTCCAATTGAATAAAGTTTACGAGTAGGGATGTGGTCGCCATCTGATAGGGCACGTGCTTGGTGTATTCTTTGTTCAAAATCGTGGTTGTTCTAGCCCTCTTGCATAATTTTTAATGGAGCAAAAACTAGACCCTTGAAATAAATTTGGCATTAGCGAATGTAGCTTCCTTGAGAATTCACCCTCTTGATTTTTATTTTTTATTTTTTCTGACCTTAGTGCTATCGTACTAATTAAATGGTCTTCGCTTAACCGATGAAGTTGGCCTGGAAAAATTAGAGTTGACAAATGCATTATCTGCGACCCACGTCCAATTTCCTTTTCTTTCTTTGTTTTTGGCTGATGCATGCGATGATGAGCTCATCAATATTAATCTGGAAACATTCTTTGAGACAAAGTTTTCTGTGGTTTTTGCAGGCTCTTTGTACTTGTATTTTGCTTGTCTGATTCCATTCAAGGAGTGATTGTGTCTCTGCTCCGCTGCATGTTTCTTTGACATAGACGCCGGGAATATCTGGCTTGAGCTGTACATACATATTATAATGCTGGGTTTCTCTACCGTCGTGACTTATGAGAATGGAATATATATGGTTGCAAGATTCCACCAATGCTATGAACTGGTCAAAGGACTTGGAGTTTTTTAAGTTCATTATACTGTCACAGGCGATTTAGTTGGTCATCCAACTCGAGGTTTTGTGGTTCAGGTTTTGGTGCAAGCTTGCTGTTCTACAATCCCTGCCGGTCGAATTTTTCTGCTGATAGCTGCATCTTCAAGATTCATGAATGATCCGAGATTCCAAGTCTCGCAAGCAAGCTATTGTTGGAACTGGACTGACCGTCTTTAAAAAATGCCATAAGCAAGAAATTGCTTTTCCTTCTTGTTTGCATCTGTCAATCTTGGCAAGTGGGAAATAAAGAACGCTCCCATCAGCCATCATATGTATTGATACCATGTGCTGCTCTAGTCCTAGAGCTTCAGAAGATGGTAATTCTTCATCCATGTGCGTTTAGTCAACTTTTGACTGTTTAGGTTAGTCTGTTACCTCGTGATCTTGTTGTCATCATGTTTACCCATTTTTCTCTTCCAGCAGACAGATTATACGAGAAAAGAAAGAACCAAGCTAAAACCAAAGAGCATGCCCTGTCGAATAGACTCTTTCCCTTTCTGTTGATACATCATCTGTCCTTTGAGAGCTGCCCCAAAACACTAGCTTTTCGCAGCATCGCAAGATTGTCTACCACGTCAAAAATTAATAACAAAAGGGATCTGCTTTAGTCGTCATTTTTTCTTCTTTTTTTTAATGACTCGGATTAGATATGCGGCATTTTGACGTTGACTTTGAAATATATAAGGTAGAACAAATTGTAAGAACACGCAAGCCACGGATTGGTCGCTACTCTCATTTCTTTCTCCTCTCTCTCTTTTATTTTCCCACTTGCAAATTCTAACCGTATCACCTCAAATAACAGTGAATTTTTTAATACAATGCCGTAATTCGAGATCTATAGCAGGAGAGAGTAGCCGTCGACATGATTTGAACTCTATTTCACTGAAACCATATAGCCATCAAATCGGTCAGTGATCGTTTTGATGTTATTCAAGAGCATAAAAGCTACAACTTGTGGTCGAATGTGATGGCTTTTCTCATTACTCTGGCTCTTGGAGGACGTATATGCCTATTTTCCAGCTAGAGAGCATCAATTTTTATGGATGGATATAGGTAAAATAGGTGACACACACATATATATAATATAGGGCTATTGAATTCATTCTTGCAATGTTGTCACGTGCAACAGACGACTCGGAAACTAAATTGAGCTACCGTTACTATCGTTAATCGTCATCTCGTCTTGGCCTTTGTCCGTTTCCCGAGCACTACAAGGAAAAATTAGAAACAAAGTTGGATGGCAACGGGCCTTTCCTTCCCCTAAAGGCCTAGAGGACCGTCCCTGATGAGCATCGACAACAGCGAGATCACTTTCAAGGACAGATTTAGCATGCTTGGAGGTTGTTATCAGCAGTAGTGTATAGTCGGAGAAAATGACACAAATAATCTCTCGACTTTAATCTAATGTGTAATGTGGTTTCTAAATTCTAAAGTTGTTCAATGTGATCATTGAATTTTAGTTCAACGTCTATTATCATTCATGAATTTTTAATTTATTTGATGTGATTTATGAACTTTTGATATATATTTAATCTAATCATTCGACTATATGAAAATATTCATTATTGTCCATGAACCTAAATTAATAAAAAGATAACATTGAATTTTTTCATATAGTTCAAGTATTAGATTGAACATATATCAAAAGTTTAGGGAATATACTAAACAAAATAAAAGTTTCGGGACAACATGCGCATTAGGCTAGATTTCATGGGATATATTGAATAAATTCAAACTTCATTGACCACTTCAAAGTTCAAAAGCCATTTGTATAATTATCCCAATTAGCTGTGAGAGAGACACAATGATCAATTGCTATATTTATGGTTCATTCTAAATCTTAAAGTGTATTTGTTTTACCAAAAACTTATAATGAATGAATATATTTTCCCCTTGGGAACATTTTCAAGGAAAATGATTAATTCTTATTTGTTTGGTGATTTACAAAAAGTGGTTTCTTTCTTACTATAAGGGAAAGTAATTTTCCCCTGATTTGAGCTTATTATTTTAAGTTTATGGAAAACGTTATGCACAAATCGATTAGCATAAGGGTTTGACCAAAATATCATTTTAAGTTACCCTTCAGAAAACCTTAAAATAAATGTGCATGATCCAAAATATCCTTGTCACCAATTTGAAACTTAAAAAAATCAATGGTCATCAAGTTCAAACCATACATAAAAGTCGCCGTCTAGATATTCCAAATGGCAAATTGGGAGCATTGCTCACTGACTACGAGAAAATATTGGCACAGCTCTCAGAGGTTGACCTTTCTGTAAGGTGAGGCCAAACTTGTCGTCCACGTTCATCTCTTCAGGCTCCATCCCACCTTCAAGCTTCCAATTGAAGCAATTAAGGAGCGAACCGAACATGATAGGCAACATCCGCAAGGCCAATGGCAAGCCTGGACATACACGCCGACCTCCGCCAAGTGGAATCAACTCAGAACTTCGTCTTTTCACGTCAATTTCCAATCCGAGAAACCTCTCTGGCGTTACTGCATTCGGGTCCTCCCACAACGTACCATCTCTCCCAATGGCCCATGTATTGACAAAGACTTGTGCGCCTTCTGGAATGGCGACACCGTTAATTTCTAATTCCGTCCCAGATTTCCGAGGGAGCAACGGAATTGTTGGGTGCAAGCGAAAAGTTTCCTTGACGATGGCCTGTAAATAGGGTAAGCTAGTGATGTCTGACTCATCGACGAGATTGCCCTTGCCGATGACTTGATCGAGCTCTGCTTGGGCTCTTGATAGTTTCTCCGGATTATGGAGTAGTTCGGCCATTGCCCATTCCAACGTGCCCGAAGTTGTATCAGTGCCTGCAACAAACGAATCCTATGTTCAATGAATAAATCCAAGCTCAAAATCACTTGGTTGAATAATAGCTGAGCTGCATATTGAGCATGTAATAATATAGAGATTCCTACCCTTAAAACTATTGGTACAAGCAAGAAGAGCCATATATAGAGAAGCAAAGCTAAAATACATCGTGAATTTTAAGATTAAAAAACACGAAATGATTATACCATAAGTGCTATATTCTATGCATGAGCTACAATTAATTATTAAATATCTACTCACATATACGATGGCTTCCTAAACCTTTCAGTTGGTGCGATTTAAGTATAAACCTTTATAGGAAAATGCAATTCAATTTTAGAATTGTTTGAGAAAGTGCAATTTAAGAGGTTCACATCCAAAGATGCTGCAAGCAACGGGAAAGTATGCACATTTATTTTGTTTCTCGTGCTCTTTTAACTTGTAAAACTGCTAAAGTGCATGCTTTCATAGAATCTTCGTAAGTCTTCGAAAATTGTCTATGTTCAAGGATTTCTTATATCACTCGGCTAAAATGATTTTTACTAGTAGATTTTGGACTCTAGTGTCTGAGAAGACACTTCATCTTCAGTAAAATCATAAGAAGTGTACTAGTCAACACGATTAAGTGACAGAAGTGTAGATATTTTGTGGAACTCACACACAGATGCATTTTTATGTGAATTGATGGACCTCTTGTTGGGAAAAAAAGAATACATTTATGCTCTATTTGTATCGCAAAAAGTGATTATTTTGGAAAAATATTTTCTTACAAAAAATCACTTATATAATTTAAAATTTTAGTTAATGAAAAATGTTTTTTTATTGTCGACAACAAGTTATGTCCAAATATTTTGGTGGCTAATGATGATAATAATTCTCATTTGTTTATTTTTGTAAGCAACGCAAGCGATCCTTCTTAGAAAAATGTTTTACAAATCATTCATTTTCCGCGAAACAAACGGAGTCTTGACGATGAACAATTTTGGTTGCTGTCAGTAAATTAGTCATGAGAAAGCTGAGTTTAAGAGGTGATTAGAGGTCATCTGATGCATTCTGAGGTGATTAGAGGTCATCTGATGCGTTCTCCTATTCGAACTTCTGTCTTAAATTTGGCACATGTATAATGACGTTTCCATATTCCTTGAGTAAGCAAGCATGTTTAACTGGTTGCATGCACCATTTGCTTTAATTTTCTGTCAATTGGGGATGTGAGTTTCGAGGACTGAAGGATAAAAAGGGGCATGCATGTGAATAGTTGCTAATTCTCAACCTCTGAAGTTGGAATGAGAGACTTGAACTAAGACCAAACTTGCCGCAAAGCATCCTGTTGCACCATTGCTTATTAGTGGCTCGGAAAATTCATTTACGTCAATTTCTCTCTCTGGCCCATAGAAGGGTTGTTTGCTGCTAAGCATAGTTTTCAAATGTCCACTGGAAACTGAATAACTGGAAAACTGTTAGATGTATACACTATATAGTTTGATTGTTGTGATGCAATCCGCTTTAAGATCTGGTTGAACAGTTGTTTCTTTAAAGTGGTGATCCGATGACTGTTGTTTCTTTTGCAGGCTGAGAAGAAGAATCCGGTTGGTCTGCAAGAACAAGTAATTATATCTATTTTTTTCATGCCTATTTGGGATAAAGGAGGCTGAATATTGAGACGAAGCTGATATAGGTGCACGTTTTGCAGGTTTTTGTGAGAAAAGTGATTGAATTACATGATAGGTACCTAGCATATGTCTACAATTGTTTTGAGAGCCACGCTGTTTTTCACAGGTATGATGCTGTTGCTGCTGGTTCTGCTTCTGGGAATTTCTATTTATGCTTAATCTCAAGTTCTCTGCTGTTCTGTAGGCTTGAAAGGAGGCTTCCGAGGTCTTCTTCAGTAAGGAGTCGGTGGAAGCTCAACGGCAGAACTGCTGGCCACTTTTTATGACAACATACTAAAGAAAGGTGGTGGTGAGAAGTTGACTGATGAAGTTATTGAGGAAACGCTTAAGGTATTATTTTGCACTTACACACTAATGGGCTAATCACATCACATTCTACCGTTCTTGATTCCTTTTTCTTTGGTCATTGCACACGTGGTAAAGCTGGTTGCCGATATCAGTGATAAAGATCTATTTGCTGAGTTCTACAGGTGATTATTTATCTAGCTCTTGCTATTACCTGCCTGCAATCAGAAGTCCTCTGTGGGCAAACCATATTGACGGAATCTATTGGTTATTAACTCTGGCAGGAAAAAGCTTGCGAGGCGACTTATTTTTTATTAGAGTGCTAATGATGATCATGAGAGAAGTATTTTGACCAAGCTAAACCTACGTAATGCGGCAGTCAATTCACCTCAAAGATGGAGGGAATGGTTGGTTGCCCTAATTGTCACTGCTGATTAACTGACTTCCGCAATATTTGATGCTAAGCCAACTATTTTCCACAATTTGCTGAATTATTTTTCTTTCAGATGAGAGATTTGACATTGGCAAGGGAAAACAAAACCAGTTTTGAAGAGTATCTCAGCAACAATCCTAATGCAAATCCTGGGATTGACTTGACGGTTACTGTTGTGACAACTGGCTTCTGGCCGAGCTACAAATCTCCTGATTTGAAACTTCCAGCAGAGATGGTATGCGTGTCATCCTTTTCATCTTTCGCTGTTTCTTCAAGGAAGAGTTCTGTATGCTGCGCATATGTGTATCCCCTTCTCCATTTGTCGCACTACATTTAACAATTTGCTTTTTGCTAGAGTTGTTAATATCACTGGTCGTTTTTGTGTCATCTTAGGTAAGGTACGTTGAGGTTCTCAAGGAATTCTATCAGACAAAAACGAAGGAGAGAAAACTAACGTGGATATACTCCTTGGGTACATGTGACATGGTCGGAAATTTTGAACCAAGAACCGCGGGGCTGATTGTCACAACTTATCAGGTCTCTTGAATATAATTGTTCCATCTTTTTCCACCCTTCTCTTTTCCTTTTGTTTCCCCCTCCACAGTCGCCAGGATAGATAGAAGGGGTCACCTGCCACAAAAGGACACATGCGAATAGGCATCTGCTTTGCTGCTTTTCAACACCTCAGAGAGATTAAGTTATTCAGAGATCATAAACCAGTTAAATCTGAGCAACAGCAACGTTGTTAGACTTCTGCACTCATTGTCATGTGCCAAGTACAAAATTCTCAATAAAGAGCCAAACACAAAGACAATATCATTGACCGATCACTTCGAATTTAATGCCATGTTCACTGACAAATTGAGAAGGATCAAGGTATATATTGTTGCTCGACATTTTTCCATATTTTTCCCTTAGCTTTCAATTCCTATGCATTCAAATGACTGCGATCTGCCAATCACCAAGATTCCACTCCCTCCTATGGATGAGAAAAAGAAAGTAATTGAAGACATTGATAAGGATCGGTGCTAGGCCATAGTTGCGTCAGTTGTGTGCATCGTGAAGAGTTGGAAAGTTTTAGGTTATCAGCAGCTGGTTATGGAGTGTGTCGAGCAGTTAGGAACCATTCTTTAGGTCTGTGATGATCGCTATCTTTTCACTTAATTATTGTTTTTTTGCTCATCTCCCTTGCAAATGTGTGCTCATCTTTATTAAATGAGAACTTGTCCATTGCAGCCTGATTTCGAGGCGATCAAAAAGCGGATAGAAGATTTGATCACTCAGGACTATTTGGAGAGGGATAAAGACAATCCTAATTTGTTCAAATATCTTGCATGAAAAACTGCTAGTCTTCCGTCACCTACCGAAGTTGCTGCAGATATGGGAAACGGCAGAGAGGAGTTCAGTCATTTTCTTTCCAAAGGTTTTGGAAGATCCATGAGTTCAGCTGTACTTCTTCCACTTGATCGATTGGGAGCGCACGAGCTGAAAATACCTGTACGTTTTGCTTTGAGTGCCAAGTATCAATGGTTAAAGAATTTGCACCCATCCTGGAAGATATCATGTAATGACCGATACTTAGAGCAGGACCATCCAGCGTCTTCGGTATCGGAGCACACAAATGACTATTGGTATTTTTGGGTTACTTTGTCCTTTGTCCCAAATCTCAAGAATGAGATTCTACTTTTTTTTTAACATAAATTATTATTCTCATTTCGGGTTGTGCAGCAATATGTCGGAACTTTCTTTTCTTCTGAACTCTAGCTGCAATTAGGTTTTTTACAGCCTTGTTTCATACTGGTTCTTCATCGAAGGGTAATTTATAATTCTCACTTCATTTTGGGTATGTGTGATGGTGAAATAACTTCAAGAATTTGATCATAGTATTGTGTTAGAATTTTGGGTGAGTGCATTGCCAAACTCATGCTGAATCAGTTGACCATGCAAAGTTCCTGTGACCAATAAATACACATGATTGGTCAAAATTCGGGAGGTCCTAAGAATTTGATAGCAAAATTTGTGGTCCAGCACTGAGAAGTGAAATTATATCTTTCGATGTTGTGTATTGAAGCAGCCTTCAGACAGATTTGGTATGGTTTTAAACAAAAGTCTCAAGTGCATGGGAATGAATTCGCTCGTTCAGCACTTTGTCTGCAAGAACAAGTAATTCTAACTTTTTCATATCTTATTTTGGATAAAGGAGGCTGATTATCGAGAGGAAGCTTAGACAGGTCCACGTTTTGCAGGTTTCTGTGAGGAAAGTGATTGAATTACATGACAAATACCTAGCATATGTCAAAGATTGTTTCGAGAACCACCCTCTTTTTCATAAGATATGCTGCTGCTAGTTCTGCTTCTGGGCATCCCTGTTTATGCTTAATGTCAAGTTCTCTGCCCTTCTGTACGCTCAAAAGGAGGCTTTCGAGGTCTTCTGCAATAAGGGTGTCGTTGGAAGCTCAAGTGCATAGCTACCGGCCACTTTTTGTGACAATATACTAAAGAAAGGGGGCGGTGAGAAGTTGAGTGATGAAGCTATTGAGGAAACGCTTGCGAAGGTACTGTTTTGCAGTATACACCAATGAGCTAATCAAATCACATTCGACTGCTCCTCATTCCTTTTTCTTTGGTCACGGCACAGGTGGCAAAGCTGCTTGCCTATATCAGGGATAAAGATCTATTTTGCCGAGTTCCATAGGTGATTTTTTATCCACCTCTCACTGTTACTTGCCTGCGATGAGAAGTCTTCTGTGGGCAAAACTGCTGGCCACATTTTTTGTTATTCTATCTGCTTCACATCGTGCTTTGTAAATTGCTCTGTTTGTTGGCACTAATCCTCTGCTTTATTTTTATTTATTGAAATTTGAATTTATAAAATAACATATGTGTACTATTGAACTAGTGTGATTTCTGACCAAAAAAAAAAAAAAAAAAGTAGTGTGATTGGTCATTTTCTAACTATTATTATTATTATTATTATTATTATTATTATTATTATTATTATTATTATTTAATTTCGAATTTTGTTTTTATTTTTCCTAACAGTGATTAGGGGCTCTTATATTTTTGAAAAGTTCGTCTTTTTAAGCCTAATCTCTTAACATTTGGAGGGTTGTGTTTATTCGGACATAACTTCTTCTCATTGAAATTCGAAATTATAAAATAAAAAAAATTATTTTTTATTCCGAATTTTCAATATGTCTTTTCAATATGTTTTTGAGAACATATATGTTTGGAAAAAACATTTCCTGAAATGTTGCATTCGATTCTAAAAAGATTGATATATTCATAGTTTTACGTCTCAATTTTTTTAATTCACTTTTTTATCCTTTTTTTCTGAAAAGATATACAGCTTGATTTCCGGTTATTTCCTTTTGAGAAATCCTTCAAAAAATACCAAAATTGTTAAATGGTATCCTCACTAAGACTTTGTTATATTCGGGAGGATTTTTGCAAGGTAGAGCAAATAATTCCTTGAAGAGACGCCTCAAAATCCGATTCAATTTCTTCCCATTCCCGACTATATTTGCCAACAAGATCTCGTTGTTTCCAGAGCAAAACAGAGCTTTGAAAGGGTCCTACGGAGACGCCACGACGCCGTCCAGGTCTCTGGCCAGACAGCACTCCTGCAGGTTGTTCACCTCGGCCGCCCTGTGTTTGACTCGCTCCTTAAGGTGAGGATCCACTGCCTCCGTTCCCTTGCAGAGCAAAGAGGGGTCGAAGCTGCTAGTGACTGGAGGGCCTCAGAGCTTAAACGGGGGTTGGTATCTGGCTTTCTGGATCGAATCGCATGGGCGTTCAGTATGGTGATCCCTGGTGCGAACAGAGAGAGCACCCACAAATTGAGTTTTTCTCTCTCCTTTTAATTTTACAACCCTCCAAGAAATTCTGTTCATTGACATTCGATTCGGCCTGCTGCTGGGTTGCCGACTCATCGCTGCTAGGCGCCGCTGAACCAGAGACACATCCAGGTTGTCGCCGTTGCCATCCAAGTCGCGCGTCGCCCTTGTCGGAGTAGTGCAAAGCTTTGTCAATGCCGACTTACACCCTTGTACGTCATAGGTATGAGCCGCGAACAAACTTGTTGATTATCATTTAGCATGATTATATGATTATCTTGGGTTTGCGTTAGATTTTCGGCGAAACTAGGATTGCTGTCAATTTGGCATTGGAGGATTTATCTTAGCCCCTAGTCTGATTTGGCATCTAAGTATATTCAGAGTTTAAAGATTGATTGCTATAATGGTATACATTAGCATTGGAAAATTTGATTACTACGTCAGCTATGGGCCACTGGCACCTTACCAATTGGATGGGATGAGGAGTTTTAACATGCTACCACCTAAGGATAGCGATTCGTCTGTACTCACTCGTCGACAAACCTTGAAAGTGCCTCACGACCTGCTTAAAGGACGATGGTTTGAGGCTGGGGAGATATAAGGACCAAGTCAACCGAGTTCAGATTAGCCGGCTTAGCCTGACTCTCTTGGCCACTGACAAATCAAAGTAATTTAGGTCTAGGAACATGGTTTGGAAAAGAAACCTTGAAAAGCCAATAGAGAACCAAAGAAACAGGATCTCCAAAGATGGAAAGGGCTGAGCCAAGGCCTACATCTCTTTCGCGATCAATAGCACCAGCAAGTTGGTATATGATTCAAGCCAAGCTACCTTCGGAGTTCAAAATAGCATCAATAAGAATAGCGAAAGACGAGGACTCGATTATCGATGAAGAAGAAAGGACTGAGTTCCAATTCACTAATTAGGAGGTGATAGAGTTAGAAAAACTCACAGTGCATATCTCCAAAAATCTCAAAACAATTACAATATCAGCTAAAATTAATCATAGACCTGACTCTAAGGTTTTGGTCGATGGAGAATCCACATTGAACTTTATTCCATACGGCTCAGGTCATCTACTTTTCGTGATGCGTACTTTGCTGCTTTATCTTCGTGTTACCAATCTTGATTGTGATTGTTTATTTATTTGGTTGCGCATTCATGCATGGTCACCACGTAGTGGTTTAAGTTTATAAAATGGTAGAAGATCACATACAAATATTTCAGAAAAATGAGAAAATCTATCAAAATGGTGCCTAATTAGACTTAGTGTAACCAAGTCCAAATTTTTAGGATCTCTGGTTCATGGAAAGTGCAATGACTTCTCATATTTCACTTGACTCCATCAACCTAGAATAGGTTAGTGGTGAATCTCAAAAGCAAAAGAACATGTTAATCATAATGACCAAATTAACCAAATGTCGCGAATTAATACCCGCTTAGCATAACATCATACGAGGCTTCGATTGTTCTCACATGGCAAGTCATCATTGTAATTGACGCCCTGTCCATCCTCCGAGGGAGGCTCGCTCCTATACATACTAGGAAAAAAAAAAAATTAAAACAGATTAGCATATCATTGATTATGTTTGAAGACATGAATCATTCTAGAAGATGAGACTGTAAAATGAAAATTATTTGAAGGATAAAAACGTGCTTGAAAATCGTAACTAAAGAGAAAATCTTTGAAAAAAATGGTATTTTAGTGAACATGATTTAGATGAAAATTAGATAAGCATACATTGACACTATTATAAGTCATAGGGAAAAATGTTTGAAAAGTCAACCTATTACATTTTGGTTAATTTAGTCCTAATTTTTTTAATTTTATCAATTGAGTCATAAGCTCTTCTTACGTTTTGCCAATTGAGTCATTTCGGCTAATTTTAGCCAAAAATCGTTGACGTAGATGCTGGGCTATCCTACATGGTATGGTCAGCATTAATGTTGATGATTTATAATTTTTTTAAAATTTTCTTTTATTTTTATTTTCTTTCTTTGTTTCTTTTTCTCTTTTTTCTTCCAACCCCCGTGAGGGTAGGCCAACCCTCATCGGTCAAGGGCAAGGGAAGTGACCCTTGCCCAATGGCTAACGAGGGTTGGCGGGACCCTCGCCGTACTTGGTTGAAAAAAAAAAGGAAAAGAAAGATGTAAAAAGAAAGAAGAAAAGAAACAAGATAAATAATAATAAAATTATAAAAAATGTTCACTTCAATGCTGGTCATCTTATGTGGCACTACCAGTGTCCATTTCGTCGATTTCCAGTTAAAATTGGCCGGATGGTTTCATTTGGCAAAACGTGTAAAGGTTTATGATTCAATTAGCAAAATTGAAAGGTTTAAAACTCAATTGACTAAAGTACAATAGGTTTAAGACTTTTTTGATGATTGTTCCATAAGTTATAATTATCTCAACTCTTCCAAATTTCCAAATTTCCGTTAAAACTAGGGGTAAGCATCAAGGGTAGAACCTAGAACCTGAGAACCAAACCGATGTGGACTTGTTCGGCTCCAAGTTCCAAGGTATACAGAGTTGATTTCAAATTCTAAAAATTTGAGAATTTGTTTTAACGGATAGGTTGCAAGTTCTAGATTGGTGGTACTTAGAACTTAGAACCTAGAATTTGGAAAAAGTTTCTATGTTTTTCTTAGTTTATATTTTCACGCAAAAATTGTAATACTCTATGGTATTTAATAATGAGTATATAATCTAAAACCACTAGTTTGAACTTCCCTTTTATAACTAAGACTTTTACATTGTTAATGTTTTATATTTTTTCGTGTGTCTAAATATAAGTTATGATCAGTAAATTGAAACAGTAAATGGTAGTAATTAAAGATTATAATTCATTGTAATTGTTCAATTTATAATATAAGTGGAACATAAGTAGACCATGGAACCAGACCGGGAACCTATAATGGGGTAAGTTCTAGGTTTCAAGGTATAAATGGTAGATTCCGGGTTCCAAAAACTAAGGAACCTATTTCAACGGGAAGGTTTTAAGTGGAATCTGTACAGAACCTAGAAATGTTTACCCCTAATCATAATGATAATCATATTTTGACTTATTATAAATAGGATGGACCATCATTATCGTATTTTGGAAAATGGTTTCTGATTTATTTAAAGAGGAAGTCCATTTTTTGTATTTAAATAAAATTTTCTTGTTAATTATGTAAAGATTTTCTATTGACTCAATTTTAAAATAATCCAAACACTACAAACAAGGAAAATATTCCTCAATAGTAAATTTTTACTGAGACAATTGGTTTTTAAATGTTAAGTACATCAAATGGGACCATAATTATGCATTAGAATGTGGAAATTATTCATCCATAGTCGTACCGTCCAAGAAAATGTATCCTTATTTGGTTATATTCGATCGCACTCAGTCTTCGGTTTTCGTACAAATGCAATAAATTGACTCAAATTTATATATTTAACAAGTTGACATTAAATTGCTAATTATCAATTACACATCTCACGGCAAAAAGTTAGTGCACTACATACGTACCTTTTAACAAAATCCTATTTGTATATCATTAGATTGATTCCTCTAATTAATGAAGTTGATTAATGAGATAATACTTTTTAAAAAGAGTAAAAATTGAAAGAATTATAATATAGCTATCTTGCAATTCCTCTAGTCATTGATGAAGCCATCGTAGTACATATATCTTAATTATCATCATTAGAGATAAGTACTTTGTAAAACGTCCTTACATCATATATCAGTGTATATATTATCATAATATGGGTTAATATATTTGTCATAAGTTTGAAATGACGTCAAAGTATTGGGAAGCTACTTGACCATACGGTTCACTAATTAAGGAGGAACTAGGCAAAATTATAGGAGTTCTTGCCAAGTTCGGAAGAACTATAATGTGTTTAAATGAGAAATTTATATCAAGCACCAACTCATCTGATAATGGAAGCTTGGTGACGTAGCTGTGGTCTTCTACATCCAATTTCTGTCAAGCCCTTCTCAAAAGCTACTTACATTCAGCACGCATATGTTACCTAACTTCATCAAATAAATGTAAGTTGTAATCAACACCGACTGTATGGCTAAACCAAATGTGTGTTGAAGAACAAATCTACAAAATATATGATTAAACACTCTAACCATATTTACCATGAAGAGTTTCATAAAGTAACACAAACTTTACTTAAATAGTCTCTAAAAGGACAAAGGAGACAACCAGAGTAATTCACGAAATTTGCTTAAATAGTCTCTAGAGGACAAAGCAAACAACCAAATATAAATTTTAAACTTCAGCCATATCATATACTATTAATTAAAATCATGGGCATTTCCATTAGATTTCATAAGTGATCCCTACTTTGAGCAGCCTCTTGTGGGGAACGTTGAACACGTCCTCTGGCTGCCTCACGCACCTCTTCAACCAGTTGTACAGGCAATTGATTACAAACCTTTTTGCAAAGCCTGAACCCCTCGAAGCTTTCACCTCACTCTGTCCCATTAGATACATGATCCCTCCAATCTTGATTGCTTCATCCACCAATCCAATCTCTCTTTGCACTCCCTCTTCATTGATCATTGCGATTCCATGGTCACTGGCCTCACCTCGCTCGTCGGCGTAGGGTGCGTTGTTGCGAATGAAATCCTTCAATTGGTCAATCAAGACCTTCTCGAAGAATTGCGGCTCTATTTTTGCATCTCGATATCCGTATCTCACAACGCACCGGTACATGCCCGACACCTGCGGCTCCACCTGTCGAAAGAAGAACCGCTCCTCGAGGGGCACGTTGCTTATGGGTAGTGACTTGATTGAGACGAAGACAAGGACTGAGTGCAATGCAGGTACATTGGCGACATATTGAGCGAATATTGGGGAAATCCCATGGACAAGCTCGGTGTAGAATAGGGCGACCCCGGGGGACCGGTGGATCGTGTTTGACATGATTGTGACAAGGGCTTCTCTTGATACCTTGTTCTCAAGCTGAAACTCATACTTCTTTCGATATCCGTAATTCCATAGCAACATAATGGTCATCATCACGGCAGCGAAGAAGAGTGGGACGTAACCCCCATCCAAGAATTTGTAGAGGACTGAGCTTAGAAACACGTACTCTACGAGCCCGATGGTGAGGACATAGAGGATTACGAGGAGGATGTTGGTCTTCCAAATCATGACCATCACGATAACGAGGAATGTGGACGTGATAGCGAAAACAAATGCTACCGCAATTCCTGCAGTAGAGATTCCCGAATAAATGTGAATTTTTCTTTCAATAATCCCAATTAAATAGCTTAATCAATTAGGGAACTTGCATAAGTGGGCTAAATGTGTGCATATAGTGTGATCCTTTTTGCTTACCGTAAGCATTGCCCAACTTCAATGTGGTTTTGAAGCCAAGAGTGACTCCAACACAGGTCAACATGAGGAGTGTGTTGACCTCAGGTATGTAAATCTGACCCTCGTGCTTTTGCGAAGTGTGCACGACCTTCACGTTTGGGAAGCACCCAAGCGCGACTGACTGCTTAACTATGGCAAACGTGGCTGATATCATGGCTTGACTTGCTATTATCGCCGCCAACACCGCAATCACAAACATTGGCCAATACACCGATTCTGCATCAAACCATCAGATAAATTCATTCGATGTCCCAACAGGATAAATGATGCATCGGATGAAGTAGCATGAGGAAGCTTACTCGGTAGTGAGCTGTAGAAAGTGCTAGCAACATTTTCACTGTGCTTTCGGAGATATGCCGCTTGACCAAAGTAGGCGAGGATGATTGAAGGAAGGACAACTAGGCATGAACTCAATTGAATTGAGAGGATATTAAAGTGCCCCAGATCAGCAAACAATGCTTCAGAACCTATAATCAAAGGCTCAAAGAGTAAAACCACAATTAATTCTTCAAAAGAAGTTATATATCTTGGTTAAAATGAAATAAGAATTAACTAATAGATGAATCATTTAAATGATGTTTAGCTATATGTTTTCAGTTATAATAATTAATCGATGAAAAGATTCAGATGTTTGGATTACCAGTGAGGCAAAGAATCACCCCTCCAAGAGAAATCCATGCTTCCTTTTTGTTTCTCATGAAGTAATGGACGATGTAGAGCGGATTGACGGCTTTGATCACTCCCGAGTCATGTTTCGCGATATTATAGATGCCAATTAGTCCGATACCAAGGAACCATATAGAGAGAATTGGGGCAAAACTGTATCCAACTTTGTGAGTCCCGAACCTTTGGACTTGAAACAGAAGGATCAAGATCACCACAGAGATCCACATTATTTGATTTTCTCCAAGTGAACTTGCAGCTCCTTGTATTCCCCCAACAGCCGACAATACTGCCCCCAGAGAAGAAGAAAAGAATCAGAACCATCTATCAAAATTCAACCGAGAGAAGTAATTGTATCAATAAATAAGCCGAGAAGATGTATATTGTTGTTTTATACTACCGATTGAATGTGCTGTCTCATTTCCTTCGTAGATTAAGGGAAAAGTTAGAAACCTATAGGTGCATCCTTTTCTTTTAAAAAAAAATCTTAATGAAAATATTACTACCGGATATGCATGGTGTAAGAATTCCATCTCCAATGACCATGGCGGTGCCCAGAATAGTTACAAATAAGAGCAAGTACTTGGCTGCTTCGCTATTCTCGAGAAATGATTTCATGGCGGAGGCCCGCCGGAAGCGGCGGCTCGGCACCTCAAGTCGGTAGTTCGAGACTTCCTTGTCTTCAGCTTGTTGGTTAGGGGTCAAGCTTGCCTTAGCATAGCGGCACATTAGAGAGTACAAAGCAAACGTCCCTCCTATATTGTTATAGCCAAAAACCTAACTACATTAGTGCAATATTTGGTATAGACAAAAAAATAAAAATAAAACCCTTGTATGTCAAATAAAATTTTGTGGTATAATGGTGTGAGAGGAATCGCTTACCATCCCCATTGTCATTTGCCGATAAAACAATGAAGACATACTTGATCAAGCCAATGAGGATGATCGAATAGAAGATTAGAGATAGTGCTCCAAGGATATCGTCTTCATGTTTTATCCCGTCTGGAAAAATTCCTGACATGACATAGAGAGGCGATGTGCCTAAATCGCCGTACACCACCCCGATGCTTTGAATAGCAAGCTTCAATATCATCACCCATGCCAAATTCTGCACTTAGAAAGACAGTAACCAAATCGTGATCATGAAAGCATTTCCTTATCTTCAAACCAAGGAGTAGCCTGAAATTTCTTCTTCTTTTTTTCCAACCGGAGTATTTTTCATGAAAGAAAAACTTTATTCTTTCTTTTTGATTTTTCAGGGAACGAGAAGAACACTGACCTCTTTGGAGGAATAACCATGGTCCGACTTGAATCGGGAGGTCTCTATGTCGAACGAATCGAATTTCTTGATTTTCCTCGATCCCTTGTCTCCCTCATATCCGTCAGTCGAGTCGACTTCCACGACCTTCGGCCTCTCTTCCTCTGTTATGCCGTCCCGCTCCATTGAAGAATCACAGCGAGAGAGAGAGAGAGGGGGGAGAGAGAGAGACGAGAGTGGGTGGGATAATTACGCGACCACCTGCTTCATAGGAGAAACACAGTCGACGCATCACAAGGGAAGGAAAAGAAGGATTCGTTCTTACGCGTTTACGTCTGCTGCAAAAGGGAAATTGACCAAGAAGGGACCACCCTATTTTTCCATCTCTTTACAATCTGCTTTCCAGTTTTGGAAAAAAAAAAAGGTTTGACTTAATACCATCGATCGTGAAGGCGCGTGAATCTTTTTTTTTTGGTAATGGGGTCTCTCGAAAAAGGCATTATTAGCACATGAGATACTTTAAGAGAGAGAGAGAGAACCGTCTTCAAACCGTCCTTCTGATCTGTAGGTTATAAATTAGGGCATTCATCCGCTTTTAATCTGTGTTAATCTGAACGTGGTTGATGTTGGTAAATATCGGTAACGCATTAATTAAAAAACTTTCTCCGAACTCCTCCATATAGCCATTATAACATTTTATTTTTCTAGTCATTTGCCGTCGAAACTACCTATTTAGTCATATGATATCTTTTTCGTGGCTAATCGTGCTATTATCTTGTTGTCATTACTTGAGGAATTAAGTCTGAAAGTTGAAAATAGCGGTGCGGGCCTACCACGTGATTTTTTTGAAAAGTGCAGTTTTCGATTTTTTACGTTTGGACGTACAAATTTCCAGATGTTAACAATACTCCTATTTTATGGCCAAAAAACAAGACTCGATTTTTGGAACAACATCTGTCTCTAGAAGTAAAAGATACCGTATGCCTTGGTCATTAATTAGCCGGGGTATCACCTAGATCAATCACCTAACTCCAATTTCGAGCAAGGCGATGACTTCATTACTAAATTAAGAACCCTCTTTTGGAAGATTATATTTTTAGTAATTCACTGAAAAGATTATGGAGAAAGTTCGTCGGTGAGGGTATAAAAAGCATGGGATATATTCAAACGAAATACTGCTGTTGCATCATTGTACGGATCAATTTCGCGAATCGATCATCTATCCCTATCTTTTAGTTTTTAATTTGATTAGCATAGTTGTTATTAACAGAGAGTAGACTTTAAACATGGTTGGGCGGACCGCTAGACAAGTGAAGTCCTAAGGTCATATTTGGTCGTCTGGATTTTAGGTTAAGATAGGATTGGATAAATATGATAAGAAATCTGAGAATTTTACTATATTATATTTACCATTTAATGTAGCCAATAAAGCCATATACTTTCATATTCTATCACGTCCACTATTTGATATGAATTGCAAATTAGTGTAAATGAACTTGAAAATGCACAAATAAAATCTGTAAGACTCTCTCAAATAAAAAAAAAAAAAAAAAACGGAGATAACCTCCATTAATCAATCAATCAATCAAGAATTATCATAATATTAGATAACAAATAAGCTCATTGCAACATTCTAGAGCCACTATGCGACTATGATAAGAAATGTGAATGAGCATTGGTAATACTAACGAGGTAGATCCATTAGCCTATGTCAAGAAAGGAAAAAGAAAAAAAGAAAAATTTAGAAAATCTAAAATAAATTGAAAAATATCATATACGTTAGTGCCGGCCATGTCACGTAAAATGGCTGGCGCTTGATCATATTATCACGTTAGTAATTTCAGGCCAAAATTGATCAGGTTGACTATATTGGAAAATTGTTAAAAGATTTAAGACATATTGATTAAATTAGAAAGTTTAGAATTAAATTGACAACCATATAATAAGTTTAGGATTTTGTAGGCAATTTTCCCTTTTCTTGTCACGTGTTCCATTGATTAAACATGAAACTAAATTTTAAACCTTGATTTTGGAGAATTTGAATTTGGAACCTTTAGATTTTTGGGAAATGGAACAATAATTTAATTTTGTTGAGCTTACTGTTTTATTAAATTAAACTTAAAAGTCTTATTACATTAATTACTTTCCGCACCAGGGTTGATTAACGTTTTTGTGGTCCAAATTTTTTAACAAACATGTCCCGGTAGCCTCTTCTTTTTTTTTTTTTTTTTTTTTTGAAGTAGAAGTATTTTTCTTGCCACCGTTCGCAAATTCATGTTTCGGTGCTGAGCGCATAAATACAATAAGCATTGGGGGTTTACTTTTAGGAAAAAGTAATTGTTTGTCCATTTGTTTTGCGGAAAATGCATGATTTCAAAAATATTTTACTTATAAAAATATATGAGCAAAATTTGTTTTCATAGTTTACACAAATTTTTAGACTTCAATTGTTTCCAACAAAAATAAATATTTTTTAATTGCTAATTATTTCAAATGATACAAACAAATATTTTTAGGAAAATATTTTTCAAATCATTAATTTTTACAAACAAACAGGACCTGAGGACACCCGTCATTTTAAATCTAAAGAGTTGCTCAGAAATTCAATAAGTATATACTATTGTAGAAAATATTTACTTAACCAGATACATATATACCAGAAAGCAAAAAAGAAAAGAGAGTTGGATCTTAGTAAGTTCTTAAATTGCTAAGTCTTCAACTTAGACCTCAAGGCTTCTTAGACCTTAAGCAACTAGAGGGGATTCCCTCCTCTTGAGAAAGATAAATATACAAAGGAGAGTTTGGGTTGGGCACATGGGTATCGGTACGTTAAAATAAAGAATACAGTCCTGTCATCCTGCTAGGAGACTTGATAGGCGGGGTAGCCTCAACTCGGAAGTTCATACTTTGCCTGGTTACATATATAAAATAAAAAAGGGGGCCGATACATATATACAATTAAAAAGAGAATCTATTACATACGTATTTAGCCTCTTTGCTTTGCTCATTTTCAGTGTATGCCTGGTGGCTGAGCTGCATGATCATATCTTTTGTCAACTATCGTCGACTTCTTTGATGCTATTTTGCAGGACGGTTTACACTACATGTACTCAGAAGCCACCTCATGACTAGTCCCGGCAACTGTATGACAAGTATAGAGAAACCTTTGAAGAGTACATCAATTCAGTGGTAAGAAATTAGTAATTGCGTTGTTTGTGCTCTTTTTGTTTAGTTATATGATGGGCATATGAGATATTTGAAAGGAGATAATATCAAATAAATCCTAAACCCATTACAATTGTGCCAATTCAGTCCTAAATTTATTTTTATGGCCAATTAAGTGATAAATCTTTTACAATCGTGCCAATTTAGTCCTTTTGGCCAAAATTAGCTGGCCAGCACTAATGTGGCTGGTGGCCGGCGCTGGTGACAATATTTTATAATATTTTATTTTTTGATTTTTTTAATCTTTTTTTATCTTTTTTTTCTCTCTTTTTTTTTTTCCTCCTCCCTCCTTCTTCCTTTGGCTCCGGCAACCAGCCAAAGGGCTGGTCAGTCACTGAACTGAGGTGATTGGGCAAGCTCGTCTCGCCACTCCCGGGCGAGGCGAGCTTGCTAGGCTACTAATAGGGCTAGCCCTTGTTGGATTTGGCGAGGGCTTGCCTTGCCAAATCCAGAGAGGGGGCCTTGTCATCGCTGGGTTCGACGGGGGCTCGCCTTGCCAAAAGGGCTCGCCCTCGCCCAACGACAAAGAAAGGTGAGCTCACTTGGCCACCTCGGTCGGGCGGCTTGGCCTGTCGCCAAAGCCAAAGGAAGAAGGAGAGAGAGAGAGAGAGAGAGAGAGAGAGAGAATTAATAAAAAAAAAAAATTAAAAATTAAATATTATTAAAAATTGTCGCCGGCACCGGCCACCGGTCACGTCGGCATCGGCTGGCCAATTTTGGTCGGAAGGACTGTTCTTGCATGATTGTAAAAAAAATTTAAGACTCAATTAGTTTTTAAAAAAAATTGTGACTGAATTGACACTATTGTAATAGGTTTATGATTTTTTTGATAATTTTTCCTCTATATGATAAATATGGCGACAGTTCAAAATTCCTATGGGAATTGAAGTTCTATCTGTTTATTGTATAGCCTGCGGGCACGAAGACCTGCCATTAATGAGTGTCAGAATTCCCGGTTGATCTTCCTCAATATTAATGCTAGTATTAGGGTGCCAGTGGGCATTAAACGATTGATTATGGTTTTTTTTTATAGGGCATCAAAGTTTTAGTTAATGATGGCAATTCATCTTTTGAGTGAAAAAACTGGAACTCGTTCTTGTAGTTGAAGTGGGAAATATGCCAAGATGAGATCATCAATTGCACGTGATCTGAGGAAACTGCGACACCCTACACAGTGAAGTGATCAAATTTGAATGCTGCCTCCGTGTGTGGGACATGAGAAATAACCAAGACTTGTTGGTATATAGGACATCTGCGAACAAGTGTTTGGTAATGCGCCAAATAGTTCCTTGCTGTGAATCTGACATAATTAGTGCGATTGATTCATTGATTCTTTTTTTCTTTTTTTATGGAAAAAAAGAAATGTATGAGTGTACTTATGACGCCCGTATTGACCTCTGAAATGCTATATGAAAGCTTTCTTTTAATCATTGCATAGCAAGTATTTTTTAGTACTTAATCACATTGATGCTTGAAAGTGGGATTGTAGTATTCATGACATAGACCTCCTTCTCCAATGATATAAGGCTTAGAAATTCCATTATTAACCCTTTCCTTTTTGTAATACATACTTTTCACCGTGGACAACATGTCCTTTGGGTTCTTGAGTATTCTATTTCCATTAATTTCAAGGCCTCTCTCTGATTCAGGAGTTGTCTTCATTAAGGGATAAGCATGATGAGTTTCTGCTGAGAGAATTTGTGTTCAGCTGGGCAAACCATAATGTGATGGTCAATTGGCTACCTTGTTTCTTCTATTATGTGGATCAGTACTTCGTTGCTCGAAGATCATTGCTGCGCCTTAATGAGGTTGGCCTGACTTGCTTCCGTGATCTGGTACATCACCAGTGACCTTCCATGTGTGATGTCAGCTGTACTGATCATTTGCAGTAAAGTTTATGGTTCAAATTTGGCTGAATAATGCTGACTGCAGTTTAATGATGTTGACTTTTTCCATATGTTGTTGACAATTATGTCAATGCACTTGATTGATGATGTTTTCAGGTGTATAGGGAGTTATATGCAGAAGTGAGGGATGCTATCATCTCCCTGGTATGATTTTATCCATCCCCTCTGATTCTTGACAGGTTTTTTAATTCTTAGAATCTCGTTAATTCTTTTACTGGCTTGAATTTTGATTAGATTGATCAGGAATGTGAGGGAGAGCAAATTGACTGAGCTTTAGTGAAGAATGTTTTGGATATATTTGTTGGAACTGGAACGGGGCAAATGGATTTTTATGAAAGTAATTTAAAGCATCACTGCTCGAAGATACTGCTGCTTAAGTATTCTAGGAAGGCTCCAAAGTGGATGCTGAAAGACTCTTGTCCAGATTACATGCTGAAGGCAATGCCAATTTTATATCATTAGCCTGAAATGTTGTGGTGAATTGTTTTTGAATTTATTAATCCATGTTATTGGCGGTCACAGGCTGAAGAAACGTGAGAGAGACAGGTTTTTTCATTGCCTGCATTCAAGTAATGAGAAGGAGATACTTGAGGTTGGTAATTGGAGTTACCTTTGCAATGACGATTCTGCATGGAGTTGTGGTGCATCATGTTTATCTAGTCTATCAACTCTGATTTGCAAGTTTTACTGCCTGATTTCTGCAGATAGTTCGACATGAATTACTCTCTGCCTATGCATACCAACTACTTGAAAAAGAGTATAGAGGGTGTCATGCATTGCTTAGAGATGATAAGGTGCTTGCTGTTGCTTTATTTAATATTTTTCTATTTGTTACTTCTAATTTTTGTGAAGGAGGATGCTTTATTACTGACTCGAATGTTTTAGGCGGAGGATTTAGAAAAAAGATGAGGCTGTTTTCTAAAGTAACTGGGGGCTTGGATCCTGCTGCAAATATTTTTAAGCAGGTAAACAACAGTAGCATTATTCTTTCTCTAGGGAATTAGGTTTTTCTATGTATTCTCAATCTTATTTTGGTCTCATTTGCGCAGCATGTTACTGCTGAGGTACATCTTTGCTTGGACAAGCTGAAGATGCTGCAAGCAACGGGAAAGTATGCACATTTATTTTGTTTCTCGTGCTCTTTTAACTTGTAAAACTGCTAAAGTGCATGCTTTCATAGGATTCCATTAGATATAGAATCTTCGTAAGTTCTTCGTAAGTCTTCAAAAATTGTCTATGTTCAAGGATTTCTTATATCACTCGGCTAAAATGATTTTTACTAGTAGATTTTGGACTATAGTGTCTGAGAAGACACTTCATCTTCAGTAAAATCATAAGAAGTGTACTAGTCAACACGATATGTTGACAGAAGTGTAGATATTTTGTGGAACTCACACAGATGCATTTTTATGTGAATTGATGGACCTCTTGTTGGGAAAAAAAGAATACATTTATGCTCTATTTGTATCGCAAAAAATGATTATTTTGGAAAAATATTTTCTTACAAAAAATCACTTATATAATTTGAAAATTTAGTTAATGAAAAATGTTTTTATTGTCGACAACAAATTATGTCCAAATATTTTGGTGGATAATGATGATAATAATTCTCGTTCATTTATTTTTGTAAGCAACACAAGTGATCCTTCTTAGAAAAATGCTTTACAAATCATTCATTTTCCGCGAAATAAACGGGGCCTTGACAATGAACAATTTTGGTTACTATCAGTAAATTAGTCATGAGAAAGCTGAGTTTAAGAGGTGATTAGAGGTCATCTGAGGCATTCTCCTATTCGAACTTCTGTCTTAAATTTGGCACACGTATAATGACGTTTCCATATTCCTTGAGTAAGCAAGCATGTTTAACTAGTGCATGCACCATTTGCTTTAATTTTCTGTCAATTGGGGATGTGAGTTTCGAGGACTGAAGGATAAAAAGGGGCATGCATGTGAATAGTTGCTAATTCTCAACCTCTGAAGTTGGAATGAGAGACTTGAACTAAGACCAAACTTGCCGCAAAGCATCCTGTTGCACCATTGCTTATTAGTGGCTCGGGAAATTCATTTACGTCAATTTCTCTCTCTGGCCCATAGAAGGGTTGTTTGCTGCTAAGCATAGTTTTCAAATGTCCACTGGAAACTGAATAACTGGAAAACTGTTAGATGTATACACTATATAGTTTGATTGTTGTGATGCAATCCGCTTTAAGATCTGGTTGAACAGTTGTTTCTTTAAAGTGGTGATCAAATGACTGTTGTTTCTTGATGGTGTTTGTGCGGAAGCGTGTGTTTGATGTGTGTGCAAGGTGGTGTTAGAAGAGAATACAAGGGAACAAAAAAGGAACTTTTATTTATTGTTTATTGTAGTACAAAGGGAAGGGGAGGAGCTTGCTTACATTTCTTGTTCTACTATGCTCTCCCCTCTTTCCTATTTATAGGGTGCTCTACCAACATTCTAGATTTATGTAGAATGTTGTCCACTTAGGCTTAATCTAGAGAGTTCTAGATTGTAATTTATCCGCTCTTCTTCTAAAGAGTTCTACACATATGCTTCTACATTTTTCTTTGCCACCTAAGCTAGATTTTCTTAAGGATTTTTCTTGACTATTCTAGCTCAAATCTTTCATGAAGTTTCTAGAAATTGGATCAATAATTCAACACTCCTCCTTGATCCAATTTTGTGTTACTCCAAGCATTTCCTGCAATGTCTTGAACTTGGCTAGCGGTAGTGCTTTAGTGAAGATGTCCGCTATTTGCTCCTCAGTCTTACAATACTTTAGCTCGATCTCTCCTTTGTTTTGCACTTCACGAATGAAGTGATATTTTATATCAATATGTTTCGTTCTTCCATGAAAGACTGGATTTTCTGATATTGCAATCGCGGACTTGTTGTCACAAAATATTGGCGTTGATTCCATTTATGGTTCTCCAATGTCTTCTAGAATTCTTCGAAGCCATATTGCATGACTAGTAGTTGTAGCAGCCACAACATATTCTGCTTCTGCAGTGGATTGTGCTACTGAGTCTTGTTTTTTAGATATCCATGAAAATATTCCAGAACCTAATGTGAATGTATAACCAGTGGTGCTCCTCCTGTCATCAGATGATCCTAACCAATCGCTATCAGTATAACCGATCAACTTAGTTGTTGCAATAGGTCGGTACCAAATACCATAATCAGTAAGTATCTTAGAATTCTCTTGGCTGGGACTCTATATAAACCGTGATAGTAAACTTGTCTCGTACATAATATCTGGCCGTGTAGCAGTAAGATATAGTAGACTCCCAATTAGGCTTCTATAGAGTGAAGCATCTGCTTTTTCAGCTCCATCTTCTTTCAATAATTTCTCATTCATCACAAGTGGTGTTCCCACTGTTTTGCAATTACTCATCTTGAATTTTTCAAGGAGCTTTTATGCATATTTCTTTTGCGAGATGAAAATTCCTTCATCTTGATTGACTTCAATACCGAGGAAATAATTCATCAAGCCCAAGTCCGTCATTTCAAATGTCTTCATCATTTCTTCTTTAAATTCTCGGATCATTGTCTCATTGTCTCATTGTTTCCTGTATATATGAGATCATCTACATATAGAGAGATAATGAGAGTGTCGGACTTACCTTGGGTCTTGATGTAGAGTGTCGGCTCACTCATACTCCTGAATCCTTGCTTGATGAAGTATTCATTGATTCTACTATACCATGCACGCGGTGCTTGTTTTAACCCGTATAGGGCTTTCTTGAGTTTGAGAAGTTTTTCTTCTTGGCCTATTACAGTAAAGCCTTGTGGTTGTTCCACATATATTTCTTCTTGAAGATATCCATTTAAAAATGCCGAATTCACATCTAGTTGATGGATCTTCCATTCTTTTTGTGCTACTAGAGCTATGAGTGCTCGAATAGTATCAAGGCGAGCGACGGGGGCAAAAGTTTCAGTATAGTCAATACCTGGTTGTTGCAAGTATCCTTTCGCCACGGCCTTGCTTTATGCTTCCGGATTGATCCATCCGCATTGAGCTTCGTCTTGTAGACCCACTTGACGCCAATGATCTCTTTGTCTTCAGGTCGATCGACAAGCTCCCAAGTTTCATTTTTCTCGATCATCTTAATCTCTTCCTCCATGGCTTTTATCCAGACTTCATCTTTGGATGCTTGTTCGTAGTTTTCTGGTTCCAAAATAGCAAAGTTGTATGTGTCGTAAATTCTTCTAAGGGCTTTTACCCTTAGTATTGGAGACTCTAGAGTAGATTCTTCTTGCATCACTCTTGAAGAGCTTGGTGGAGTTATGTCGTGAGTGGTGGAATCTGGTACTTCTCCTTCTTCTTGTGACGTTGACTCCTCTTGAGCAGGTGGTATGTCTGGCAAGGTGATGTACTTCTTCTCAATCTTCTCGTCCTCCCAATTCCAGGCAGCATTCTCGTTGAACTCGACGTCTTGACTAATCATAAGCTTCTTAGTTCTTAGGTTGTAAATCCGATAGCCTTTTGATTGGTTACTGTAGCCAAGGAATATTCCTTTTTCTGTCTTTTCATCTAGCTTACTCCTTTTTTAAGCAGGGATGTGGACGTAGCAAATGCATCCAAACACTTTGAGATGCTTTGCTGAAGGCTTCCGTCCACTCCATGCTTCAACTGGTGTTTTATTTTGAACAGCTTTAGTTGGACACCTGTTTAATAGGTATACTGCAATATAAACTACTTCTACCCAAAAAGTGTTGAGAAGGTCTTTCTCCTTTAGTATAGACCTTGCCATCTCCATGACGATTCTATTTCTTCTTTCAGCTACTCCATTTTGTTCTGGGGCGTAGCCAACAGTTAGTTGATGATGGACTCCTTCATCTTCACAAAATTTATTAAACTCCTTTGAATTGTATTTTGTGCCTCTGTCATTCCTTAGGACTTTGATTCTTTGGCCACTTTGATTCTCGACGTGGTTCTTGAATTTTCTAAAGATTAAAAAAACCTCAGATCTTTCTCGAAGAAAGTATACCCACGTCATTCTTGTGTAATCGTCAATGAATAGGATGAAATATTTATTTTGACTGGGTGTTGGTGTCCTCATCGGACCGCACACGTCCATGTGGACAAGTTCTAATGGCTCCTTAGCTTTCCATGCAACTCCAGATGGGAAGGACTGTCTCTGTTGTTTTCCAAGAAGACAGCCTTCACAAACATCTGAAATTTTTGTGATGGCTGGAAAATCTCTCATCATATTTTTCTGATGGAGAATTTTTAGCCCAGCAAAATTGAAGTGGCCAAATCTTCGATGCCATAGCCATGAATCATCAAGTTGAGCTTTCATGGCTATATCTTTGACATATTTCCATTGAATAGGAAAATTGTTATTTTTCATTTTAACAGAGGCAATGATATTTTTATATTTATCATACATAATGCAAGTATCTCCATTAAAATATAGAGAATACCCACTTTGTATCATTTGGCCCAGACTTAAAGAGATTTTGTGCAAGACGAGGGACTAGATATACATTATGTATATATTTTGGGCCTTTATTTGTTTCCACGGCGATGGTGCTTTTCCTTTGACATCTACTAATGCATTTTGCCCAACTTTACTTGGGATTTCACCGACTTATCAATATCAGTGAATATAGATTCGTCTCCCGTCATGTGATTGCTACACCCACTATTGATGTACCATGTTTCACTTTTATTGTCATTTGCCGCTTATCTTGCGTAGAATTTATGCTCTTCACTTTCTTTCTTTTTTCTACATAGTTTGCTCAATTATTTGTTTTCGAGCAACAATCTTTTTCTACGTGGCCATATCTTTTACAAAAGCGGCATTGTTTTTTATTTTTAAACCAACAATCTTTCTCCAAATGATTTGTTTTCTTGCAAATACCACAAGGTGGATAATTTTCCTTTTTTATAATTTCTCCTCCTCTTTTGTTTTTCCATGAGCTCCTTTCATTATTTTTAGTTTGATGAGACCGTATATTTACTTTAGACTGAAAGGCACTTTCAACTGAATCTTCATCTTGTGCCATTAGTCTTTTCTCATATGCTTCTAAAGAGCCAATTAATTCACTTATTGATGGGGTCGTCAAGTCTTTAGTTCCTTCTATAGTTGTAACTATGGAGTTATATTTTTTGGTAAGTGACACCAATATTTTCTCAACAACCCTTTGATCAGTTATTCCATCTCCATAGGCTCTCATTCGATTAACGAGTTCCTTTAATTTTCCACAATATTCTTGTACGGTCTCATAATTTTTCATTTTAGAATTATGAAAATCTCTTCTAAGAGTTTGAAGGCGAATAGTGCGTACCTTTTCTGATCCTTGAAATTCTTCTCATAGTATATCCCAAGCCTCTTTTGCAGTCCTCGCTCCAATTATTCTCGGAAATACCATTTCCGAGAGTGCTTGCTGGATAAAGTATAGTGCCCTTACATCCTTTTGTAGTTGATCCTTTGAAACACTTGCACCTTCTGGTGGAGCCTCGCAACCTTTTTCCACAATGTCCCATAAGTCTTGGGCCATCAAGAATGTAGTCATTTTTATGCTCCAAAAGTCATAGTTGTTCCCATCAAAAATGGGAATGAGAAATGAGGATGAGGTAGAGTTGGCCATGGTTTAGTTAGTGGGTATTTGGAAACGGTAGTTTTAGGAATGGGTAGGTAGGACAAACGCCCAATACCAACCAAAAAACGTGGCTCTGATACCACTGTTGGTGTTTGCGCGGAAGCATGTGTTTGATGTGTGTGCAAGGTGGTGTTAGAAGAGAATACGAGGGAACAAATAAGGAACTTTTATTTATTGTTTATTGTAGTACAAAGGGAAGGGGAGGAGCTTGCTTACATTTCTTGTTCTACTATGCTCTCCCCTCTTTCCTATTTTTAGGGTGCTCTACCAACATTCTAGATTTGTGTAGAATGTTGTCCACTTAGGCTTAATCTAGAGAGTTCTAGATTGTAATTTATCCTCTCTTCTTCTAGAGAGTTCTACACATATGCTTCTACATTTTTCTTTGCCACCTAAGCTAGATTTTCTTAAGGATTTTTCTTGACTATTCTAGCTCAAATCTTTCATGAAGTTTCTAGAAATTGGATCAATAATTCAACATTTCTTTTGCAGGCGGAGAAGAAGAATCCGGTTGGTCTGCAAGAACAAGTAATTATATCAATTTTTTTCATACCTATTTGGGATAAAGGAGGCTGAATATTGAAACGAAGCTGATATAGGTGCACGTTTTGCAGGTTTTTGTGAGAAAAGTGATTGAATTACATGATAGGTACCTAGCATATTTCTACAATTGTTTTGAGAGCCACGCTGTTTTTCATAGGTATGATGCTGCTGCTGCTGGTTCTGCTTCTGGGAATTTCTATTTATGCTTAATCTCAAGTTCTCTGCTGTTCTGTAGGCTTGAAAGGAGGCTTCCGAGGTCTTCTTCAGTAAGGAGCCGGTGGAAGCTCAACTGCAGAACTGCTGGCCACTTTTTATGACAACATACTAAAGAAAGGTGGTGGTGAGAAGTTGACTGATGAAGTTATTGAGGAAACGCTTAAGGTATTATTTTGCACTTACACACTAATGGGCTAATCACATCACATTCTACCGTTCTTGATTCCTTTTTCTTTGGTCATTGCACACGTGGTAAAGCTGGTTGCCGATATCAGTGATAAAGATCTATTTGCTGAATTCTACAGGTGATTATTTATCCAGCTCTTGCTATTACCTGCCTGCAATCAGAAGTCCTCTGTGGGCAAACCATATTGACGGAATCTATTGGTTATTAACTCTGGCAGGAAAAAGCTTGCGAGGCGACTTCTTTTTTATTAGAGTGCTAATGATGATCATGAGAGAAGTATTTTGACCAAGCTAAACCTACGTAATGCGGCAGTCAATTCACCTCAAAGATGGAGGGAATGGTTGGTTGCCCTAATTGTCACTGCTGATTAACTGACTTCCGCAATATTTGATGCTAGGCCAACTATTTTCCACAATTTGCTGAATTATTTTTCTTTCAGATGAGAGATTTGACATTGGCAAGGGAAAACAAAACCAGTTTTGAAGAGTATCTCAGCAACAATCCTAATGCAAATCCTGGGATTGACTTGACGGTTACCGTTGTGACAACTGGCTTCTGGCCGAGCTACAAATCTCCTGATTTGAAACTTCCAGCAGAGATGGTATGCGTGTCATCCTTTTCATCTTTCGCTGTTTCTTCAAGGAAGAGTTCTGTATGCTGCGCATGTGTATCCCCTTCTCCATTTGTCGTACTACATTTAACAATTTGCTTTTTGCTAGAGTTGCTAATATCACTGGTCGTTTTTGTGTCATCTTAGGTAAGGTACGTTGAAGTTCTCAAGGAATTCTATCAGACAAAAAGGAAGGAGAGAAAACTAACGTGGATATACTCCTTGGGTACATGGGAAATGGTCGGAAATTTTGAACCAAGAACCGCGGGGCTGATTGTCACAACTTATCAGGTCTCTTGAATATAATTGTTCCATCTTTTTCCACCCTTCTCTTTTCCTTTTGTTTCCCCCTCCACAGTCGCCAGGATAGATAGAAGGGGTCACCTGCCACAAAAGGACACATGCGAATAGGCATCTGCTTTGCTGCTTTTCAACACCTCAGAGAGATTAAGTTATTCAAAGATCATAAACCAGTTAAATCTGAGCAACAGCAACGTTGTTAGACTTCTGCACTCATTGTCATGTGCCAAGTACAAAATTCTCAATAAAGAGCCAAACACAAAGACAATATCATTGACCGATCACTTCGAATTTAATGCGATGTTCACTGACAAATTGAGAAGGATCAAGGTATATATTGTTGCTCCTTTTTGTAGGATTCTTTTGAGGACGACAAATCGAAGATTCTTATGATACTATGTGCAAGCCCAGACCCAAAGGAGATACACAAGACAATTTCCACGCTAGAGTATGGAGCCAAAGCAAAATGTATTGTCCGTGGCCCACATACACCAGTCAAGGACAAACTTGAAGCTGAAGATTCTTCGGCTGCAGAAATGTTGGGTTCGGGGATTGCAGCAATGGACCAGTTCATCTGCAAGCTGCAAATGGAGAACAAGCTCCGAGAAAAAGAGCACAATGAAGCACACAAAGAGCTCCTCAAGAAGGAACAGGAGGTTGCATCCCTGAGAACGAAACTCCAGCTAGTGGAAGGGAAAGTATCTGGCGCAAGCGAGGAGGAGATCAACATGAAGGTGAATGAGCGGATACATGTTCTTAAAACTGAGCTGGAAAAGAAATTAGCTGAATGTCAGAGAATGGCTGATGAGTTTGTAGAATTGGAGAGGAGGAGAATGGAGGAGAGGATACTGCAACAGCAAGAGGAACTTGAAATGCTGAGAAGACGGTTAGAGGAAATAGAGTCAGTTGAGGAACGGAAATGGCAATGAGAATGGGCCTACGGATGGGGAATGGAGTGGCTTTGCTAAGAGGCTGCTGGGAACAATTGGGGATGAGGACCCTGGAATGGTGAAATCGATGGATTTGGACATGGGTGATCAAGACTGTTATGCACGAGAAGTGAAATATGTAGACAACAGAGTCAACCGGTTTGACAGAAGCAGTAACCTCTCGGACCTTCCCAATTATTCAAATACAAGCACTTCGAATGAGGTAGCTGCATATGATGTTTATGGGCCAATTTTCAGCGATAGAGTCTGCTTGAGCACAGTTTTCGAGGAAGAAGAAGAAGTCGAAGAGGAAGAAGGACATGGATGGAGAAGTAGAGAAAGAAGTGATAGAGGAAAAGAGGGTGTGCTCGATTACTGTCCCCCAAGCACTTTCAAGTGATACAGTGGAACCATTGAACGAGAAAGATGTGGCCTCTTCGAGACGGTTAAGGATTCAAAATATTGCTAAGATTGCCGGAAGTCGTTAAGTAAGTCCTGCTAAGATGCCAAGCGCTAAAGAAAGAAGTACAGCAAAATAGCTGGATTGACGTTTTGAAGAAGGTTTAGAACTTCATTATACCAATTGAATAGTTTAACACTTAATTTATATATGAAGTTTAGCACTTGTAGTGTCATTTTTCCTCGAAAATATATATCCTTTTTACCAGCAATTTAAGTATTTGATATATTAGTCAATCAAACACCTACTTTAATATTAGTGATGGGAACTGAGCCAGTAAAAGATAAATAGTTACTTAAAAGTATAGATAGAAATTGCCATATGTACCAACATTAAGTGCTAAATTTAAAAGATCTCCATGTCCTCATTCTTATCTTCACATAGATCAATTAGGGTATCCAATACATTGTCCTTCCTAGCATAATCCGATGCTGCCCTCATCTGCAGCCTTTTCTGTATAAATCCTTCGAACAGATCCCACATTTGCCCAAAATACATCTTCATTCGACGCCTTGTGGGTCAATCTTCTTTAGCACCAGAAAATACTCTGCAATGTTAGGTTTTCCGGCCTCGAGTGTGATACGGGAAATGACCTTCTTGCTGGAAAAATATTAGAATATATAAAATAATAATAACTATTGGAAATACATTGCAAAAGATTAGGAAAAAAAAAAAAAGAAGAACAAATGCTGAGGCATGCAAGCACTGTCCCTAAGGATAATTCCATCCTTCAGAGTACGAAACTTGATGCATAAGGCTTCAGCAATTATTCTACCAAAATACAATAGATCTTCTTCTGTACTTTGCACTAAATATTAGAAGAAAACAGAACAACTTATGTGTATAACCCAGCAAAATGAAAATGAAAGATATGAGAACATATTGTATCATCAAAAATTGTGGTTTAAAGCTTAATTTATATTTAAATAAGAGAAAGAGAGAGCTATTAGGAAATTGTCATAAATTAGTTGGTCATTAAAAGAATGGCCGTTATAAAATAATGAAAAGTTTATGAAATAATAAATCATAAGTTATAAAGCCCTTAGACGATCATTATATGGCCGTTAGAAAGCCGTTACAAAAATGATGACTTTAAATACAGTTATAATTTCTAATAAATATTTCAAAACTACTGAAATATCCAACAATCACACACATATTTCAAAAAGTTTTGAAAAGACAGAATAGAACAATGCTAGGTTATTGAAGAGTAATGCATCGAAACTAATGCTTGTTAGGCTATGAAGTAGCCATAGAAAGAATGAAATATAATTCATGGAATAGTAGGTAAAGTTTGAAACTTCTATGAATTAAGAATTTCTTTTTGTGAATTATAATTTTCACCAATCACATTACACTCTCACAAGGTTTGTTGTCTAACACAGTTTTGCCATTGTTCTCGACTCCCTGTTATTTATATGAGGCATATAGCTTATGACTGAGTTAAGATTTGACTTCTTAGTGCATTTGCTTCTTTTAGCCATAACTTTAAAGAGGAAAAATGCGACTATGGTTGGTTCTTTAGGGGATAGTTTTGAAAATCGATGGCCTTAATGTCACACCCCAAAACCACAAAGAATGGGAATGACACGGCCATCCTTCTTTACAAAAGACGCAGCCTCAAACACAACCAACAAACTGATATTAACTTATATATATCTCAAACCATATATATTAGATAAACCAACAAATTGGTTGCAACATCAGAGTTTCTATAATCCACCAAAAGAGAAAAGAGATATACGTTTAAAACTCAGACGATCCAACCACTAGTAAGGATCATTTTGCACCACTTCCTTAAACCATACCAAAAACAAAATAGAACTCCCCAAAAGTTTCCCACCGACTACGCACTCACTCTATTCGCCGCTAGCTGAGGAACCTAAAAAGATTAAAGGAGGAATGGGATGAGCAACCACAGCTCAGTGAGTAGTACGTATCTTCTAAGCAGATCGAACAACCACTATGCATGTATACAAAACAATACCAAATTCCATAACACCAATTCAACATATAAAATACATATCGAATCATATAAAAGTTATTTCTCATCATCAAAGCTTTATACTAATATGGAAAACTCATTTAAATCGCCATCAAAAGTCAAGTATCAATGGTCAAATCCATTGAATAATCTCCATCAAAAACACATATCAATGGTCTATCCATTGATCAATCCTTTACTCAATAACTAACCATGGTCACGACACAATGCCTTGTGACAAGGCGATCAAGATTCTCCCCTTGGTAAGGTCTCCACCTACAAAGCCAGTGGCTAGACCCAAAAGGATATCCTAAACCTGGTATGCATACCCCAAAAACCCCTCACTAGGTTCACAGTCATATTGAGCATAAATAACCATTCTCCAATACCAGAAATTCAATCCAAAAATCAATATCTTAAACCAAACAAATAACATTTTGCAACATAGCCCATCATCCATTTCATACTCGTTTCTCATATCATCATAAATCTTTCCATAAATCAGTCGCAAAGCAATTTCATATATGTTTCTCTACAAACCTTGTATAACGTGCTTTTCAAAGATTCACAATCAACCAAAGGGTAGCAATTGCTCGATCTGGCTTTTATGCAATAAAAATGCTCTTCTCAATTCAATATATATACATATATATACTTCAAGACATGATTTTATAAAACCAAAGAAGATATAGTACCACTCACCTCGTCGTCTATGACCAAACGACGAACAATACTCGTATCGTCGAACTCAAAGCCCTATCAAATAACCGAAGAATAATGTTAAAATCTAATAAAATTCTATCTCGACTACAAAATGACTAAGTTACGCCTTAACTCTAACAAAAGGACTTCTGCGCGCTAACAAATCGCATAACCAAAGCGATTGTTCAAGCCATTCGCACCATGAAGTTTAAGCGCAAAAATTGATCGAGCCTTAACTCTCTCTTCCGAACCCCGATCCGGACGTACTTATAATTAATAGAGAGCCCTTGACATATATTACAAGAATTCCAAATTGGCCGCCCACAAATCAAGCCGAAAAATGACAAAAATACGGCCCAAAGCTGCTGGACGCGTACTGTTCACTGCGTACGGGAAACTTTGAAATTTTGTTTCAGACAAACCATAAGCTCAAATCACAATCCGTAAAATCCCACGGCTCCACAACACCCTAAACTACCAGTCCTACAAAAATACGTGGCTCAACGACTCCAAAATCGGACTTCGCCGCTCGATTTTTCAAAAATTCCGAATTTGAGTTCCAAATTCGAAAATTACTTCAATTGGACGAACGAGGGGCTTGATCTCTTACTGGGTGCTGCGTTATGGAGTCGAGTCGGCTTTGCGAGGCATCCGAGGCGTGCACGGGCCGAAACTTCTTTCCTTTCTTCCCCTTTCTCTTCTTCTTCTTCTTCTTCTTCTTCTTCTTCTTTTCTTTCTTTTCTTTTTGGTCAAGGAAACTCTCAGCTTCTATTTAGCCGAGCCCTCTCCCATCTCCTTTTTCTTTTTCTTTTTTTTTCTTGCGTTATTAACTTTTCGACTTCTTTTTCCGTTTCTTCTTTTGGGGCCTTTAAAACTTCTTTTTCTGTTTCTTCTTTTGGGGCCCACTAGCCTAATGTTACCATCTCTTGTCCTACATCGCCTAGGGAGGAAGGTCTTGGTTAGCTTATAAGGCTTAGGTCCTCTAACATGTGTAACGCGTTTTAAAGCCGTGAGGGAAAAGAACGTGGCTGGGATGGCGGTTCGTCCGCGCCAGGGCAAGTGACCCAAAGCGGACAATATTACACAGTGGGGCCCGGGATGTTACAAGTGGTATCAGAGCCAACTCCCGACTGCGTGTGGGGCCACAGCAAGAATGCTGTTCTAACGCCCGTGGGGCCACAGCGAGGACGCTCTTCTGTTAAGAGGAATGTAACATTTGTTGGACGATTCCACTTAACAATTGCTTCAACCTTCTTTGGGTCCACTAATATGCCATCTTTTGAGATCACATGACCCAAGAATTTTATATGATCAAGCCAAAAGTCACACTTACTAAATTTGGCATACAACTTCTTTTCATGCAAAGTTTGCATGACAAACCTCAAGTGTTGTTCGTGTTCCTCTAAACTCTTCGAATATACTAGGATGTCATCAATGAACACCACAATAAATTTGTCTAGATATTCCCTAAACACCCTGTTCATCAAGTCCATGAAGGCAGCAGGCGCATTTGTTAATCCAAAAGGCATGACGAGAAATTCATAATGGTCATACCTTGTTCTGAAAGTAGTTTTAGGCACATCATCTATCTTTATATTCAATTAATGATACCCAGAACGAAGGTCGATCTTGGAAAATACCTGAGCTCCCTGAAGTTGATCAAATAAATCCTCAATCCGGGGCAAAGGATATTTGTTTTTTACCGTTACCTTGTTAAGCTCTCGATAATCTATGCAAAGCCGCATACTACCATCCTTCTTTTTCACAAATAGAACAGGAGCTCCCCCAAGGTGAAACACTGGGTCTGATGAAACCCTTATCCAAAAGCTCTTGTAGCTGCGTTTTCAATTCTTTCAATTCAGTGGGTGCCATCCAATATGGTGCCTTAGAAATTGGTGCTGTACCGAGCATCAATTCAATGCAAAACTCAATTTCTCTATCAAGAGGCAAGCCTGGTAAATCCTCAGGAAATACACTTGGAAACTCTCTAACGACAAGAACATCTTCCAACTTTACTATGACCTTACTTGTGTCTTTTACACAAGCTAAATAACCATAGCAACCTTTTCTCAAAAGTTTCCTTGCTTGCAAAGCCGAGATCAACCTTGGAGAAGTGTTTTGACAACTTCCCGAAAAAGAGAATTCGGGTTGATTCGAAAGTCTAAATATCACTTTCTTTGAAAAATAGTCAACAATAAGACGATAGGTAGATAACCAATCCATCCCTATAATAACATCGAAATCTCGAATATTTAACTCCACTAGATCCACAGGCATTTCAACATTGTTAATCCGAATCACACATCTCTTGAACACATGATGACCAACTAAGAAATCGCCAGTAGGAGTATCAAAACACAATTCACATTCAAGAGGGTCAGGCAACACATCAAGCTTCTTTGCAAATTCAGTTGAAATGAATGAGTGCGTAGCACCAGGGTCAAATAACGCATAAGCACAATGCGAGACAATAGAAATATTACCTGCAACAACTGCGTTAGATGCTGCCGCATCCTCCTTCGTCATTGCAAAAACTTTCCCACTTGTACTTTGTCTTTGTTGGTTCTCTTGGGGCCTACCAACGAAAGGGGTATTCCTCCGCCTGAAACACTAGTGTGCTAGGTGCCCATGTTGCCCACATAGATTACATGATTTATTGCCAATAGGAGGATTCCTTCGTGTAGGACGATCTCTGCAGCATATGTCCCGCTTTCCCACATGAGAAGCATACTCCAATTTTCCGATAACACTCACCGTGATGATAATTTCCACATGTATTACAAGGGCCTTGGTTACTTGGATTTTTGAACTGTCCTGGCCGGCTGAAGCCTCTTTGCCTTCCACTACCATCAGTATGGCTACCTTACACATTTGTGGGCTTAAACCTTTTGGGTTGAAGCGCTCCTTGTGTGCCGTGCTTCAGAATGCTTTGTTCCACCTTGATTGCTCGTTCTACCACATCCTTATAAGTTGTTAATACGAAAGGTGCAAGTGCGGAATTAATCTCAGGTCGGAGGCCTCCTAGGAAATGGTCGGCCTTATCTTCCTCATTTGCTACCAAGTGCTCTGCAAATCTACTCAACGATTAAAGCGGTCGAATACTCCAAAACCGTGGAGTCACCCTAAGATACATGTACAAAGTCACCCTTCATCTTTGCCTGGAATGACTTTGGGAAGAATTGAGCATTGAACGCCTTTTTAAAGTCCTCCCGTGGATATAATAACATCCCTACCTCCAAGACTTGGCTTCATTCCATCCCACCAAAACTCTGCTTCACCTTCCAGGTATTGGGTGGCAAATTTAACTTTCCAATCCTCGGGAGCCTCTTCAGCTTCAAAGATCCCATCAATCTTTTTAATCCAACGCTCAGCCGCGAGAGGATCAGCTTTCCCATCAAAAGTGGGAGGTTTCGCCTTTCTAAAATGGGCAAAAGTGCCTGAACCAATCACTCCATATCCAGTTAATTCCTTTGCTTGGCAATACTGATGGATCATTACTCGTTCAAATTCAGTTGAACGGGTTGGCTCTTGATCCTCTTCTTTGACTTCGTGCAAGTCAGGACTCCTATCATAGTGGTCCTCAAGTCTCCTTCTCAAAGACACATCTCGAGAAGCTTGAGGCATGTCTCTAGCCTCAGGGGTAGCGACTCGTTTGCCTTTGCGACTCCTACGAAGCGAGGCAAGTGTCTCAGAGTCGATACTCATGATCACCTGAATCCAAGAATGAAACTACATCTAAGAATCTAGAAGACTAACGCAAAAATAAAATCTATCACACAACCTCACAACGTCCCATAACTACACCCAAAGATCAAAACGTAGGCTCTGATACCAAAATATGTCACACCCCAAAAACTACAAAGAATGGGGATGACACGGCCGTCCTTCTTTACAAAGGACGCAGCCTCAAACACAACCAACAAACTGATATTAACTTATATATATAAATATCAAATAAACCTTCAAATTAGTTGCAACATCAGAGTTTCTATAATCCACCAAAAAGAGAAAATAGATATACATTTAAAACTCAGACGATCCAACCACTAGTAAGGATCATTTTGCACCACTTCCTTAAACCATACCAAAAACAAAATAGAACTCCCCAAAAGTTTCCCACCGACTACGCACTCGCTCTATTCGCCGCTAACTGAGGAACCTGAAAATATTAAAGGAGGAATGGGATGAGCAACCACAGCTCAGTGAGTAGTACGTATCTTCTAAGCAGATCGAACAACTACTATGCATGTATACAAAACAATACCAAATTCCATAACACCAATTCAACATATAAAATACATATCGAATCATATAAAAGTTATTTCTCATCATCAAAGCTTTATACTAATATGGGAAACTCATTTGAATCACCATCAAAAGTCAAGTATCAATGGTCGAATCCATTGAATAATCTCCATCAAAAATACATATCAATGGTCTATCCATTGATTAATCTTTTGCTCAATACTAACCATGGTCACGACACAACGCCTTGTGACAAGGCGACCAAGATTCTCCCCTTGGTAAGGTCTCCACCTACAAAGCCGGTGGCTAGGCTCAGAAGGATATCCTAAACTTGGTATGTATACCCCAAAAACCCCTCATTGGGTTCACAGTCATATTGAGCATAAATAACCATTCTCCAATACCAGAAATACAATCCAAAAATCAATATCTTAAACCAAACAAATAATATTTTGCAACATAGCCCATCATCCATTTCATACTCGTTTCTCAAATCATCATAAATCTTTCCATAAATCAGTCGCAAAGCAATTTCATATATGTTTCTCCACAAACCTTGTATAACGTGCTTTTCAAAGATTTACAATCAACCAAAGGGTAGCAATTGCTCGATCTGGCTTTTATGCAATAAAAATATATATATATACTTCAAGACATGATTTTATAAAATCAAAGAAGATATAGTACCACTCACCTTGTTGTCTACGACCAAACGACAAACGATACTTATATCGTCAAACTCAAAGCCCTATCAAATAATCGAAGAATAATGTTAAAATCTAATAAAATTCTATCTCGACTACAAAATGACTAAGTTACGCCTTAACTCTAACAAAATGACTTCTACACGCTAACAAGTCGCATAACCAAAGCGATTGTTCAAGCCATTCGCAACATGAAGTTTAAGCGCAAAAATTGATCGAGCCTTAACTCTCTCTTCCGAACCCCGATCCGAACGTACTTATAATCAATAGAGAACCCTTGACATATATTACAAGAATTCCAAATTGGCCGCCCACAAATCAAGCCGAAAAATGACAAAAATACGGCCCAAAGCTGCTGGACGCGTACTGTTCACTGCGTACGGGAAACTTTGAAATTTTGTTTCGGACAAACCATAAGCTCAAATCACAATCCGTAAAATCCCACGGCTCCACAACACCCTAAAATACCATTCCTACAAAAATATGTGGCTCAACGACTCTAAAATCGGACTTCGCCGCTCGATTTTTCAAAAATTCCAAATTTGAGTTCCAAATTCGAAAATTACTTCAATTGGACGAACGAGGGGCTTGATCTCTTACCGGGTGCTGCGTTATGGAGTCAAGTCGGCTTTGCGAGGCATCCGAGGCGTGCACGTGCCAAAACTTCTTTCCTTTCTTCCCCTTTCTCTTCTTCTTCTTATTCTTCTTCTTCTTTTCTTTCTTTTCTTTTTGGTCGAGGAAACTCTCAGCTTCTATTTAGCCGAGCCCTCTCCCATCTCCTTTTTCTTTTTCTTTTTTTTTTTTTTTCTTGCGTTATTAACTTTTCGACTTCTTTTTCCGTTTCTTCTTTTGGGGCCTTTAAAACTTCTTTTTCTGTTTCTTCTTTTGGGGCCCACTAGCCTAATGTTATATTCTACCCTCCTTAAAAAAAATTTCGTCCTCGAAATTTACATGTACTTCAATCATGAAACAAGTGAGGGTATTTGTGTCTTGCCTCCTCCTCGAGTTCCCAAGTAGCCTCTCTCTCGGTGTGGTTTTGCCATTGTATTTTCACATAAGGAATAGTTCGTCGCCGCAACACTTGATCCTTCTTATCGACAATGCGAATAGGCTGCTCCTCATATGTCAAGTTCTCCCGTAATCTCAATGGAGTAAAGTCTAGCACATGTTCAGGGTTTGGCACATATTTCCGCAACAAAGAGACATGGAACACATTATGGACACCTGATAGTGCCGGTGGCAAAGCCAATTTATAAGCGACTTCACCAATTTTCTCTAAGATCAATAATGGTCCCACGTACCTTGGACTTAACTTCCCACGTGTGTCAAATCTCATTACACCCTTTGTAGGAGAAACTTTTAAGAATACGTGATCCCCCACATTAAATTCTAACTTGCGTCTTTTTAGATCCGCATAACTTTTCTGACGACTTTGAGCCGTTCTGAGACGTTCCCGAACCAACCTAACTTTCTCTTCTGACTGTTGAATGAACTCAGGGCCAGTTAGTCTTTTCTCACCAACGTCGTCCCAACAAATAGGACTTCTGCATTTTCGGCCATATAAAGCTTCAAAGGGTGCCATCTTAATGCTGGAGTGATAACTGTTGTTATAAGAAAATTCTGCCAAATGTAGATGTTCATCCCAAGAACCACCGAAGTCAATGATGCATGATCTCAACATATCCTCTAATGTCTGGATCATTCTCTCTGACTGTCCATCTGTTTGTGGATGGAAAGCTGTACTCAAGTTGAGTTTAGTGCCCAATGCTCCTTGTAAACTCTTCCAAAAGTTAGACACAAACCTAGGATCCCTATCAGAAACAATGCTTACTGGAACTCCATGAAACTTCACTATCTCATTAACATATCGCTTTGCCATATCTTCCATTGAAAGGCCAAATCGATATGACAAAAAGTGAGCAGACTTAGTCAATCGATCAACAATCACCCAAATAGCATTCTTACCACTTGGCGTCCTCGGTAGACTGACAACAAAGTCCATGGCAATATGCTCCCACTTCCATTTAGGTATCTCTAGAGGTTGCAACTGCCCACCTGGTTTCTGATGCTCAATTTTCACTTGCTGGCAAATTAAACATTGATCGACAAATTTTATAATATCATTTTTCATGTTGATCCACCAAAAGTTTTCTCTCAAGTCCCTATACATTTTAGTGCTTCCTGGATGAATTGAAAATCTAGTACTGTGAGCTTCTTGCAGGATCTCCCTTTTTAGCTTTGAGTCCTCAGGAACACATAGTCGACCACGAAACCTCAAGAATCCATCTACATGTAAACTAAAATCCGCTTGTCTTCCAGCTTCCATACCTTCTCTAATTTTTTGTAATTGTGGATCTTCATTCTGTTTAGCCTTAATTCTGTCAATCAACATAGGTTGTACTTGAAGATTAGCTAATTAAGCACCAAGCTGCTGCACCAACACCTCCAAGTCTAACTTCCTCATATCTTCAAGAATAGATTCCTGAGAAGTGAGCAAAGCTGCCATATTTCCAAAGGATTTACGACTCAAAGCATCTGCTAACACATTAGCTTTACCCGGATGGTAATTAATGGATAAGTCATAATCCTTCAAAAGTTCTAGCCATCTCCTCTGCCTCATGTTCAGTTCTTTCTGAGTAAAGATATACTTTAGACTCTTGTGATAAGGGGTTTCACTTTCTTGGAAACTTTCTTTTAGTGTGACCCAAAGCGGATAATATTACACAGTGGAGCCCGGGATGTTACAAGTGGTATCAGAGCCGACTCCCGACCGCGTGTGGGACCACAGCTCGAATGCTGTTCTGACGCCCGTGGGGCCACAGCAAGGACGTTGTTCTGTTAAGAGGAAGGTCTTGGTTAGCTTATAAGGCTTGGGTCCCTCTAACATGTGTAACGCGTTTTAAAGCCGTGAGGGAAAAGACCGTGGCTGGGATGGCGGTTCGTCCGCACCAGGGCAGGTGACCCAAAGCGGACAATATTACACAGTGGGGCCCGGGATGTTACAAGTGGTATCAGAGCCGACTCCCGACCGCGTGTGGGACCACAGCTCGAATGTTGTTCTGACGCCCGTGGGGCCACAGCGAGGACGCTGTTATGTTAAGAGGTGGAGAGTGTGACAGCCTCCTCTCTTGTCCCACATCGCCTAGGGAGGAAGGTCTTGGTTAGCTTATAAGGCTTGGGTCCCTCTAACCTATGTAACGCGTTTTAAAGCCGTGAGGGAAAAGACCGTGGCTGGGATGGCGGTTCGTCCGCGCCAGGACGGATGACCCAAAGCAGACAATATTACACAGTGGAGCCCGGGATGTTACACTTAAAGAGATGGTTTGGATAGAAAGTACAAAGCTTGAACCTACTTCCAGCTAGGTGACACGTCTTGTATAAGTTTTACGGATTAAGCTACTCGAAAGAGGAAATAGCTAGTTATGTAAGTTCCAGGGACTTTGACGCGAGATTGGATAGCGTGTTAAATTGTTTGAACTGGGCTTTTTTCTCGGGACAATTTTGAACCAGTTCATTCGCAAATTTTTGAACTTCAGTCTTATTAAGCAGCAAAACATATCCGACGACTATATAACATGAAAATTCTACTTGATGGCCAAAGGGTGACTTGAAATTTTTTTTTTTTGTAAATATATTTGCAAAATGTTTCCTTCTCTTTAAGTCGTTTTTAAATTGTACCAGGATTCAAATGATGATGATGAGCATGAAGAAACTCAAGAAGAATTTCTGGAAAGATATGCCAAAGCTGCGATTGATCTTGAAGACGGTAATGCCATGGGAGAGGGAAATGTCGAAAATGAAGACCTTGAGCCTGATTTGGGTTCTACTTGTAAGCTGTGCGGAAAAAAATCGTGATTTTAGTTACAAACTTATGTGCTTGAAAGATTTCACCACCTGATTGTCTAATAAGTCACTTACAATGGACACTATCATACATTAGAAATCGATGAGATGTAACTTCCCTGCTTTGATCATAATCACAAGCTTCAGGAGTCTCCTGCGGTCGTTAGATAGCCGTAAATTAGAATCTTCGTACTGCTCTCGATCGCTGCTTTTTTTAGGCCTTCCTTTTGGAGGTACTATCAGCTTCAAGGTTTGTGAGTTAGCTTGTTTGGGACACAGAATAGGTATGAAGGGTTTGCCAAAGGGCCTGATGGACTTTTTAATCCCATGACATCTGTCCTTAACATCTTCCTATAACTAGTTAATTATTAGCGGGGAAGTGGCATGCGAGGCAGTCAAGTGCAGGCGTATTAGTTCTTGGCCCCCCTTAGGTTTGCATAGAATTCAGATTGCACTCGGGGAAACTGCCTCAGAACTTTTTTGGGAAATCCCAGTACGGTTTTTGTTGCATGATGTGATGTCTCTTGTGCAGATGTTTCGAGTTTTCAGTGAAATGAGTTTTCTATTGGAGAATTGTGTCCACGAGGTTAATCCGAGGGATGATTTGTATGCTATGTATGTGGGGTGTTTTTCTTTTTGCCTGTTTAGCAATTTTCATGCTCAGGGTAAACTCTGATAATCTTGCTAATCGATTTGTGTCTGTATGATACAAAATAGGCCATCTGGAGGAGGTCGATCACCATCGACTCGTCTTCTCATTGATAGAAAGAAATCAAGAAGTCCTCCTTGAAGGGCAGGTGCCACCTCCGCTCGTTTGGACTTCGCACCTTGACTTCCCCGAGCAGTTTTCGTTGTTTCTGGAGTACAGATGAAAAAGTTAAATGAACTTTCCTGCATTCCAGTGCAGTAGAGAAGTTTGATCCCGACTCGATTGATTTCTACTTAGTGGCGGTCTCTGCCTCAAGATAAAAGGTTATTTAAGATATAGCCTTTGAAAGGAACTGTAGAGGGCAGAGTGTTGATGGTTTGTAATCTCAACAACTATTTTTTGTCACAAGGTTTGATTTTTATCGAATGGTGGGATGGCATCCCGGAGCAAGACTCCATATGAAATAACATGTGGGTAAAGAATCCTCAGTGTTTTAACAATGCGCTCATATCATTTAGTAAACAAATTTCAGCGCACTTTCTTAGTACATATTGCCTTTCTCAGGCGCATATATGCTCTAACTATACCACCATTATGTATGTCCATCTGGCTTTAACTGTGGTGCAATGGTATTATTTATGTAGTCATTTTCTTAAATATTAAACTTCCTCACTCCAAATGTCATGAAACATCTAGTCAAGACAAGAACTACAAAGCCTTGCCACTGAGTTCATAGGACTTGGATTCAAACATGAACTCCATACATATATATATAAACATGTTTCAACTAATAAAACATTGAAAATAATACGTCGCCAAGAACATTGAAACTACTGATATATATGAACCTAAGAACATTGAAACTACTGATATATATGTGTGTGTGTGAACCTACGGATGTTTTATGAGGGACATGGGCGGTGCCGAGATGGAAATTTTCATCCTGGACATGGGCAGTGCCAAGGCGGACCCGCTCGATGTCGAGGCGGATGAGGCGGACCCACTCAATGCCGAGGTGGATGAGGTGGACTCACTTGATGTCGAGGCGGCCATGGGCGGTGCTAGTGCTGAGACATAAGCTGGCGATGTCGTGCCGGACATCTGCACGGCGGTTTGAAGAGCAAAGGCGGACATTGGCGGTGGCGGTGGGGAAGTCAGCGTGGACATTAGAAAAGCAAAGGTCGGTGTCGGTTTCGATGCCGGTGGTGGTGTCCGAACCTTGTTGAGATCAAAGGGCCTCCAAATTTGTGTTCCTACGCAAAAGCTTCCTTCTGGTGCTGGCATCAGAAGGAACGTCTGAAGGCAAAGAATCAGAGCAAGAGCGTCAGACAAAAGCACAAGATGGACTACTACAAGGGTAAGGGTGCACGACTCTCAGTATTTATGGGAAGGAGGATTGATTAATCGATTGATCGATTGATCTATACAGAAATTGCAGAGAGTTGACTAGGCATCACCCACCCAAGAAAATCCATCGGAGCAACAATTCGGTTCCGTTACGCTAGCTACAGATAGACAGATACTCTCTGCTAACAATGGATGGGATGGATGGGCGAAGGGATCACCCAAGACGTTAAATCAACAACAAATATGCCCAACATCTCATCAAAACCACCATCCTTGTTCTTTGACACTCCAAAAAAAGAATATAAAATTATAAATCCTTCATCAGAGAGAGAGAGGCCTGATCTGAAATAAGGGCGTCCACCATGACATTCTGGCCCCCTACCCACGTCTCGACGTATACGCAGACGAGCACGCTGCTGGATGCGCGGTAGGGCATGCACTTGAACTCACACTGTAAAATGGGAATTTCCAAGTAACACGGGCTTTGCAGGATTGAGCTCCATAAAGGAAGACTGAAATTTACTATGAAATAGAACCATGTGGACACAGAGAAAGATCTTCAGGCTGAGCTCCAAATATATAGGCCCATAAAGGTACGAACTTTGATACATGATGTTATAGGATCGATGCATGTACACGGTGTAAACCAAAAGGATACCCCTAGACCCTAATTGATACACGGGGTATGGAACTTTGATACATGATTTATGTGGCCGTGGGCTCTTAGCTAGCTAAGGTGGTGTGATTCTCTCATGGTGTTAGTATTAGTTTGATAATTAATTTATGGTGCCATCATGAATTGATTGATGGCATAAAACATATGCTTAAATGAATCATGATTCCATACTTCAAAATTCTTGTATAGAAGAATTTAACTTTTTTTCACAATGAAATCATGAAAATTACTGGTGTACTTAAGAGAAAAAGGAAATTGCTAAATTTGCTCGTTCAGTTTCATCCATTCAATACATTGGCAATAACTTTATCTTCTTCTCTGCTGATAATAATAAAGTAAAAGAATGGAACAATTGATTGAGAATAACTAAAATTATTAATTTCTAATCATGCGAGAATTTTTAGTTCAAAAAAAAAAAAATCATGCACGAATTTTATAATATTTCGGTATATTGGGCAAGGTAATTCGCAAAATTTAATTGTGGTCGATGCTTTTCTATTTGATGAAAATTAAGGATTGCCTTCCTTTACTTATCCGGATAAGTGACTTTTTTGCCTATTTGAATTAATTGAATCTACAAGTCCCTCACCAATATCATTATGTATAAATACATCAGAAATCTGCCGACCCAATAAATAATCACAAATCGGAAAAATTCAAGATTTCACGTTCCCGCCATCGCCTCGTTGCAGGGACGCGCGCGCTGCTTTCCTTCTCGCCGCCGCTGTGTCTCGACCTCCATCGCCGCCCTCCTCTTCCCCGATCGCCACCCGACTAGACCGCTGTCCGATTCTTGGGTTTTTGGCGGCGGATTGTGGCTCGACTCCGGCCTGTTTCAGACCCTCTCTCGCTTTCTGCCCTCCTCTTCCCCGATCGCCACCCGACTAGACCGCTGTCCGATTCTTGGGTTTTTGGCGGCGGATTGTGGCTCGACTCCGGCCTGTTTCAGACCCTCCGCTGTCCGATTCTTGGGTTTTTGGCGGCGGATTGTGGCTCGACTCCGGCCTGTTTCAGACCCTCTCTCGCTCTCCAGTCGCTCTCCCGTCGAGAGCCGCCATGGAATCTGCAAACTTGGCCACCTTCTTTGGTGGCCAATTTTACTTTTCTTTCGACTCTAGTCGTCTGTATGTGCCGCTTTATTATGGGCCCACGTCAACCGCGGTTTATGATGGTCACGTTGCCTCTGGCTTCCAATCTATAGAAGCTCTATTCTCTTCGGAATATTTTGCCGACATCTCTCGTCTTATCACTCGTATGTCATCGTCAACGGACTCAATTACATGTCGACATTGTTTCACCTTCGCCGGTGTCATCCGCATCGGCGAAGAGTTCAGAGACTTTGAGGAGGTATGCTATCTTTCTCTCTTCTTTTTCTTTCTTTTTGTTGGGTTAATTTGATACTAATTCTTCCGTTTTAGATGTTTATTGTGGAGGAGCTGCTAATCCCTCCTCGGAATGGACGGATTATCTACAGCATTTTCCGTTCAGCCCCGCGGTAAGAGCCGTTACCGTATCCGATGCCGGAGTCGTTACTGTATCCGATGCCGCTGCCGCCAATGCAAGAGCCGGCCGAATTATTCCCAAACCCATTCCCACAGCCATTCCCTCACGAGGCGTGCGAACCCATTTCCACAAGCCGCTGACCCGGCGATAGACGAGCAACTTCTATTCCTCATCCGTATGGGTCTGTTGGTTCGTGGCATTCCTCATCCGTATGGGTCCACTGGTTCGTTGCTACCTTGACTCTTGACTGCCTCCATTCCCTACATTTGCTCGTCCGCCGCTTTCTGGGAATGGCATCAGGTTCTGTGGCCTTCGCCGCATCAGGTTCTGTGGTGAGACCTTCGCTGGTGTCATCCGCATCGGCCTCGAGTTCAGAGACTTTGAAGAGGTTCGTTGGTTTCTCTCTTCTCATCTTTCTTTGTTGAGAGGTTTATCGTGGAGGGGCCGGTAATCCCTCCTCAGAATGGACAGATTATCTACAGCAACTTCCGTTCAGCCCCGCGGGAAGAGTTACCATATCCGATGCCGCTGCTGCCAGTGCAAGAGACGGAACATATTTTATTTTAGACTACGTTTGCATTCTCACATGTGCATATTGTTTCAGTCCATATTGTTTCAATTTGTATACATTCTCCCATGTCCATATCCTTATATCACGGGCCGATCAATTGGGATCAAGACCGTGCAACGACTCAAAAGTGTTCCTAAAGAGAAGCTCTGGAAAGAAAGGAAGCTCTGGAGTTTTGTATTACTGAAATAGTTGGATGGATGCAAATGAGGGAGATGGCATCCCTTCTTATACTTGAGGCCCTCAGATTACATCCATTGATCGAGTTTTCATCCGATGGATGAGATCGTACTACCAAACCTACCAACTACCGACAAATGGTAGAAGAATTCTAGACTTTGGTTCAATTACCGTATTGCCCGTTCGGCAGGAGAATTCTAGACTTTGGTTCAATTACCGTATTGCTCGTCCTTGGAACGTTCCGAAAGTCTTCTCATTGGGAATTAGGGGTGTACAACAGAAACCGCCCGAACCCGAACCGAACCGGACCAGCCGGTTTTGGGCGGTTTGGTTCCCGGTTCCTAATCTTGGAACCGGCGGCCGATTGGTCCGGTTCCCGGTTCCAAGGTGGGAACCAGACCGACCGGACCAATTGAACCAGACCAAATTTTTTTATATATAATTTATATACATATAATATATAAACACATATAATATTGAATATTATATATGAAATTTATTGCAATTGGAATTGCAATTGAGGTAACAACCTCTTATGTGGCCAAGAGACCACCAAAGCACTTGTTGTTACTCTTTATTTATAGAGAAAATTTACTTGTTAGTTTCATCTTCTACTCAATGTGGGTCAAGGCTCTAGGAGTTCCTCATGCTCACACTCTCTCTCTTGCTCCCCTCACTTGCAAACAACAAGGCACTTCAAGCCTCAAAGAGTCTCATATCGGCTAAACATTCAAAGCATAGAAGAGAAATTATCTATAAAACCTAAGCCAAGCACAACCTTTAATCACATTGTTCATGGCTTTTATTGCTTAAAATTAAGTGTGAAACACATAAACTGTCATTGATATTCACGCAAGTGAAGTTTGAATATTTTGCACATGAAAACATGTGTGAATAGTTTTATTAGATTGCCCGGGAACCGAATTGGATTGATCGGTCCAGAGCATGATCGTTCTTTAGTGAATGGTCATTCTTTAGTAAAAAAGAAAGTGCCGATTCTATTGGACCAGACCGGATCAGACCGGAACCAATGGTCCGGTACGGTTCCTGGTCCTAGGACCAAACAGTCCGATCCACAGTTCCCAAAATTGGGAACCGATTCTCCCGGTCCGATTCTCGTACCACCTTGGAACCGGACCGAACTGGGAACCGATCACCCCTATTGGGAATCCCAACGATCACAAGAGGTCCTTCTCGGCACGACCCTTTAGCTACAGAAACCTATTGGCCGTGACACTTAGCTACTGATATGAGTGTAGAGTTTCAGTCTGTATAGCTTCAATCTCTCTGATGATTCCATTTTATTGTAGTACTGCTCTTTTTTGTTGTTCAACACGTTAAAAATAGTGGATTATGATTATGCTCTATGATCTGACCAACTCTTTCCATCAATTTCTACACAATCACCTACTGAAAGTGAAAATGCTTGATAATTACGTGACCGCGGAAAAACACAATACCGCATTACAAGGGAAAGAAAAGAAGGATTTGACCGATCGTCAAGCAAACCTTTGATGGCATTGCATTTATAATTCATCTTGTCACGCGAAATCTAAAAAGGAAGTAGTTCAAATTGAGGAGATTTTGAAGAGAGAATAATTAATGGATTTTTTACGCGATTGCGTCTGCTAGCTGTCAGCTAAGAACTTATGCACGAAAGCTGGCTTTTGCTAACTAGTGACTCCAATGTTTTTATTTTTATCCACATGATATAATGATCATGTTGAAAGTAGATTTCCCATCACACGAGAGGACTAGTAGCTATGCCCACCATGCATACAATGGCGATGCTTGTGGCTAACTAAAACAAAATTAAGTTTGTGTAAATTCCTTACCTCTCATGAGGAAGCAATAGTTGTTGATCAGATAATCAAATTCAAGTATGTTAGAGTTGACTTTGCATTGGACTCAAAAGTCCCGAGTGCACATCCGACACTTTTAGGTGCCCCAGACTCCATATATATATATATATATATATATATATATATATATATATATATATATATATATATATATATATATATATATTTATTCACACACACGTCTAATCACCCAAGCCAAAAAGATTACGACTTCGACAAGCCTACTCTCGTTGTTATTTGGGCTAGGGGCGAAGCTTCCTAAAACAACATGAATTTGTTGAAAGAACACTAAATTCGACACGACTCAACTCGATATCAATACCTTCTCAGTCCATTTTCAGTGAAAACTACTTTGTAAACACGTATTTTTTGTACCATACGTAATGACACGAATGTAACACTGCAAGACATGTATCATCGGCCCGATTGAGGCTTTTTTGCAGCAGTCTCGGGCCGACCTGGCCAGGCCCGCCGGCACCGCTTGATCGCCATTTCCACTGCATCACCATCTTCATACGAACTCTTCCAGTTCAGAGTCTTCCTAGTCTTCCTTCTCCAGAATTCCAGTTCTTGCTGCTGCTTAACCAGGTACGCTCTTTATCCTCCTCTCTGCTTCCTTCTTGTTCATCGATATGTGGCTATAGAAATATGCTAGCTTGAGCATTGATTCCGATACCATGACGTTGATCCGCGGCCGTAGGCTTAGTTGAAATTGCACGTCACAGCCAGCTTTATCAAAGCTGTGCAACGATACCGTTTCAAACCCCCAAAGTTTACACCTTTTCGTAAAACTAAACTTGTTGATCATTATTGTGGGGAGATTATATGCCCTTGTTTTAATATCTGGATCGGTTTGAGTATTTCATGATGGATTTTTTTTTTTTTTTTTTTTTGGTACATGTTGAAGCTGAATGATGCGGCTTTTGACCTTTCAAATGGGCCGGTTGCTGATGAGGTTTGTTGTTAAGCTCCAATTCCTACCTTTTGTGATTCATTTGTTTCAGTTGTACGGTTTCACTGATTGAGTGGAGTTCAGATTTTCTCAATTGTCCTTGGGAACTTGAAGAAGCTCGAAGGGAGATGGATTATATCTGACATCTGTATGCCGATTGCTTTAATACAAAAGTTAACAAGTTTTATGTTTTTTATTTTCCTTTTTCCAATGGCCAGTGTGGCGAAGAACTTGGAGATATATTGTTAAATTGGTTGAAATCGTAAGAACAAGCAGATACATTGATATCTAGGACTTTGGCGAGCAAACTGCCTCTGCTAGAGAGAGCTCTTTGGCTGATAATGCTAAATCAGGCATGAAGAAAACACTGGCTTATTCATGCTTAATAAAAGCTTAAGGGTCTGTCATGAGCCTCATGATCATGCATTTGGTGATTTAGCATTGAGGAGGCGCTTATCATCTGCTGGAAGGAGGTTCCAGTCCATGGGACCGTATGGTCAAGGCGAACTTGCTAAGGTATCTTGCAGAACTGGTGAACTCTCAGCATAGTAAAAGTTGGTATACTATTGCTATGTGAGCTTAAATGTAAACAACAGGAATGGTGGGTTAAAAAGAGCAATTTTACTCTGCCAAAGAAGCAGAAAATGCACACTTGAATTTCAGACTGCCCTACCCTATTTTAATCTGTAAATTTGTTGCGTGTCGGTGTTAAACACTTATAAAACTAAATTAGTTAGGAACGAGAATTTCCTATACTTTTGAATGAGTATTGCATGAACTCCTTTTTCCTTGTTTTCTCAAACTACATTTTTTTTCTTTTTTATCATTGACTTCTTATGAAAGAACTCGAAGCACTCAATAAAAAACCTTGACCGATCATGCATAAGGACCCCTAATGATGTGAGCCTCGATGTTTGGAGAAATCTTTTCCACTTTCAATGTGGCATAACTACTGGATTTATATGAGGTGTGTAAACTGTTTCAAATTGTTATTAGATTGCAAAGATAATGATTGCAACGGGAAAGCGTTTGGCTGCAACCCAAGTATCTGCCGCAATGGTTGAAGAACCTAAGAAGGAAGCCCGAACTTTTAAGGTTGGTTCTAGCTCTCTCCTGGTTGAGGTCTCAAGGACAAGCTTATTAACATAATGTGATCTGTCACTGGTTCTTCACATTTTTGAAAATGCAGTTTGGAGAACTTCAAGTAGAAGTTACATCAGATAAAGCCAACATTGGGGCTGCTATCGGTTTTTCAATTGGGTAACTGATGCTTTTTGTCACGATTGATTTTTTTGCCTAGTTATATTAGATTGAAGAGTATTAAATTGAAAACTACCGTTTAAAATGCAGAATTCTTTCATGGCAACTAGCTCAAGGCGTTCAAAGCATCCCCGAGAGCTCTTTGCAGTATGCAAATGATAATGCTTTGCTGCTGGCCAAGGTTTCTGAGAACACCATCTTCAACCTTGTGTGGATGCCCTTTTGTACTACATTTACTGAACGCTGATACATGGAATCCTTTGAATGCAGTCTCTAAGGGGTGCTCTACTTGCGACGGGCTATTCATCAGCTATCTTGTCCACAATCACATCCTTTGGCGTTCTTGTGCTTGCAAGACAGCTTAAATCTGAGAACAAGTGACGTTGTCCTAGTTTTGTCTACGTTTTGCTTGTAGATGACCATTGACTTGAGGAAGAGCTGAACATGACTGAAAATGTATTACTATCGTCGGTATGAATCCATGGGTTATGGATACGTACTGATAGAATATATCTTTATGTACATAAACTTTTTGGGCATGAAGAATGCTTCTTGGCATTTTCTTGTTGCCCCATAATTGGGGAAGCTGATTTGATTTATTGCATCTTGAAGCAGATGTTGCCCTGTTCTTCTACCTCTTCCCTTCTACTGTTCCACTTTGATTATAAACTTCCAAAATTGGTAATGGAAGAAAAAGCACCAGCAAAGTATGTGTCATTTCATATTTGCTTTCAGCTTTAACGAAAATGCAATGAGAGAGGGCATTAAGTTACAAAGTAGTCAATTTAAGAGGTGCTGATGTTACACTGAGAATGAACAGGAAGGGAGAGATGGTGTGGCCACCAAGTGTGATATTCTTGACCTTTACCTCTTGATAGTTTAACAGTGATGTATAATAACCTGGCTGAAACTATGCAAGTGAAAGTCTCGAAGTAGTACCAAATGTTAACCACCGACGAAGGGTTCCAAATTACATATCACCTCGGATTTTTTAACCAGTCAATGTGGGGCTTGATTCGTATCAATTAACCACCAATCATTTACTCCTTTTGCTTTTCGGTTGGGCCATAACAATGGTAGATCTCTATTTTACTTTGGTACCTACTGCTTAAAAGTCCAAAACAACTTGAGCACTGAAAGTTAGGACGCATGACCGTAATTGCTATTTGATGTAATATCCTTGGACAAAAGCTTAGCTCTTAGGGAGTGTGATTTTTGCCTTTTACATTGAATTCAAAATTGTTGATTTAACTTGATTGTTGACGACTTTTATCACATTTCTGTGATTAGTTTAGTGCTATTGCTTTTTACATTTGAGACATTTGAGTACCTTAGCAGTACGTTTTCCAGTTGAAGGATCCAGCAGTAGGTCTGCTGAACCATTGTATTCAAATCTTTTCATATATCAACTAAGTTGATGAGGAAGGTGTTAGCCATTCTCTTATTGTGGATATTCTTGCCAATGCCATTGTGAGGGGACAATTTGATAGGTGGTTTCAACTCATGTCTCTTCTGTACGTATTTGTGGTCAGAATGTCGGAAGCAATTTGTAAGTATGGCATCTATCTATATAAGCATTTTTAGGCCAGGCTTGCTATTCTCCGTGTTATATCAGTCACATACTAATGTTCTGGATACATGGTATATAATCTTCAATGCCGGCTAATAGTACATTGTAGAATCCATTAAATTGTCACTCTTTTCTACTTGCCAATATAAGACGTAGACGTACTTGTTTTCTGGTTGACCTTATGGAGATTACGTCAAATACTCTGCCCGGCATCCAAGATCAGAATCTGATGAGGAGTACCTCCTGTTTCAGTGTGGCTAATTATTTGGGTAATCGAGTTTACGGTTTTCTCTCTCTTTTGTTGCTGTCATTGGATAGGAGATTTCATTTAATGGATTCTCATCATGATCAATTCTCCAATTGAATAAAATTTACGAGTAGGGATGTTGCCGCCATCTGATAGGGCAGGTGTTTGGTGTGTTCTTTGTTCAAAATCGTGGTTGTTCTAGCCCTCTTGCATAATTTTTATTATAGGGTATTTATATTATAGGGCTATTGAATTCATTTTGCAATGTTGTCACGCGCAACAGACTACTCGAAAGCTGAATTGAGCTACCATTACACAAAAACACACAACACACACACACACACACACACACACAGATATATATATATATATATATATAATAACCAATACTGCAATAAAACATTGAAAATAAAAAATCGCCAAGAACATTGAAACTACTGATATATATATATATATGAACCTAAGGATGTTTTATCAGGGACATTGGCGGTGCCGAGGTAGAAATTTTCATCCTGGACATGGGCAGTGCCAAGGCGGACCCACTCGGCACACTCGATGCCGAGGCGGATGAGGTGGACGACGTGGACTCACTTGATGTCGAGGCCGCCATGGGCGGTGCGGGTGCCGAGACATAAGCTGGCGATGTCGTGCCGGACATCCGCACGGCGGTTTGAAGAGCAAAGGCGGACATTGGCGGTGGCGGTGGGGAAGTCAGCGTGGACATTAGAAAAGCAAAGGTCGGTGTCGGTTTCGATGCCGGTGGTGGTGTCCGAACCTTGTTGAGATCAAAGGGCCTCCAAATTTGTGTTCCTACGCAAAAGCTTCCTTCTGGTGCTGGCATCAGAAGGAACGTCTGAAGGCAAAGAATCAGAGCAAGAGCGTCAGACAAAAGCACGAGATGGATTACTACAAGGGTAAGGGTGCAAAAACTCAATATTTATGGGAAGGAGGATTGATCAATCGATTGATCGATTGATCGATTGATCGATAGAGAAATTGCAGAGAGTTGACAAAGCATCACCCACCCCACCCCACCAAGAAAATTCTTCGGTTCCGTTACGCTAGCTACAGACAGACGGATACTCTCTGCTAACAATGGATGGGATGGATGGACGAAGGGATCACCCAAGATGTTAAATCAACAACAAATATGCCCAACATCTCATCAAAACCACCATCCTTATTCTTCGACACTCCAAAAAAGGAATTTAAAATTATAAAAATATAAATGGATCCTTCATCAGAGAGAGAGAGGCCTGATCTGAAATAAGGGCGTCCGCCATGACATTCTGGCCCCCTACCCACGTCTCGCCGTAGACGGAGACGAGCACGCTGCCGGTCCGGTAGGGCATGCACTTGAACTCGGCAATTTCGTGGTGGCACTGCGGAAGGGAGGTGAGTTTGGCGAGGATGGCCTCCTTGCCCTTGATCTCCCGGCCGTCGAAGTTCAGCACCGACTCTTCCCGGTACAGGTTCACCAAGCCCGCCCGATTCGTGTCGAACGTCCTGTAGTAGTTCACCATGAACCGCTTCGCTTCTTCTGCCCGACCCATGTCTTCTGGCTTGATCCTCCACATCTCTTTCCTCCTCCTTCTGTGCGCGATTCAGAGAAATCCCTAGCGCCGTTTCTTTTTCAAGAGTTCCCTTTCCCTTATTTATTTTGGAATTCACCGACCCGGTTTCTTGTCGGGTCGGTCTGGTTTTTCACGTCCGGTACTTTAATGGCACGCGAAATCCAAAAAAGGAAGTAAGATCAAATTGAGAAGATTTTGAAGGGAGAGTAATTAATGTACTTATTCGAATTAGGAGATTTTGAAGACAGAATAATTAATGGACATAATCGACTTAGGAAAAACTACTTAAAAAGAGTACGCGTTTGTGTCTACTAGCTCTCAACCAAGAATTTATGCACAAAAGCCGACTTTCACTAGCTAGTGATTCCAATTTTGATGGCACGCGAAATCCCAAAAAGGAAGTAAGATCAAATTGAGGAGATTTTGATGAGAGAGTAATTAATAAACTTACTCGAATTAGGAGATTTTGAAGACAGAATAATTAATGGACATAATCGAATTAGGAAAAATTAGTAGGCGTTTCTTACACATTTGCGTCTGCCAGCTCTCAATCAAGAACTTATGCACGAAAGCTGACTTTCACTAGCTAGCGATTCCAATGTTCTTTTACTGGCGGCTATGCGGATTCCTCACTCATCATGTCACGCGAACTCCAAAAAGGAAGTACATCAAATTGAGGAGATTTTGAAGTTGTTGCGAGTTTACGTCCCTGCAAAAGGGAAATTACCAAGAGAGAGAGGTGTTGTTTAGTTTGCTCTTAGAGGTCACCCTATTTTATCAAGGAGAGGTGTTATCGTTCTCTGGATTGATCTCGCTCTCACTTTCTCGTCGCTCTCTCGTCACTCTCGCCGCCATGGAATCTGCTAACCTGGCCGCCTTCTTCGGCGGTCAATTTTATTTTTCGTTTGACTCAAGTCGCCAGTATGTGCCGCTCTATTATGGGCCTGCATCAACCGCTGTTTACGATGATCACATTGCCTCTGGCCCTGCACAAATACAAGTTCTTTTCTCTTCAGAATATCTTGCCGACGTCTGTCATCTCATCACTCGTATGTCATCATCTATCGATTCAATTACAGGTGGACATTGTTTCACCTTCGCCGGTGTCATCCGCATCGGCCTTGAGTTCAGAGACTTTGAGGAGGTTCATCGGTTTCTCTCTTCTTTTTCTTTCTTTGTTGGGTTAATTTGATACTAATTCTTCCCTTTTAGATGTTTATTGTGGAGGGACTGCTAATCCCTCCTCGGAATGGACGGATTATCTACAGCAACTTCCGTTCAATCCCGCGGCAAGAGCCGTTACCATATCCGATGTCACTGCCGCCAGTGCAAGAGCTGGCCGAATTATACCCAAACGCCCCGGTATACCCAATGCCAATGGGATTCCCACAGCCATTCCCTAACCAGGCACAGCCGTTCCCTCACGAGGGCGCACAACCGGGGCCATTCCCTCAGCAGCAGCCTGTGCAACGGGCAGAGAACCCATTCCCACATGCGGCTGACCCGCCCGCGGACGAGCAACTTCTAGCATTCCTCGTGCAACCGGAGCCATTCCCTCAGGAGGACCCACAGAACCTGCCATTCCCACAAGCCGGCGATCCGGCAGCGGACGAGCAAATGCAGGGAATGGAGGCACTCGAGAGTCAAGGCAGCAACGCATGAGGGAATATATTTTAGACTACGTTTGCATTCCATATCGTTTCAGTCTGTATACATTCTCTCATGTCAGCTGCTGATATGAGTGTAGAGTTTCAGTCTGTATAGCTTCAGTTTCTCTGATGATTCCGTTTTATTGCACTACTGTTAAAAATAGTGATTATGATTATGCTCTATGATCTGACCAACTCTTTCCATCAATTTCTACACAATCATCTACTGAAAGAGAAAATGCTTGATAATTATGTGACCGCGGAGAAACACTGTCACCGCATTACAAGGGAAAGAAAAGAAGGATTTGACCGACGGTCAAGCAAACCTTTGATGGCATTGTATTTATAATTCATAAAGTAGATCAAATTGAGGAGATTTTGAGGAGAGAATAATTAATGAACTTACTCGAATTAGGAAAAATTACTTTAAAAGAGTACATGTTTACGCGTTTGCGTCTGCTAGCTCTCAACCAAGAACTTATGCACGAAAGCTGACTTTTGCTAACTAGTGACTCCAATGTTTTTTTTTTTTTTTGGATCTACACGATATAATGATCATGTTGAAAGTAGATTTCCCATCACACGAGAGGAGCAGTAGCTATGCCCACTACGCATAAACCACGATGGCAATGCTTTTGGCTAACTGAAACAAAATTAAGTTTGTGCAAATTCCTTACTTCTCAGGAGGAAGCAATTGTTGTTGATCAGAGAATCAATTTCAAGTATGTCAGAGTTGACTTTGCATTGGACTCAAAGTCCCGAGCGCACATCCGACACTTTTAGGTGCCCCAGTCTCCATATATATTTATTCACACACACGTCTAATCACCCAAGATAAAAAGATTACGACTTGAGCAAGCCGACTCTCGTTGTTATTTGGGCTAGGGGTGAAGCTTCCTAAAACAACATGAATTTGATGAAAGAAATCTAAATTCAACTCGATATCAATACCTTCTCAGTCCATTTTCAGTGAAAACTACTTTGTAAACACATAGTTTTTGTACCATACGTAATGACACGAATGTAACACTGCAAGACATGTATCATCGGCCCGATTGGCTTTTATGCAACGGTCTCGGGCCGACTTGGCCAGGCCCGTCGGCACCGCTTGAACGCCATTTCCACTGCATCACCATCTTCATACGAACTCTCTCAATTCAGAGTCTTCCTAGTCTTCCTTCTCCAGAATTCCAGTTCCCGCTGCTGCTTAACCAGGTACGCTCTTCATCCTCCTCTCTGCTTCCTTCTTGTTCATCGATATGTGGCTATAGAGATATGCTAGCTTGAGCATTGATTCCGCTACCATGACGTTGATCCGCGTCCGATTCTGGAAAAATCTTTTGCGATCTTTCCGAAAGTTTTGTTTTCGTCCATGGACTCTTGCGCAAAAGATTGTTGACTGCGATTTTGAGTTTCGTTCCCTTCTCCTGTTTCCCTTGTAATCTTTGGAAGCTGTGGTTTTCGTTGGCATCAGGTGGAGAGAGAGAATCGAGATGCCGTCTCTGCAGACAGCTTTGCCTCCGGAACTCGCGGACAAGGTCATAAGGGTCGGTGTGTTTTTCTCTTTCGTGTGTTTCTATTTGTTATTGTTGAGAAATTACACCATTTGAGATTGGTTTCCTTAATTTTAATCCCATTATACTATGATGATGTTTTTATTCGGGGGGAGTAATTGCTTGTATTGGTTGTTTCATTGGTCGCCCCATTGGTCATTGCAGCTTTATCGCGAGTGCCTTCGAAGAGCGAAATACATAGGGCATCAGGTACACCCTCCTTTCTTCATTAGACTTTTTGGGTTATGTAGCTTTTAGCCAATAAATGCTGAAGTGAATGGCCTGTTGGATTAGCGTTAATATTTTGAAATTGAACTCTTTGGAATCGAGCGAATTGATGAATTGCTGTGTAAGCAATGATGGTAGCTTCAATTTTGTTATGCTCTTATGGTACATTGCTTAAAACTTGTTGGATGGCTTTTGTCTGAACGATAATGTGTTTAAGAGGGACATTGTGTTTTATATTTCCATTTTATCTGCTTGCATTATTCAAATAATATGAAGTTATGGTTTTACGAGCGAATTCTACCATGAATCGGAATAACTGAAATTAGATCATATCCTGTTTGACTAAAAATTTGCCTCCCTCTGAGGTTAATCTGATTAGGTGGGGAAGGCAGGCTAAAGTTTTTTATGGCCATATATAGTGGCAGCAAACAGATGTCTCAGCAAATTTGAGCTTATATGTAGGGGTGAGCATGGTCCGGGTTGGTCCGGGCCACCCCCTAACCCTAGGACCAACCCGTACAGTGTCGGTCCTCAATTTTTAGGACCGAGGACCGACCCTATGGGTTCGGTCCGGTTCCAAGGTCAACTCGGGACCGATTGATAATTTTTTTCTTCTTATTTTTTATACTCCCTAAAAAAGCAAACCTACAAATTCAAATTACACATCCATCGACAATGCGGCATTGTGCAACTAAACTATAAATACCAATACATATTTAGCAAATTTAAGATGACACAATAATAGAAATTTTGTACCCTAACCGCTCATCGAGATATGGGACAAGATGGAAAGTTCTTGTAATCATCTATCTTTAATATTCATAACACCATATGCAAAAGCGTTTTCCTGCATTTGATCATGTAGAGTCTACTCAACTAAAAATGAGCTTCACACCACTTGACTAGCAAATCACCATAGCAACTACAGATACTATGCTACTCTTCAAAAACTTCTACCATTTGACACAAATTGAAAAGCAAAATGCAGCTGAAATTCATTAATAAAATACAATTAAACCATAAAAAGTTCAAAATACTTAATATAAACCATGAATATATAATTTCACATCTTGTTAATTCACTTGAACTTCTAAACATCTGAAAACAAAATAAACGACACTTAATTAATACTCAACAAAAGTTTTAAATTGAAATTACTATTAGTGCTATTGATAGAATATCTCAATATAATATAATATAACAGACATTTTACTTAAGTTTGAATATATAAAAGAATTATAAATAATAGAATATAATATAATATACAGGGTTGGTCCAGGGTTGGACCGACCCAAAACTCTTAGGACCGAGGACCAACCCGCACAGTGTTGGTCCTGGAATTTTAGGACCAAGGACCGACCCAGTCCCCTTGGGAACCGGACCAGGACCGGCAGGGTTGGGCCGGTCTAGGGTCGGTCCAGGGTCGACCCTAGACCGCTGCTCACCCCTACTTATATGTGCAATTTGGCATGTTGGACCAGATGCTTCCCTTGGACTGTACAAGTTACGACCGCAACCCAATTAGTAGAAATTCATATTTTTTATACTGTGGTCTCCACTCCTTCTCCGTCTTTATTTGAGTTGGAAGGACTGTACTTTCTCATTAAACATATTCCTCTTGATGGACACCTCTAGGCTCTTACCATCGAGTGGTTTTTATGCTATCTGATGTTCTAAATTGACTTGGAGAAGACTTTCCCATGAGATGGAATATACCCAAAATAAAAGAATGGGAATGTGGCGTTGCTGTATAGACACAGCTCAAGCTTTTGGTTGCGAGTCTTTCTGGCCTAAGTGGCAAGATCATGATATGGAAGTCGGAATATTTCAATCCTCCGGCACATTTACATCTTAAATTTGTCAATAATTCATTAAATTTAGGGTAAATACCATGAAAAACCCCAAACTGATACACTTATGACAAATTTACCCCAAACTATTTTTTTGACCACAAAAAACCCCAAACTGGTATACCTTTGATAAATTTACCTCAAACTGGTACACTTATGACAAATTTATCTTCTGTTAGTTTTCGTTAAATTTTATTGTCAAATTATTAAGTTAAATTACATGTGACAATTGACTAGTATATTGATTTAGGATTTTACGCATCGTTTGTCACAATTTACAATTTTTGTGATTTTTTTGTGGTATTAATCTAATTTAGCGGATGGTATATTTGTCACAAATTTATCAGTTTGGGGTTTTTTGTGGTCGAATAAATTAGTTTAGAGTAAAATTATCGTAAATGTACCAGTTTAGAGTTTTTTATAGTCAGTCAGAATAAATTTGTCACAAGTGTACCAGTTTGGGGTTTTTCATGTCAAAAAAATAGTTTTTGGTAAATTTGTCACAAGTGCACTAGTTTAGGGTTTTTTAGAATATTAACCCTTAAATTTATGGTTTCTGAACTAATGATGTTTAATTGTAATTTTTGCTGAAATTTGAAAGTTTTTTTTTTTTTTTTTTTTGCCAAAGGAAAATGATTTCATTACTAGCCCATAAAAGGGGCACCATTAGATGAAAAGTCTAGACATAAAATAGAAATTAGAGCCTGAGGTGGAAATGAGACCCAATTAGTAGGGAGAGAGTTTGCTTGGTGGCCTTTTGCGACCCAATTCGCGGCTTTGTTGGATTCCCTCGGTTCGTAAAGGACCGAAACTTCATTGAGTTGGGCTAATATTCTTTTGTAATCCGCTACTATAGCTTGGGCCGGCCAAGGTGGTTCAGCCCTACCCAATAGGCACTCCACCAAAGACAAGTTATCAGCTGAGATATGCACGTGCAGATCACTTCCATCAAAGACTTGGAGTTGGAGTTCCATTCGTGCAGCAGCTTTACTTTCCTTTACCCACGACAAAGCCTCACGCATAGCTAGGGCTTCAGCCACCGAAGCCGTCGGAGCATGGATGCTTTTGGCGAATCCGGCGACAAGAAGGCTGGCAACGTTTCTGCAAACTCCCGCTACTGCTCCCACCATCGACGATCTGCACCAGGATGCATCAATGTTCATCTTCAACTCCTGCGGACCGGGTGAGGTCCATTTCTTCGGTGTTTCTGGATCTACTTGTTGTCTACCTCTTCGACTTTGCCCCTTAGCTTCCCATTTCATGTATAGCTCAGCTATTGTTCGGGCTTCATCCTGGGTATTGAGCTAATCGGGCGTCCTTCCTTGGAAAACCGCTGAGTTGCGGGCCTTCCAGATCTGCCATAATAGACTGGCAAAGAGGGTCTTCACGTATGCATCAACTCTTGAGGTTGGATTTTCGAATACCCATTTGTCAATGCGAGTGATTCTTGTTGGAGATGTGTCAGCTTGGAAACCTAGTCCTGACCATAACGTTTTTTTCCAGCCACATAGGAGGAATAGGTGCTCAGTTGTCTCAGGCGCTTCGCCACAGATCTGACAGGTTGGATCAGGTATCATTGGCCTTTCGTGCAAGTTTTCTTTTATTGGGAGAGAGTTGCTGCATATCTGCCATAGTAGGAACTGAATTTTTTGTGTAATCGGGAGTTTCCATATCTCATTCCAGAGCGTTTTTGGAGTCTGGTAGGAGGAAGATGGGTTGTGTTTGGTGGATAGATCAACTCTGCTTTGTAATCGGTTGTAGCTACTCTTCACAGTATAGGAACCCGAATTGTTAGCTATCCATACAAGCTTATCTGAACAGGGATGCAGGCGAAGAGGATAAGCAAGAATTTCTTTCATCACATTTTCATCAAACAGTTCATTTATTTTATTTATATCCCAGGCCTTTGCTCCTTGATCGATTAATTCAGCGACCATTTTAGGATCATCCCTATTGGTTGGGTCTATAAGTTTTCCAGAGGGGAGCCAGACATCTTCTCTTGGTCTTATTGACTTGCCATCACCAACCTCCCATTTAGTTGCTGGTTCGATTGTGTCTCTCCCCACCAATAAGCTTTGCCATCCCCACGAAGGCCGGATACCTTTCTTTGCTGTCCAAATATCACCTCTAGGGTAATATATACTTTTAAGAACTTGACACCATAAGGCGTTACGTTGTTGGACAGTTCTCCAAGCTTGCTTCCCCAGCATAGCTTTGTTGAAGTCCACCAAATCTTTAAAGCCAAGGCCACCATAGTCCTTCCTCATTTTCAGGTCTTCCCATTTCTTCCAATGAACTCCTCTTCTAGCAACATTCTGCTTCCACCAAAAGGAGGCTATTAGCTTCTCAATAGTGTGACAAATAGAAATTGGAATTTTGAAAATAGACATGGCATATTGGGGTAAAGCTTGAATAACTGTTTTAATGAGAACCTCTTTGCCTGCCTTTGATATCAACCTCTCTTTCCATCCTTCAAGTTTCCTTTCAACTCTAGCAAGTATCCAAGAAAACACTTGTTTTTTAGTTTGGCCTCAATTTGATGGAATTCCCAGATATTTCCCTAAATTTTCAGAGATAGGGACTCTCAATTCAGCTGCTAAATTCCTTTTAAGGTTCTGAGGGCAATCTTTCCCAAAGAAAAGTGTTGATTTGTTAAGGTTTATGGCTTGACCTGTCACAAAACAGTATTGGTTGAGGATATTTGCAACATTCTGAGCTTCTAGTATCGTTCCATCTATGAAAAATATTGCATCATCAACAAAGAGGAGATGTGAGAGGGTTGGACATGTAGGATTTAGGCGAATACCCTTGATGCTTCCATCTTGTACAGCCTTTCTCATAAGAGCCGATAGGGAGTTAGCCATAATTATGAATAGATAGGGGGAGAGGGGATCCTCTTGCCGGATACCTCTAGTGGATCTAAATTCAGTTGAAGGTTCACCATTAATTAATATGCTGAAAGACACCGATGAAATATAGTGTTTAATCCATTTGACCCATTTCTCATTAAAGCCCAACCTCAACATATAATCACATAGAAAATCTCATTCAATTCTATCATATGCTTTTTGCATATCTAATTTTAGAATGCCTTGGAATTTGCGCTTCCTTCTTCTCACCCTTAGTTGATGAATCACCTCTTGCACAATGTAGATATTATCTTGGATCTGCCGGTTGCTTATAAAAGTTGTTTGTTCCTCATATGCTATATTTGGCAGCCAAAGTTTTAGCCTATTAGTCATCACCTTTGCAATAATTTTATAATTGAAATTACAAAGGCTTATAGGTTTGAATTGGATGATGTTTTCTGGGTTTATTACTTTAGAGATGAGAGTTATATGAGTTCTATTAAGCTCTGAATCAAACGTACCTTGGCTGAAAAAGGATCACACCATGCTGAATATGTCATCACTGATGATAGGCCAATGTTTTTTATAAAATAAACCATTTAATCCATCCGGTCCTGGTGCCTTTGTTGGCCCTAGTTGAAATACAGCAGCTGTCACTTCTTCTTTTATTACTGGTTTGATCAGTTCTGCATTCACATCATTAACCATCACTGCACATTGCTCTAATACAGGCTGATAGTTCCAGGCTCCCATTGAGGTAAATAATGATTGATAGAAGCTGCATATGTTATGGCTAAGAGTCTGAGGATCTTTGCAACAGATTTGATCATCAATTCTCAGCATGGAAATTTTATTTCGTTATCTTCTTTGAACTGTAGTTGCATGAAAGTACTTGGTGTTTTGATCCCCCCATTTCAACCAATCAATTCTAGACTTCATGCATCAATACATCTCTTCTTGCCTCCACAGCTCTTCGATTTTCCGGACAATGTTGTTGATTTCCTCTCTATTTTGCCCCTCATTCGTCATATCTATTTTCTGGCATTTTGAAACCTCTTTTTGCTCCACTTAAGTAACTCAGCAGCAACCAGCCTTAATTTGATTGTAAGGCTGCTTTATGTTGTTCTATTTGCTCTCCAAACTCGCTGAATCACCTCCTCACACTCTGGATCTTCTAACCAAATAGGTTCAAATCTAAAAATGTTCTTACTTTTCTTATCCCTTTGGTGTAGGGACAGAATAATAGGGCTATGATCCGAAACAATCGCTGGTAGGGCGAAGGCCATCACATTTGGGTATAGTACTTTCCATTCCATGTTGCGAAGTGCCCTGTCTAACCTCTTTTTAACTAATGCATTGCCCTCTTTGTTGTTTGACCAGGTGTAAGCACAGCCTTTGCTTTCGATATCCATCAAAGAACAATCATCAATAAACCCCCGGAAGGTTGCCATTCTATAGTGGTCCGCCTCTCTACATCCTACCTTCTCCCAATAGTATAATATATTATTGAAATCACCTATACATACACATGGAAGTGGATTGTGGTAGTTGATGTCTTTTACATCCCGCTATAGCCTCAGTCTTTCTTGATAATTTGTAGATGCATGCACAAAGGATATCCGCATTAGGTTTCCTCTAGTAAGGTCCGTGCATTTAATATTAATAAGCTCCCTAGAACTTCCCTCCACTTCCACCTTAACTTCCTCATCCCACATTATTACCAAGCCTCCTACTATTCCAACTGGCTCAATAGTGAACAAAGATTTAAACTGAGTCCTTTTCCTCACTCTCTCTATAACAGTATTTTTGTTTTTTGTCTCCATGAGGAAAATCAAGTTGGGCCTCTCTTGAGCCACTAGGGCTCTAAGGTGCTGGACTGTCAAGGGGTTGCCCAACCCTTGACAGTTCCAGCTCACTATCTTCATCTATCCTTTGGTGGCTTGTTAGGGCCAGCCACCATGGCCCATGTAATCACCCCTTCTCAAGACTGAATTGTGGTATCCAGAAGTTGGTTCTCATCCACTGCAAACTCCTGTAGAGTTTTCTTCTCATAGGGACTGATCTGCTTTTGTTTTTTTGCCATAGGAGTTTTATATATTGCCTTGCCTTTCTTGGTTTTCTGAGATTGTATCTCCTTCCCTGTCAGAGTAGGGTGTAGCAATATCTACTGTTCTGAGTTTTGCCCCCTGTTTTTACTTATTTGCTCTGTTTCTCCATGCTGGACAGGAACAATTGCCATTGCATTTGATTCATCTTTAGCTGTTCTCAATAGAGTTTCAGTGGTGACTGCTTGGGTTTCCATCACTACTTCTTCATCTGAGGTAGGACTTCCATCTTTAGCCACGAGCCAAACCGACCTGGTTGATCTTGTGCGAGTCCAGTTTCTTCATAAGGTATTTTAGTACAATAGTTGGCATAATGCCCGATACGACCGCAAGAGTAGCAAAAATGAGGAAGCCTGTCATACTTATAGTCAATCCACCATTTTTTGTCTCCACAGGTAATCACAGATCCTGTTTTGAGCGAGCTGGACAAGTTGAGCAACACTTGGGCTTTTCCATATTTCCGGGAGATGTTGCTTCTTGCTTCTATTTTTATCTCCTCAACTTTCCCCAGTTTGGATGCTAAAAGGCGAATAGCATCTTCGGTGATTCAGGCACGTGGAAGGCCGATAAAATGTACCCAAAAAGTATAGTGCGTGAATTCATAACAGTGCTCAGGTATGTTTGGGTCACCTTCTCTGAGTACTAAGAGGTTGCTTGCGAAGGACCACGGCCCCGATTCTAAAATCCTTCGTTTCTCTTCACTTGATTGGAATATGAATGAGAAAATGCCTGTTTCAATTTGTTCGCATTTAACAGAATCTGCTTTCCATGCTCTTTTCATAGTAGTAGTAAAAGCCTGGAAATTAACATTAGGCTTTGAAAACAGCTTACCATAAAGAGTTACTTCACTTTCCTTTTTTCCTTCTTTTGGTATATCATCCCCTAGATCCATGATATCCTCTTCAGACCATAGATCTCCCATGCGTCTACAAAGTGCTACCAATCGTAGCTGATTGTTTTCCTTCTCATCCATTTTCTACTCACAGTTCTATGTTGGCCAGGGTGCTGCGGATATTTGAATATGGAATGAAGGGAACTCTGATGATGGAGGGCGAAACAAGGGTTTGTGTTGCTGCAAGGAATGGGGGATTCGCTTGGAGTGGAGGGAGAATCGGGAATGGAGAGGTAATGATCGGGAGGAGAAAACCTTAGTTACAGAAGCCTGAGATGCGACTGAAGAACCTGGTTTGGAGAAGAAACAAAGAAGCCCCTGCGAAAACTGCACTTTCATCATCAGTGGGACGCCATGGAGCTGGAAAATCTAGAACAAAGAAGCCCCATCGAAAACTGCACTTTCTTCATCAATGGGACGCCATGGAGCTGGAAAAAACTGGAATGTGGGGGGCTAATCGAGTGGAAAATACTTGGAATCTGTCATGATTTACAGATTTAGGATTAGGGTTTTTGGGAATTTGTTGGGTAGAAATAGCTATCACCAAGAGGGATAGAAAGAAAAACTCAACCCGGGTTGAGAGAAAAACTTGGAGTCTAATTTGAAAGTAGTTTAAGCGGGGTGTATTATATATAATTCGAGCCCACTTCTTCCATGTATACACTTTTTGTATTTCGTGCGGTTGAGGAACTGAAACTTTTTTCTCTTCACTTACATTTGTGCAGCAACATATTACTCAGCTTCTTGTTGAGTTGGTGAGGCAGCAATTTAGAAAGAACGTACATGAGACAGATCCTGAAGAAAATCCAAAAACTAAAGGATGAGTGAGTTTGAAAATGCTTATTGGTAGCATTAACAGTCTTGTTTTTGTTTTTCTTCTTTCAAAGAAAAGGAAATTGTTTAGGATTTATGTGGAAAGGATTCAACTGATATATGACGAAATTCTTAACGCATGTTATCTTCATAATTTTGCAGAGACCCGGATTAGGCCGTATGAGCTTTGTTAGTTTCTATTTTATTTGGTGGGATCCAGCGTTAGATTGCAGAAGGACCTTCCTAAAATTTTTGCAGATGAACAAAACGTGGAACTTTTTGGTATCTTGACTGAAGAAGCGTTTCTGAGGTTCTAACTAATCCTTTTATTATTTTCAGTGCGGCAAAGGGGCTGATAAACTATATATTGTATGAATTAGAGAAGATGACTGGTTGCAAATTCAGCAAAGGTTCATAATGTCATTGTTTATTATGTGTTTCAAAGGATTTGTTGACGAGGTTTCGACTGTCTATGAAGTAAATTTAGCTTCATCAGCCAGAAGATAGCTCTTTTTGTATTCCCCATTGTTTCAATGGATAGTGATGGTAACGTAAAACTGCAAGCAATGTGCATTGCAGAACAGGACATGGGTCAATGGGTCGCTTTTGGAGGTCTACCAACGGATATGGTCACAATTTGTGATAATGTCACCTCTCAAAATAGAATTGCATTTGACTGCACGATCTATTTTCACAGCAATGAGCAATTTATGGTTGTTTCTAGCCAAAAGAAAAAAAAAAGTGATGTTCTAGTTGTTGCCCATATCCGAAGAACTGTCTTATATGAAAGTGATAGTCCTGCCAGGGAAATGCAGTGTTTCATCAAACGAAGTTCGAAAAAGCCGGAGGTTCATGCTCCCTTTCACTCTCAAGCTAATTCAGTCTATTATTAGTTCTTTCTTCTGCTAGATTGAGCGAAATTGTGTGGCCGACCAACAAGAGTTGCCTAGATTCATCTTCTGCAAAGGGAGTACTTTTTTCACTTCACCATGACACTGCAGTACAGTGATTATGATTCTACAAGGCAATTCTAGATGAGTGACCCCATTAAGATGCTATATAGATCAAGTGACATGGACCCCTTGTGTTGCTTCTTATAGATAGAGGGTGCATGGGAAGAAGCATGGCCTCTACTTTTTACTTTCTTTTACTATGACATATATGATTCAAACTCTAAATCATTCCCTCTTGGTCCTCTCACTACAATCAAGACTTTCTTGTCAGCCCCGGACGGTGGAACTTCTGGATCAACTATACATTTACATTCCTTGTCCCTCCCAAGAAAATCATGACATCGGTGCTTGATTCAGAGACCTTCTCCACCAAATAATTCTTTCTTACCGCTTACTCCAATCATCTTATCTGTGCGGTCTCCAAGTGATATTTCACTGCATTATGAACTTGGGGCTCTGAGAGCAAAAGCATGGCAAGTGCTTTCGACTTGGGTGACTTTATTTCTTTGACTTCTTAGAGCCTGCATGGTAACGTTTCTATTTCTCCCGATTTCTGTTCTTTTGTTCCTCGGAACAAAAAATAAAAACAGAAATCTATTTGGTAATGCCAACTTATTTTTCTATTCTCCGAAATAAAAAAGTGGCTAGGGAATAGATTTGGAATAGAAACGATAAATAAATAAATAAAAAGTAGCTTCTTCTTCCTAGGAACAATTTCTAGAAATAAGTTTTTTTTCTTTTCTTTTTTATTTTCTTCTTCCTTGTTGCGGCCACTGCCGGCCGCCTGCCAACCGTCGGCCACCTCCTGCCACCCGTGGCCATTGTCGGCACCAACCACCGGCAACTGACAGCGACAGTCGCCGTCGCTCGTAGCCCACTAGCTACCACCCACAACCCACCGGCCAACGACCGCCACCGTCGCCAACCGCCACACGACCACCGCTTGCCATTGCACTACCACCAACCGTTGCTATTGACCGCCGCACCACCACCCACAGCCCACCAACCTCCCAAGGGCGGCAGTCGATGGGCTATAGGCGGCAATCCTGCGGCGGTGGTCGATGGTGACGGTCAGTAGTCGTGCGGCGGTCATGTGGTGATCGTGCAACGATCATGCGGCAGTCGTGCGGTGGTCGTGCGACGATCATGCAGCGGTCGTGCAGCGATTGTGCGGTGGCGGGCAACGGTCGGCGGTTTGTGAGTAAAAGGAAAAATAAATAAATATAAAAATTTATAAATTTTTAACAAATGCATTTCTATTCTTTTTCTATTCCAAGAATATAAATTTTGTATAATTATCAAACACCTTATTTTATTCAGAAATTATTGTTGGAGTAGAAATAGAAAAAAAAAATTATTTCTGAAAAGAAATAGTTCCCCGGAATGGAAATGTGCCTTTGTCATATCAGGAAGGAAGGATGAGCAGGGCCATGTCATTTGCTGACGATGGAGAGGTTTTGGATGGTATGATTACTCGAAGCGGGGCGAGATCAGGCGCACAGGCGTTTCTAAGGCGACTCTAGAGAGTTACAAGGCATTCAGAGCCCTCGGATTTACAGCCCACGCATTAGTCAAGGACCAGACCATCAAATTTGGGAAAAACTGGCTAGGGATTACTTGAATTATCAATCACTTAGTAGTACTAGATCATAAAAAGAAGCTACTATGCAGTCTACCATAGCATATTTCTTATTTCTATCTAAATAGATTTCTTTTCTTCGTCAATAGTAATTGTAACATATCTTGGCGTCAATGTTCACTTCTGTTGGAAATCTGTAACCGGGATCGATGTTAATTATAAAATATCAGTTTCCTTTATTTCGGCAATTCTTTTTCAGATATTGAGAGAAACTTTCGAGGGAAGGCAACCCCTTCTCCAAATCCTAACACATAATAGGATGAATGAGGATGGTGAATAAATAGGTTAATGTTCTGTTACATGATACAATGCACTCATTCGTAACAATGGGAGTACTTATGGTGATGTTTTTGCTGTTGTAGTGGAGAAAAAGCAAACGATAGATGAAATGACAGGTACTGTCATTAACGATCGCTAAGGGTGTGCCTGTATTAGGTGTACTGGTACTTGTACATCGGTTCCGAGACTCTTGCCTTCAAGCTGCTTCTTTGGATGAACCTTTCTCTTGTACCTTGGCTGGTCGTTAATCTATGCTTAGCAGTGTATGCTTCAAAATTGTCTCGTCTGCTCTCGAAAGGCTCCGACCAGTTTCTATGGCTTTTTCAGCCGCTCGATGGTGCACCATTTACGGAAGTTCGGTTCGATATTTGAAGAGCCTACATTCCTGCGGTATTTGTGTGTATGAATTTTCCGTTGTGTATGTCGTTTGTAATGCTTGTGAATAAAATAGGACTTTTCCTTACTTATAATGGTGCTCTGTGTAGGTGTGTATCGCTACTGATTTATAAAGTCTGTCACCTACATACAAAAATACCATTAATGCGATTGGTTTCTTTCGCCCCTTTTTTCTACTATTTCTAGGGATTGAATCCAACTACTATATATATATCAATCCCCCTATGTTTGTAACTTTTGGGAATTTACATTAGCAGTAGAACATTATTTTTCTTATGAAATGTCCCAAAAATCATTTTGGGGCGAGGGGGAGGGGGGATGGCAGCCGTTGACGGGAACGCACAGGGCATAAAACTGGGTTGGGACCCAGGTCGGGGAACCGAGTAGGGATTCGTCTCTAGAACCCGTGGAATGGATTTGGGTCCGAGACTTGGTCCTGTCCAGCCCGGTCCAGCCCGGTCCACCACTCAAGTAGTTCTCCTACAAAGATGGTGTTGGCCCATGCCCTTCGGGACAAGTTCCGGAGCTGCCTGGAACATTTTCCTCTCCAGGTAGGCCTTGTTGGGCCTGGGCCCACGTGTGGCTAGACCTGTAGGTGGGGATTGGAATACACCATTGCTCGCGGTTTGCCTTGTGTGCACCACGAGGGGATCAGAGCGAGAGGGAACGAGTGTTGTGTGATTTCGCCTTTGGTTCCCACAGCCTCTTCTGTTCCTGCTTAATGATCCCCAGTTCCACCGCTTGACCTTTTCTCCCGTCGCTCAAGATTCACTCCCTTTTGTCTAGAGTCCCTTTTTGCCTCTACTTTCTTCCACCCACTCATTCCTCTTCAGCTCCAGAGTGGACTCACATTTTCAAAACTCGATCTTTTTGCTTTCCAAACCTTACTCTCTGGTCATGGCTGGGTTTTGATCTAATGTTGATAAACCCAATCTTGAGTTTGAAATTAACTTAAAGCTTCAATGAAAGACTAATAAAAAATGCGTTAACATGTATTATATAATCTTGAAATTCAGTTCACTCGATCAATCTTAGTCAATCTTGGTCAAATTCAATCTTAGTCCAAATGAGCATCAATCCTAGAAATGTTATCATTTTTGTCCCCTTCGACATGCTCAATGTAAATGAATAAGAACCTAAAGGCGATGCATATACAAATCGTGCAATACTTATGTTTTTGTTTAGAGGTTAGGACTGATTCCTAATTTTCTTAAATAGTTAATATAATGGTCAAAATTGTGCTGTCGACATTGATGGCTCATGGATATTAAATTAGAAAGTTCATCTTTGAAATGAAATTATTCGATTTATTTTTTTAAAAAAATGATTTTTAGGCATTCAATACTCGCTCGGTCTCTACCACGGTAAGAGCGAGTGAAAGAAGAAAGGAAGAAAGCGAAGCCGAATCGGAGAACCCCCTCGCCTCTCTCCGAAGCTCGCGGCGAGATCCTCCGACCGCCGCCGCCGCCGCCGCCGCCGCCTCCTCCTCCTCCGATGGCCGCCGTGTACAGCCTCTTCATCATCAACAAATCCGGCGGCTTGATCTTTTACAAGGTAACCCCTCCCCCCCTCCTCCTCCTCCGATGAACCTGCTCGCATCTCGATGATCGATTGAACCGGTCGATCCGACGTTGATCGCTGAAGGTCGGCGCTTTCGTTGTCTGCGGTGTCAGGATTACGGATCTTCGGGGAGGATGGACACGAACGACAGCCTGAGGGTGGCGAGCCTGTGGCACTCGATGCACGCCATCTCCCAGCAGCTGTCCCCGACCGTCGGGTGCTCCGGGATCGAGCTCCTCGAGGCCGACACGTTCGATCTCCACTGCTTCCAGTCCCTTACTGGTGACAATCCTGAGTTCGCGAGATCCTCTGTCGTTTTTTTTCGATTTTTTTTTTTTTTTCTGTTGGCGCTCGTTTTTTGGGTGTGTTTTGGTTATGTCGTTGGTTGATCTAGTGAGGGGGGATCTATGTAGTTGTCCGTTAATTGAAGGCTGTTTCTGCATAAGATGGAAGAACAAGTTGGCGAATCTTGTCTGCTTGTTTGAAGAATTGCTGGTTGTTGTAGTTCCAATAGGGAGGTAGAGGGTTTGTTCAGTGTCCGGACTTGAACTGATAATTATTCGATTTCGCGACATTGTGAATTCGTGGATGCACTTTTGTTCGGAGAGATTGGAGTACGGCTTAGTTGCGATATGCGGATTTGCCATTGCACGATCTTCTTCTGGTGTCTTTTTATTGTCCTCTTTGGATCATTTTGTTAACCCTGCAAGGTTCGTTGTACAGACATTTGCTTGTCATTGTGTGTGCGCTGAAGATAAGCAGAAATGGGAGAAAGACGGTGGGACATCGCTTTATGAGAAAATTCGTCGGATTCTACATCGATGTAGTTGGGCACCCATTATTGTCAACTGATTGTGATTCAATTTTTTTCCCAGTTGACTTTTGTGCTGTTTTATATTATGCAATGAACACGATCAAATCATAGATGAGAAGTTGTTGCTTTGATAGGAGCAAGTTTTATAATAAGCTGGATTTTTTGGAGCACATCATCACTAGTTAGCTGTCGTAGTTGTCGGTTTTATTTTCAACCTTTGCAATCAGATATGGTAGAAAAGGGCACATTCCAGATTCTTTTAACGATGTTGGCAACTTGGAATGTTGGGGACTATACTTGTCTAGTAACTTAATTGTATCTTAAGCTTGAGGAGTTGTTGAAACTTAATAGGCCTTGCAGAGAGGTAGATCTATACTATTTCTGTTTCCCTTATAAAGCATTATCAGTTGGTAGCATTATTTCTACCCTTTTGGGATGGATTGCTTGGGTCAAGCACAATATGGACCTTGCAGTTGCCATTGAGATTGAATTTTTGTGTGTAAACGTTTGTGCATTTGAAAGCAAAAAATGGCATCTAGTTTTAGTTATTGAACTCTCACATTGGTCTCTACCACGGTTTATGAGCTCCCACTTTTTCCACTGAAGTTAATACCGTAAGAATGTTCCCCATTCAGGATATGGGTTTTTCTTAAGATCCTTCAATGCTTGCGACAAAAAGGAAAACCCTGGAACTTTTTAAATCTTAGATGCTAATCTGCTGAGGAGATGTTTGGTTGTCTTCTGAACAGTCAAACGATGGGCAATATAGGTATTTCCATATCCATCGCTTAGGATTGGTCGATCAGCTTTAGGATAGATTAGAGTGGGCTAATCTATCCCCTTTTGTTCCTTCTATTAAGAATTGTTGATGGCCAATTAGTGCGCTCCTTGCTCCTTATGGTATATAGGTATTAACAGTGCATTTAAGGTGTTTTCTCTGGTGACTGGCCAAAAAGAGGTGTCCTTTGTGGTGCAAACCTGTAAATTATCTGATGCAAGTGCTGCTTTTGTTGTGCTTGTGCAGGGACAAAATTTTTTGTGGTCTGTGAGCCCGGGACTCAGCATATGGAGGCTCTGTTAAAAGTCATCTATGAGCTGTACACGGACTATGTTTTGAAGAATCCCTTTTATGAGATGGAGATGCCAATTCGGTGTGAGCTCTTTGATCTCAACCTGTCACAGGCAGTGCAGAAAGATCGTGTGGCATTGCTGGGAAGATAGTGTGCTTAATTTTTTTCTTTCTTATAGTGAGCTTAGTTCATAACTGATCTCATTCGCCTTGAATGAAATTATTTCTGAAGCATTGTGGTTAGCTTGATGAGAAGCATGCATTCTGCTCAGCAAGAAATCTTTCTAACCGATTACCTCGGCGAGTATGAGAAATGATTTTCCTTAGTTGAGAGACTCGAGACAAGGCCAAGTGTGGGCCATTGTAAATTGTTGGCTTCTTTCAAATGCTTACATTTTTTTTAATTGAAGTTTTTGTCCCTGTGAGTACAGATTGACAGGGAATATAATCCCTTTTAAACCAAGAATAGTTATTTAACTCCTTACAATTTGGAAAAAGAGAGACAGAACTCAAGGGATAAGAAAGTTCGGAGGTTGACAACAGCATGTCTAGGCTTCCCCTTCTTACAGAAGAAAGCAATAGAATTCTAAATCTTCTGCGGCAATAGGACAGATCTCCTCTGGCTGGTGTGGGTTTTTGTTTTTTCCTAGTCCCATGATGTCCCAATCCAATTCATTTGCACCGAGACTACCCTTGTTTCGTTGAAAATTAGCAATATAACAAAAAAAGAGATTTCCTTGCTAGTGATTTCTATCTCATACAAAAAGAGTAGATAAAAATTATTTTCATTATTAACTACAACTCATGTCTAAATCTATTGTTACGAGGAATATGTTTTCCATAGCAATATAAAAGATGCAAATTAGGAAAATCCTTTTTAAATTATCGATGGTCGTTGTCTTTAACCTCCCCACTCCATGAGTCCAGTAGTTCCTACCCTGACAATTGCCTTTCAAGTGTTAACTCAAGGGCATTAGAAGTTCCAGCACAAGAAATGAATATATTCTCACTCCGCATTGCCCACTCGGATTCTGTCATTTGAAGAGTTAGCATATGACTTTTTCAGAGTAAGCATACGGTTCCATAGCCACTGCAGATGAATCTTCCATGGTTCGGCGGAAATCAGAAATCGGCACCATGAACATCTGATTTTTCCGCTAGCTTAACGCTGATTCTTGCGATTGCGTCTATGCTCAGGAAAAGAAAGCACAATTGAGCCCATTGTTAGAACACTGAAGACTCTTACGCGAAGTGTTATTTCATATGGTGTCCTGCGCCAAAATACCACAGCATTCAATAAAAGTAAAACCTTGTGACAAAAAATTGATGTTGAGATTACAAACCAATGACACTCTACAGTTCCTGTCAACAGCTATTTTTTTAAATAATCTTTCTCCTCGAGGCAAAGACTGCCACCAAATAGAAATCAATCAAGTCGGGATCAAACTTCTCTACTGCGCTTTAGTGCAGGAACGTTAATTTAACTTTTTCATCTGTACTGCAAAAACAAGGAAAACTGCTCGGGGAAGGCACTGTGCAAAGTCGAAATGAGCTCAGGTGGCAACACCTGCCCTTTCAGGAGAACTTCTCGATGTCTTTCTATCAATGAGAAGACGAGTCGCTGGTGATCAACCTCCTCCAGATGGCCTATTTTGTACCATACAGACAAATAGATTAGCAAGATTATCCCAAAGTTCATCCTGAGCATGAAAATTGTTTAAACAGGTAAAAAAAAACACCCACATAGCATACAAATCATCCCTCGGGTTAACCCTGCGGACAATATTCTCCAACAGAAAATTCATTTCACTGAAAAAAATCGAAATTGCACAAGAGACATCACATCATGCAACAAAAACCCTACTGGGATTTCCCAAAAAAATTCTGAGGCAGTTTCTTCGAGTGCAATCTGAATTCTATGCAAACCTAAGGGGGGCCAAGAACTAATATGCCTGCACTTGGCTGCCACGCATACCACTTGCTTGCTAGTTAAATAGTTTCAGGAAGATGTTGGAGACAGATGTCATGGGATTAAAAAGTCCACTAGGCCTTTAGGCAAACCCTTCATACCGATTATCTGTCCCAAATAAGTTAACTCACAAACCTTGAAGCCGATAGTACCTCCAAAAGAAGGCCTAAAAAAAGCAGCCATCAAGAGCAATACAAAGATTCTACTTCACGGCTATCTAACAACTGCAGGAGACTTCTGAAGTCTGTGATTATGATGAAAGCATTTGAGTTACATCTCATCGATTTCTAATGTATGATAGTGTCCATTGCAAGTGACTTAGACAATCAGGTTGCAAAACATTTCAAGCAGATTAAGTTTGTAACTAAAACCATGATTTTTTTTCGCACAGCTTACAAGTAGAACACAGAACTTTACCCAAATCAGGCTCAAGGTCTTCATTTTCGACATCTCCCTCTTCAATGGCACTACCCTCTTCAAGATCAATCGCAGCTTTGGCATATCTTTCCAGAAATTCTTCTTGAGTTTCTTCATGCTCATCATCGTCATCTGAATCCTGGTACAATTCAAAACAACTTAAAGGGAAGGAAACATTTTCCGAATATATTTACAAAAAAAAAATTCTCAGGTTACCCTATAGCCATCAAGTAGAATTTTCATGTTACATGGTCCTCTGATATGTTTTGCTGCTTAATAAAACTGAAGTTCTAAAATTTGTGAATCGAATTGTCCCGAGAAAAAAGCTCGGTTAAACAATTGAACACGCTATCCAGTCTTGCATCAAAGTCCCTGGAACTTACATAACTAGTTATTTCCTCTTTCGTGCAGCTTAAACCATAAAACTTATACAAGACATGTCATCCAGCTGGAAGTAGGTTCAAGCTTTGTACTTTCTCTCCAAACCATCTCCTTAAGACCATCTGTTTTCAAAACTATCTCCTAAAGCCAGAGAGCTCAAATGTCTCGAGAGGATAATCTTATCTTGAAGGATCTGTAGATACTGGATGCATTGTTAAGAACCAATACTCTTATGCTTTGGACTTAAGAACCATCATGCTAACGTTTTTTACTTTTCATTGGTAAGATGAGAACTTGTAAAAGAGCTAACCTCACAATCAGTTTCCTCTCCATCTTCATCACCACTTTCTTCTTGTACTTCTTCTTCTTCCTCCTCCTCTGCATTATCCTCCACTTCTTTCAATTTTGCTGTTGCCTCCAGCAGTGAAGTGAAGCATTCACGACCTAAACCGGATGAAAAATTTCCCAGTTCTAATAACCTCTCAATCACCTTCACCAATGCCATTACTGCACAATACCCAAAAGTCTGAATGACTTAATCATTTCAACTTAGATAATGGATGTATCTACAAAACAGAACTGAAAGACTAAAAAGAATTTTACGCAAGATTTTTTATTCAAACAATTCAAGGACTACACTCCATAGTGAATACCATGCTATCCATGGGCTTGCCATGTATGGGATAACTTTCTTATAGATATGACTGATTTTATAAATTTATGAGCAAGATTTAAAAGAGGAACTTCATACACTTTACATATCCATTGTTTAGGTTTTTCATTTGACATGATTTTCATAAAAAATTTCCCTCAGTTTCTAATTTAACCTAATGTATCACTTGACATTTTATTTATATATAAAATACTCGTTATTTTCACCCTTTCGTCGATATCTTTATGTAAGCTTTATCCTATAAAAATATATACTTCATTTCTATTTTCTCTCTCATCAATCAAGCCATTTAATTAAAAATTAGAGTCGAATTAGCATTTTATACTTTCTAAGAGTTAAGAGTAAAAAAGTCCGTTTATTTGAAGTCCTCCCAATAATGAAGTGCATTAATTAGTGATACAATTTTGAATTATATCTAATCAAGTATAGCTAACCAAGGTTGGCCCAAAAGAAATATCATCAAGGCAAATGTACCAAAATCTTAAGGATGAAAAAGAATCAATTATGTCTTAGACTTCTGCCCAAGGATTCAGGTGTGCTACTGACCACATAACTTAATCTCGGAATCTCCTGATAGACAGATCGTACAAGAAGGGGAGGCAACTGAACATAATGCTGATACCCATGCTGCAAAGCCACCATCTTGACTCCTTGTCAATATCTCCTCCACATTATCAGGACAATACAAATAGCATGATGCAATAACAAGCAACAAAGACTTCCACAGTGGAGAGGGCTGCTTGCATTGAATTCTGTAGAAACTAGAAGATGCTGCCTGGCAAGATGCAATCACTAATGACTGTTTTACACTTTCAGTTTCAGGTGTATAGCTTGGGGCATGAAGCAGCATATGAACGCAGGAACATGCTCTGCACATTGCAGATGGATATTGTGTGATGGCCTCACTTATAAAAGCTCCAATCCCTTCAATAATAGATAGTGAAGGAACAGGTGGGGCAGGAGGCGATGGTACACGTCTTGACAAGAAATCAGCCAGCTCATATTCAGTAGAAAGTCTGACAACTTCCTTGATGCAGTCAAAAACTGATAAATCCTCTGATTCTTCCCAAGCATGCCAGTCTGCTATGAGATGAGCCCAAACTAATAATAGTTCTGATACTTTCAGTTCTAGAACTGAGTTGTTTTCAGTAACAGATAGCATGATGGACCGAAGTAATGTTGATGCATGATCTATGCAGGAGGGAGGCGCAGATGTTTCACTTTCCTGAAACAACAGAGGGGAAAGGCCAAGTGTCAGGGCAGTTCTATACTAAAAAAGTCGCCATACTGCGCTAAGTTTACCAATAAACTAAAGAGCTGTGTAGAAGCGTACAGGAAGAATTAGAGTAAAAAATTCTACAATAAGCTCCTCCCAGAAATGACTTATGCAGACAGAACGCATAAGAAAGGACTTCTATTTTGCTAATGAATCATCTATATTACGAAGTGCCGCATGCAATGGGACACCTAGTACAATGGAAATAAGCTAAATATCATTGTGAGAAGCCATATCGAAATTGACTTGAAATGATAAACTAGCAAGCAAAATCAAGTTTTCCAGGGGAACAGTACACATAACCGTCTGATAAAAACATATCAAGGTTACTGGAGACTAACCAACGGATTTTTTGGCTTGAGCCAAGCCTCTTGCAAAAGAACTGAGAAAACTCTACCAATTACAGCTCGCCCAGATGCACACTTTTCAGAGGATTCATGCTCATTGGCTTCTTCACTTATAAAACTCTCCCAACATTGAGCCATCACTGCCAAAGTTGCAAAGCCTTTTTCAGCTACCTATAGAGCAAAACAGTAACTTTATCATAAAAATCAATTACAACCAATTAAGGCCAATAGTTGCAAAGCACGCATATATTAATATCAGTCCCAAACACTCATTTAAAATAAATCCAGGAAAATGATGTTCTACATTTTAGGACCCAAAGGAACTCCAACTCTATAGCATCAGAACAAAAGGGGCTGCACGGTAACATGCAAAGACAAGCACCATCAGGTGCAATATTGGCTGGAGCACAAGTGATTATAGTGGCAGCATGGTAAGTTTTAAACATAATGCAGGTTGCGAACAACATACAAGTAAATACACCCTACATCATTGAACTCATATACTCCTTGTAGAGTTAAGAGTTAATGTGGTTCCAAACCGGTTTATTTATGATTGGTTAAGTCTATCAGCTGCAAAGCCATCAAAGTGCATTTAGAACAAGAAGGCATAACGGCAATTCAAAGGCCAGAGACACAAATGGAAGAGAAATGAACAAGAATAGCAAATAGATGGTCAGTCTGCAAAATGCAAACATACTTGGGGCCATGGCTCCGTACTAGGAGGTAAAAACTTTGAGATGGTGCCAGCAAGAGGTAAAACTAAGTCTGGGATATGAACCATGACACTTTCATTTCCAGCCTCCATTAAAGAGTTCAGAAGCTCAAATAAAATACAGCTTTCCTCGTCTTCATTACTGATCCTATTAATCACAACTTGAAGAAGTGGCAACCATTCAGGTGGTGGGTAATCATTCTGCCAGGAAAAAAATGAAGTCAGATTAATACATCATTCTCAATAATCAAATTTAAACATTTGGCCATACAAAAATTACTGGCGCCCCACTTCAAATAGTTTAGCCATTGCCCCTGCAGCTGCAACACGGACAGGATAGCAAGAAATATCCGTTGTATCCATCATGGATAATGCCTTTAGCAAATGGGAATATATTTCTGAGCTCATATCCTGAAAGCAAATGTACAACTTAGAAGAATAAGTGCTTTTATTCAATAAGCGCTCAATAAGAATAAAAGCAATACTGAGCAGTGAGCACTACACTGGCTGACCAATCTGAATTCTACTCAATGCATCAAACAAAACAATTCTCTTGCGCAGATAGCATTCCTAAGGGTTATTCTTACTTCAGGTAGACAAGATGAAAGCTCTCCAACAACCCAGTTTGCAGCTGCCACCAAGTACGGAACCTTTTCTAATATCATGTATACTGGTAGAACTCGTGTACGAAGAAGAGTTGCTGTATATCCAGGTTGTTTATCCCTTAAAAACTGTATTTGCAGCATGAAAACACAGAGATTTCAGTTTATACTCATAAAAAATGTCAAATTGCACCACGCGGCTGTTTGTTCCTTACATCTTCCAGTCCACCATAAGCTGTCAACACCGCAAAGTAACTGCACAACCACATTGAATAAAGGAGAACATTTAGGATTCCCAAGACTGTACATTCATATTTAAAGGTACCCAAATAATAAACTAAATACAAATAGTGATGATCAACCAGTTTAAAGATATAAAGCATAGAGAATGGAAGTCAAATATACATTCTTTCAAAAGGTGAGAAATTCACACCCATGAAACATATTCTTTGAATATTCCTATAAGGAAATATGCAACGCTTTCAGTACCGGTAGGTCATCTCGCATGTATGTCCAGCTTTGATAACACCTATTATTAACTGCAGATAGCCTTCTAGCAAAACTTATCATGCTGTAAATTTCTTTTGGATATGCAAAAAACAGGAAAGCATTTCAAGAAATAATCTAGTCAGTGAACATTTGATGTAAAGATGATCAAGAAGAGGAGGATAGGTCCACAAAAATCTTATTACAAATGTGAGATTTTGTTGTGAGATTTTGTGAGACCACGGCCAATTGTTCTAAAAGCTTAAGATGTTAAATGAATGCATGGTTTATTATTTCAATATTCCCCTCCACGCTTAATCTAGTCTTTTTTGCTTAATACTAAGCATGAAAATATTCGATTGAGGAGGCAAATAGGGGCCTGAAAGATCCAAACTCAAGACCTCCTAGCTCTGATACTATGGAGATTTTGTGGAACTACAATCAACTGTTCTAAAAGATTAAGCTGTTAGATGAAGGCATGGTTTATTATTTAAATATTCTAACAATAAAGTAGAGACAGAGAGAGGGAGTGTGAGTTTACAAAATAATTGGATTGAGGAAAAAGCATATCCCTAAGCATTCTTTAGCCGTTGAAAATAGTAAACAGGACCAAAGTATTTACGACCTGTACTGCTTTACTTATAATATTGTGCACTCTCTCTTTAAGGACAGAAACAGAAGAAAAATCAGTGAAAAAAGTTGCTAATCAGATAGTGCCCAATAAGATAATTTCCAACAAGTTTTACCACTCTAGATCCTTGGATGTACATACAGGATATTAATTCCATCTACTCACTTATTTAAGATCGTAGATTGGGATGCATTATCATCAGTAGGAACAGGAAACTTCGACAAAAAGGGAAGAACCAATAACTCCCCCACAGAAGACTGCTGACCATTTCTCTTGTTCTTTTCGCCTTTTTTACGCTTTGAAGAAGTCGATTTGGAACTCCCGATTGGAGGTCCCTGCAGTTTAAAAAAACGATAAAGTTAATTACACAAGCAACTTCTGCATGATCAACATAAGAGAACCAAGCATCAACCTTTGATATTGACATGACACCAAGTAAATTTATTGCACTCTTTCTGGCTGTGAACAAATCCTCCCTCCATCCAGAAAAATCTTCCTATGTACAGATTAGAAGCTGTGAGAAATAGCTACTCACATATAAAGTGACAAACATATTTGAGTAGCAACCATACAAGTTCAGATGGAAGGTTCTTCCTTATGTACTCATCTGCATCTTCTTCCCACTCTAATATGTCCTATTGCAAAGAGAGATAGTTGGGGTAAATTAGCTACGGAAGTAAAATAGGAAGTAAAATAAGGAGAGAATCTGTATCAGCTACATTTTGAACAGAATAGCAGAGATTAGAAACCTTACCTTTTCATTCATAGCCAATGCTGGCATAATTGCAGAGTCCAATAGAAAAGAGAAGTGTGGTGAAACAATCTTCCAACTCTTGTTAAAATAAAAAATAGAGAGAGTACAAGATATATTTGTCAGCATAGATCAAGGTGCAAAATCCTTTAGGCTATTTAAATATGTTGACATGAAGTGATTAAAACTAATTTGATGACCATCCAGCAAAAATTTATAACTAATGTTTTCAAGAACATTTTAAAAAATACCCTAAGTGAGACAAATTTTTACGGGATATATCCACCATTTAAAACTAAAATACATATAACTGACTACGATGTGTGTGCTTGCATACACAAACATGTGTGCTTTAGTGTGCCCAGTGAAGACTTAGAACACAATATGCAGAATGCATATTTTGGCAACAAGTTTTTCTGAAGAAAGTTAAGAGATTACTCCAGGTAACAACTAGTTCATTAGCTATCATTGGAGCTGGAAACTTACTGGTCCAGTCTCCAGAACACGTGAAATGACATCAAAGGCAAGTGAAAGAATCCTCTCGGTCTGAAAATCTAGTTTCTGTATTCAAGATAGAACATGTTATCAGCTGTCCAATCAATGAAAAAGCAAGCAAATACCAAGTGCTAAACCCATAACTCTAGATAGAAAAATGGAGCTTAGATACATATGCAGGTGAAATCAAGCTTGATGAGCTGAAGTTTGAAAAGGCCCAGGAGAAAATGAAGAGCGCTTTTCCAGTTGCTCATGGTACTCACTCCCATTTCATCATTGCATTAAGGGGTTCTAAGCAGAAACCTGCCTTACAGATTGAATCTTAACAACCTCCTTAGGTTCTGGCCTTGATTGCACTTGTTCTTTCACATTTATAAGAAACAATCTGGTGAGACAGAAGCGGCTAGGCATAGGAAAGGGGGATTCTATCTATAATGGGAAAATTTTAATCCATGCAGTCACATATCTCGTGCCAAGGTTAGTCTTAGGGCTAGCCAAGACGGAGATTGATGGCCAAGCAAAAGAAATTGAAAATTCTAGAAGACTACTTACACTGATATTACTGCTGTACTTGACAATATTTAAAGCACAGTTGACAATGTCAGGCATCAACCTGGAAAAAATTGGCAGATGCATACCATAAAAACCCAACCCAATAGTCTTCTGCTCGATAAAAAATACTAAGTAACTTACTTATCGGAGTGTTTTCTGTGTCGAGTTATCAGCGCACAGAAAATGAGCAAACTTCTCTTCCCAGCTTTTAACCTCTGCATGTACTCATTTCCTGAGGGCGCAACAGAATCGAAAGTCAAAGAATCCAAAATCTCAATTAAATCACGACAAAATGAAGCCACGTGAGGAGCTAAAGCAGACGGCATATGTGACCTCACCTGTACAGACAAAAGACAAGCTTAATAAATAAATAAATAAACCAATGTATGAAAGGAAATGTACTAAAAAAGTCCAGCTGTCTAGATTCCCAGATAGAAAGAAACAATGTGACAGGTGTTTCAGTTGGCAGAAAAGGTTCTGCTGTCTCAGCTATTGCATTTTTCTTCTTCACTAGAAATTTGCTTCCCCATAGCTCTTGCCTTGCATCCAGCTACTTTCATGTTCATCATGTCCCTCTTTCATTCATATTTTATAGAGACAAAATAAACTATCACCATAAGTCCAGCTTCTTACGTGTTCATCATGTCCCATTTTGGTCATTGTTTATAGAGACAAAATAAACTAGCAACTAACCAGGAATCTGAGGGATACAGTGGTCTGAACCTAGGTTACCATGTTTAGTTAATGATTAATTAGTATGAGAAAACAATGAATTGGTCATCATAAAGCAATCTTTGCCTCTGAATGCTTTTGATATCCCTAAAACTTCAGTTGTTAAAGTGTATGGTGCAGCAACAAATAGGGAAGACCATCAAGATATGAAAAGCATAACTTACAGCAAAATGGACACATTTGCATATGATAAGTATAATCTTCTCGGTACTTATATCAGTCATTTTATGGGCTGCTTTGACCTATTTCAACAACAATAAATCATTATAGTGCATTTCAATGATATAAGAGGGAATTAGTAGAGAAAGTAAAGAACTGACCTTTCCAACAAGACTATGGAAAACAACTAGCAGTGGTACAAGAATATCTTCTGCAATCAGTTCTAGCTGTGGCGGCACCGGCTCCACAACAACCTTTGGGTTCAAAAAGTACTAGCAAAAAGAAAAGTTTATATTTACTTTAACAGATATTGAGAATTCATTATAAATACTATAAAACTTCCGCAGTATTGCATTTCACTGTTATTTTGCGAGATGACTCTTTTACCAACTGGTTTTTTGGTTAAAGGAACAATGTATATAAATGGAGCAAAACAGATTCTACAATTGAAATGGCCAAAACATCACAGTTGAAGATGGATTAGTATTGGCAAAAAACACAAACAAATATCTTATAATAGAGAAGTGGGCACCATACATCAATTGTCAAGGCAGAAATCAGGTTGAATCAAAGCAGCAACACAAACTAAGCCTTAATCCACTAAAAGCAATCAGCTTTATGAATCCATTATGTCATTCACTCTGTTAGAAAATCCAATCTAAAAGCTTAAAGCCATACCAATTGATATGGACCTTAGGAGAAGCACACCCCAATAGCTAGTTGTTGAGGTGGGCAAGCCCAAGGCCACTTAACCACACATTAAAGTCCTACAACACTGAGGTGGGACCCAAGTCCCATAACCTGCAATGTGGAGGCACCAGCCTTTTGCTAGTCCCAAGCCAACACTGCAATTTGGGCATCACCACCCATGCCACTCAATTGGAACTAGGAGGGATGCTGGGCGGCTCTGATCCTATGTTAGAAAATCTATCTAAAAGCTTAAGTCACTAGGTAAAGGGAGACGACATGTATATAAGGCTTATATAAACTCCTGTAGACACATCACGACTCAATTCTTTAGTAAGTCTTTACTAAGTCTTCAGTAAGCACTAGGTACCCTATACCTTTCCTTTCATTTCCATCCACGCATTTATGCTTTCTGCTGCTACTTCTAACGTGCATGCCCACTTACCCCCATTGTTGTGTAATACTCTAAGTCCCATGTAGAATGAAATAGGGATTATTAATTAATACACAACTAGCAGTTTATCCCCAAATTGTCATCACCTTTAGTGCTCATTTTGGAAGCACGGTTTATTCAAATTGAGTCAAGTCGTTACGTGAGAATACAAAGGCTTTATTTGAATGTGAAAAAGCCATCTCGAACATGCTTCTCTCACCTTATCTCAATTGAAGCAACACTTACTTTGCCAGAGATCATTTATCATTCTGCTTTTTCTTGTGTACTTGCACATCCAATAGAACATTCCTATCTCTACTCCAGTAGTTTTGTACAAGTGTTGGTGTTTAACTACCCAGCTTTCTGTGCCACTGGGGATTATTGGCCTTTATATCGTCCTATGTAATTTTCCCTTAAGTGGAATTGGACTTGCATATGAAACAATGAACGCACTTTTCCACTTCATCCTAAACGTTTGTAACTCATGGGTAAGATCTTCATTGATTTTAACATACTTTTGCAAAATTGATCCACGATATGAAAACGAAAGCTGTTAATTTAAACTTCCACTCTTACTAAACTTAGACAATATATTATGACTTTTATTAACTCAGACGAAAACCCTTAGGATCCATCTTTCCCTCAAAATTTCGAGTTTCTCATTCACACTCCTGCCTTTGATTTATCTGCTAACAGAACTATCCATTAAAAAACATACATGAAGACGTATCATCTCGAATATGTCTGCCAACTGATCCATTATCAGGGCAAAATGATGAGAACTTTGAGTTAAGATGATCTCCAAAGGGATAATAAATGTGTAAAACCCAGGAAACAGGAGTAAATAATCTTACCACTATTCCAGCGTAATTTAAAACTATGTAAGAAAGCTCTCAAAAAAGGATAACTTGAAACAATAAAAAGCCATAATTTGTCGCTTTATCTTATAGATATATTTAAGGGCATGTTTGCTTGCAAAAACTACTGTCAATTTTTTGCTTTCTTGCCAAATTTTAAATTATTGTCTAAGGTTCAAAAAATTATGAATAGAATTATATAGTTAGCGATGTGTCGAATTTTTATATTGTGAAAGTTTCAGGTGTTTTGGGTTAAATAAAAAAGTCAAAATGTGTGCAATCCAAAATTTAGTTTGAGCAACAAATATATAGTATAAGTCAATCCAGATATGCCCCAACTGTGCACGAGGATGAGGAAATTGATCAGTACCTGAAAAGGCCTGATGAGTGCATGAAGGATCGTGAGCGCATTGACAGTCCTCCATTTGCAATTTGCATTGTTACTAATTTGGTCGCTGTTTTGAATTGCCAAGCGTAATTCAGGCACCAGCTCAGGCCACGAATTTTGCTTCACAAACTCAACTTCAGCAACAAACTTGAACTGCCAAAGGAGGATAATTCTCACGTGACTAATCACTAGCGGAACTATTTAGATGCACAATTGAGTATTGGTAAGAACTAATTAGGACATTTCTCATACCACTTCCACCAAAACCTTTAAAATCTCCGGTTCTACTTGAAGCAAAGCTTGCATCAGCTGATCCTTAAACTCCTTACCAACTTCTAAAGATGGATTTTCACCAATATTTCGCCTGATGTAGTTCTTGAGGTAAGTGGCAGCCGCAACACTAAGACCTTGATTTTCACCACCTATCCATCGAAATAAGATATTAATTTGCAACTGATGCTTAACATAAGATCAGGTATACACCGCGCAGGAGCGGAATAGAAACTATCAAATGCGGACTCAAACTGAAGTTTGCACGAATAGGCAAAAGCGCAGAAGCCGAGGTATCTACAGCTCGCCCTGATCAATAAGCAGGCGAGAAGCGACTAGTAACTGTCGATACAGAACGCAAAACTATATAACTCCATATCTCTAGTAAGCGCGATGGCCGATTTTTCGAAGCGAACGACGATGTAGGAAATGAATTCGGCGAGCTTTTTTACCGGTGGCGAGGGCGAGGAGGTGGAAAGGGAAGCGAGGCAGGGAGGACGCGAGGCGATCGAGCGCCGCGGTGGCCGCGCGGACGTCGCCGCCTCCGCCGCCGCTGCCGCCGCCGAGGGTGGCGCTCAGGAGCTGAGCCAACTGCTGGACCTCCATCGCGCCTCTTCGCGGAGGAGCTGCGCCGCCGCGGCTCCGGAGATCGCCGAAACCCTAGCGCGAGGCCCCGACGGGGGGAAGCGCGGCGGCGGAGATTGGAATTGGGCGGGAAAAAAATGGCGGTGGGGGCGAATGTGAAATGATGATGGAGCTGACTGAGGGAGCAGGACTGAAGGTGAAATTTGGGGACAATAATGAGTAAGGCAAAATTATAAGTGAAAATAAAAATGAGAAATAATTAAAATTTTTGTTTAAAGAACTGCCAGAAATAAGAAAATTGGATACGCCGGGGCATCGACCCCCCGCGCCCCGCCCCACCAGTCGCATGTAAAGTGAGCCACTTTACACTTGAGCTTAGATTCCCGACACGATGCGCCTTTTTTAGAGATATACTATATTTAATTTTGAGATTGAGTGTCACGAAAGTTTTATAACTTATTACAAAAATATAATAATTTTTTATTTCTTATTTTATATAATTAGGTCCTGAAATTTATTCACTTCTAACAATCATCCTAATAAAGTTGAGAAAATTGCTAACGTAGCCTTTTTTAACTTATTTTTTTATGAGGCGTAGAATTGAGAGGCTTTGGAGGAGATGGAGACTGGGTGCTGCTGTGCAAAAGCATAGAATGGTGGACCGAGGGCGTGGTCGCCGGTCGGGGATCAAAATGGAGAAATCCGGTAGGGCAATGCTGCTCGCGATAACTTGCAGCATTAGACCAAGGGACTTGTAGGACTTGTAAGCCATGACTGACGGAGGCTCGCTCAAAGGAGTGGCCGGAAGAAACCATGACAGTGTCGGCCACGAGGGGCCCCGGAATAGGGCAAAGGAACTCTTTTAGCATGACTTCTCAGGGAGGGACTAGGGAGGTCCCGTAGGCCCTTGCTTGTGGTCAGCAACCTTTTTCAGGGAGTTGGTGCCGGTACTCCGTTGAACATCCTTGAATCTACACTCGGTTATTGATCTCCCTTGTCTGTTTTTCTTTTTTTGGAGGGTTTTGTTTTCTACATCTTCTATTTTTGTGTTTACTCGGGTTTTTCTTTATTTAAATTTTGTTAGGATTTTGCTAACATGGCAACCATTTAACAACAAATCAAACACTCCGTAGCCTCGAAAGTAAAAAATTAAAAGGGAAAATTCCAAACAAATACCTAAAATGACATTATTTTCTTATATAAGAACGTGAAGTGGATCTTGTGTCAAATAAAGGTTCAAAGTGGTCATATTTGTCTCAAATAAAAGTGCTAAAAAGTTATGATAGTTTCAAAAAAAATCTAACCTTATTGATTGTTGGCTAGATAAATTTTCCAACCGACTAAGGGGTTTTTATCAAAAGCCAATTTTAATTTTAAATTTTTTATTTTCTTTTTATTTTCTTTTTGGCAATGGCAACCCTCACAGGCCAAGCCCTTGCTTGATTACTAGCAAGGGACATGATCGCCAACCACGGGCGAGGCAACTCTCACCCGAATCTAGCGAGGGACAACCTTGCCCATGACCGATGAGGGAGGCGAGGGTCACCTCGTCTAGTCCTCTCTGTAGCCAACCACTGGCGAAGAGGAAAGAGATAACTAGTAAAATAAAAATTTTAAAAATTTTATAAAGGAAAAAAAGAAAGGAAAAACTCAAAAAAAAAAGGAAGGTAACATGCGAAAATGCTCTTGACCAACAACCCTTCTTTGAAATTGATACACCACCTCAAGCTCTTATTTGAAATAAAATTCATTCCCAATCCTTATTTGAGAAAATGAGGATACTTATAATTTTTATTTGAGAAAGTGATGACACTTCAGACTTTTATATGAAACTAATCATATCAAAAATAATATCATTATGTTTTGTCATTTAAATAGGATGAAACCAACAAAAGAATTTGATTACATGAACTAACTTATTTTTAGGATTTAATTGCACGAATTCTCGACGAGTTTGAAGGATTTTGATTGCATTTATATACTTTCCAAAGCCCCCTAGACAAAAATTTGCTGCTCTGCTATAGTTTTAAAAGGGGACGACAATTCCCACCGCGCCGGAGAAGACAGGTGAGAAATGTCAAAATAATTTTTTCTCACTCCACGGTTGCCCGAAAGATAAACTTTAGACAATGCACAGGGCCACAAATAGTCTCGTACTAGACGAGGATAATGTCTATATGAAATAGATAATACCGTAATTATATCAATATTTTATGACCTCTTCCATCACTTAGGGCCAGATTTTGAACCCCTCGTTTGCACCATCAAAATTAGACCCATCAAGCAAGTCGGTCGAATCGAAAATGGTTCAGCTCAAACTGACCAATTTAACCTATTATAGCTTATTTTCATACAATATGACCCGATCCACATTACTAAAAAATTTATATGTTTAAATTAATTTAGAAAATCATGTACTCAATTCGAGGTAAGAACATCAAATTAGTGAGCGTGAGATCAAATGAAGATAAGAAAGATTAGAACTGTACTGTTTATAAGTAAATTAAGAACCTAATTAATACTCACATTATCTTGGGATTCATCATTTTAAACTCATTTATTATCTATTTACTTATCCACTCCATCAAATATAGATTAAGAAATTGGTATAGAATCCATTTACATGGTTTTAATTGAAACCTTCGATTTGAAATTGAAGAACGCAAAGCACGACAATTGTATCTTGGCTTTAGTTCGACCTACGTTTCAGGAGATTTGAAAATAAAGTGCGCCCATCGAACGATATCATTGGTAAGTCCCGCGATTGGTCCTGCTTTGCTAGGGGCCCCGATAGAGAGGGACAAAAATCATAAATCGGATTTGCAAGGGCCCATTGGTGATACCGTTTGAATTCGAAATCCCCACCTTTCACAAGCCATCGGATCCTCAACCTCAATTCCTTCTTCTCACCTTTTTGGTGATATAGATTTGGATCTTTCAATATGATTAATTTTCTTGCGATATGCGATAGCTGTGTGTACATTTGTACTTATTTTGTTCCAAATTTTTTTCGCTTTGGCGTAAGGATCGAGTCATTTTACATATCGTTTTGATATTAGGAAACAATTTGCACATTTCATGAATCAGGATGAATAGGATTGTGGGAATCGGACCGGTTCTATCTTGAATTATTTCAAATCGTCCTAAAAACCGGCCCGATTCCAGGCTCTCAATTCTGAATTTTTTGAACCAATGGAAATTGGTCTAATTCTTGATTTCAAGTGAAGAGCCACTCGAGAGTTGGACTGAATTTACAACCGCTTTCATAAAGCCTAAAAATCATAATTTTTTTTCTCCCATTATCTTTTTCTCCATCTCTCTCTCCATTTTCTCCAACTTCATTCGAACACTTTGTAATGCTCTCTCTCTAGCTCCCAAGTCACCTCCTCCTCACTTGCTCGTGGCCTGCCCTTGCCTATTCAAGCCTCGCAATCCTTACTTGTTCTCGGGTCACTTTTGCTCACTTGCCTTTATTCATTTTTTTACTTTAAATTGTTTTAGTGTTCATATTATTTTGCTATAAAAACGAAACAAGAAAAGTGGATAAATTTTGGAATCGAATGGTAAAAAAACACGATAAGTTTTAGGTCCGGATAATCCGCACGGTTAGACTTTAATGCGACATCTTGAAAAAAGAAAAACTTTTATGCAACATTCTCCATCGTCATATCAACTTTAATCAACTTTAATCAACTTTTAGTGGCCATTACTGCTTACGCTCCAAATGACATGATAATTACCAAACTTTTGGAGAAGTTATTATCTTGATTTTGAAATTGCATTTACCAATGCACGCGTGCAATCATTAACGCGGTGCAAAATTTCACAGACCTTTTTTGTAATTTCAAAGTCACGACCTATTGTCATTTAAAAAAAAAAAAATTAGCAGCACAGATTGAAACTCACGTACTCAATGATAATCTCAAACGCAGAAAAGGGGGAAATTTTTTTCATATTGAAAAAACATTATTAAGAAAGATGTAATATAATCCGGCTATTTAGAATGAAATGAAATCCCATGCTAAAGGTATGTTTGGACGATATGTAAGAGCACAACTCAATCGCCTAATAATGAGATTAAATTTGCAAAGGGACAGCGAGAAAATTTTCAAAAGTTGTACACTTATCATGAAACTATTTTTTCCGGAACATTTCGGAGATAGCTTCTTATGAATGTAAAGGAATAGAAAAGGTTTTGTCATAATAAGAGAAATTTCATTTTTTTAAATAATATTTACCACAAAAAAAAAACCAAAATAACTCATGATTCATAATTGATCGCACTATCATTTTGACGAGGCTGCTAGTAGCCATCACATAACGTTGGCATCATTCTCGTGCCACTAGCATAAATGTTGGCTTTAGATGTTCCAACATGATTGAGAAAAATGAAGAGATGAGGCAATGGTTAAAAGGTTTACCGTCACAGATTAAAGAAAGTTATGATATCGCAATTTAAATTTTGAATTTGGGCGATGATTGCATTCGTCAAGCAAACCTCCACCAAATAAATAATAAAAGAACGAATTTTGATCTTTACCTTCCTTCAGTAGAATTTATAACATCTTTCCCATGGTCCTCGTTGGGATAACGGTTTAAATTCTCCAGCTCGCCAGAAATTTCAAAATTTACGCGTTTATCCGACCCCTTCCCCTCCTCCCGTAACAAAAGCATGAGAATTCCGAAACAGACAAAACTACAACGAATTACAATTTTGCAATTTTGCAATTTTGCAATTTTTTTTTATCTCCACTAAACAAAAATTGTTAAATTTAAAATTCGTTTATCGGAAGAAACGCAGCGCCTCCACATTTCCGTTTTGGCCCCCCCTTCCCATGGACACGTCAGCCACAATTCAAATGGAAAAACGAGCGGGCCTTTTTTTATTTTTCTATTTAATTATTGTCATCATTATTATTTTATCGATTATCTTTCTCCGCTCCATTTCATTTCGACTTCGAGCACCGTTCCGGGCGCGCTTTCGCTTCAGCTCCCATCTCACTTCGTCTCTCTCGTTTCGACATTCTCATCGCCGGACGATCGATCCTCCGCCGCCGCCGCCGCCGTCGGAGCAAATCCGGCCGGAACATGCGCGCGCCTTCGTTCCCTCACGAACTCGCCGCGTCCCGAACGGAGCTCCGCGCGTAGATCGATCTCCATCGCCGTCGCCACCGCGTCCCCAAGCTCGTCGCACGATGTCGAAGGACGCATGCAGCTCCCGGCTCAGCTCGAGGAGGAGCTCGCAGCTCGAGGCGAGCGAGAACGAGTTCGACGCCCCGCCGAGCTCGGCGCACTTCCCGCCGCCCAGGACGCCCCTTAACGCGATCCAGGACCCGTCCCAGCGACACGGCGGGGTCCAGGGGTCGGACTTGGACGCTAGGGAGAAGAGCGAATCGATCGGAGCTGGTAGGCCGTCGGACAGGAAAGCCGAAGCGTGGCATTTGACTCCGAGGGCCGCTCGCGGAGGAAAGCTGCATTCGGAGCCTAGCTCGGCGCAGAGCACGCCCGCGAGGGCTACTGGCTCGAGAGCCTCGCTCGGTGGAGCGATGGGGGGCTGTACTGGGCCTAGAGGTAATGATTTAGCTGGACATAGGAGAATGAGCTTGTACTCGGGGGCTTCCAGAGGGTTCCAGCTTGCAAATGCAGAAACTCGGCTAGAAGTTCCGCATTTCGAGCTCGAGGAAAATTCGTCCTTCTGGACTGAAAATAACGTGCAGGTTCGTTAACAATTGGTCTTCTCTCTTATTTGGCCATAAAGTACTCTGACGATTCAACATTCACAGCAAGTCTTCTTTGAGTTTAAGGATATGTAGTCACTAATTAGTTAATCTAGTTTTCAATCAGATTCTGTCTATTTATGGTTTCATTCGAAGTCACTCAATACATTTTGCCGTTAAGAACCGACAGCAAGTTTATGCGGCATCACAGCATGCCACAGGACAAATAGATAAATCGTCATGTTAGCAGCGCCATGTCAACTTTCTCCATGGAGGGAGCCCAATTCAGATTATTTCGAAACATAGTGACATTATTAAAAAATTTGGGAGCAAAACAACTTCTAGAAATTGGCCTAAAATATTGAATAACTACCTTTGCAACTAACCCAGTTGTTTCCTATTACAATTTTTTTTTACTTTTGAACTCAATTCTTTTTTTTTCTTTTTTTTTTTTTTGGGTCAATGAGCTGTTGGATAGATTTAGCTAGTCTGCACCACTCTTAGGTATTATTAAATAATTTAGCTCATCATCAAGAGAGTGCTGCTGAGTATGTGGAGTGTGGATCCAGGTTTTGATAAGGATTCGACCATTGAGTAACTTGGAGAAGGTTTCTCAAGGGTATGGAAGGTGCATCAGACAGGAGAGTGCAAAGACTTTGGTGTGGCTTGGTTATCCTGAAACGAGATTCACCTTTGATCATATCGCGTGCGAGACAATATCGCAGGTACGATCTATATTTTAATATAAGGAGGAGGCATCATTCTGTTTGTTGACTTCATGACTAATTATTTCGAATCTATCAAAGAAGACGGTAAGACTGGAAAGGCCAAAATTCCAATCCTAGCCCTTGTTTATGGTTTTGTTAGGTATACTCTCATTTATGACACATCATACTGACAAACAAAGATATATTTTTGTGGGAAACTTCTTGTAGGAAAAATTGTTCAGAGCTGCAGGACTGCCCATGGTGGAGAATTGCTTGTCTGGCTATAATAGCTGTATGTTCGCTTATGGGCAGGTAATTGATGTTTGGTCTTGCTAGCTCTGATATCATATAATGATAGAAGGTGAACCCTCTACTTCTTGCAGACAGGTAGTGGCAAGACATATACCATGATGGGCGATATCTATGAAGTTGAAGGGAAGCTAAATGAAGGTTGTGGGATAACTCCTCGTATATTCGAATATTTATTTGCAAGGATTAGAGTGGTATGTACTTTTGCTTTGGTTTTTGTGCAGCTAGTTCATTAATAAGTACTTATCTCATGTCTCTCCACTCCCGCCAACCTTCTGCTTTCTTCCTATCTCCTGCAAATGTAGTAGCCTGACATCTTTACATTCTTCAGGATGAAGAAAGTAGGAAAGAAGAGAAGTTAACTTACAGCTGTAAATGCTCCTTCGTGGAGATATACAACGAGCAGATAACGGACCTCTTGGAGCCTTCATCCACAAATTTACAAGTACTTCATAATCCTTTTCTTGTGTTATTTAATTAGATAGCTGTCCTGTAGTGCACATCAATCTGATTGTTTTGTTGTAGCTCAGAGAAGACATGAAGAAAGGGGTCTATGTAGAAAACCTAAAAGAATATAAAGTGGGAACTGTCAGGGATATTGTGAAGCTTCTTTCACAGGTTGATACTTTATGACGACAGTTTATGTTCTGTTTGGACTGACTTCCACATTCAGTAACGCATGATTATGATCAATTTTTTTTGCATAGGGTGCTGCAAACAGAAAAATGGCTGCGACTTGCATGAATAGCGAGAGCAGTAGGTCACACAGTGTTTTCACGTGCATCATTGAAAGCCATTGGGAGAAAGATTCAATGACACATTTTAGATTTGCAAGGTTGAACTTAGTGGATTTAGCTGGTTCTGAGAGGTAGCTATTGTTTCACACAACTGACACTCTTTCCAGTTTGTGCTTCCACCGCTACACTGGTTTAACTTCCTCAAATGTGCAGGCAGAAAAGCTCGGCTGCAGAAGGCGACCGTTTGAAAGAAGCGGCAAACATAAATAAGTCCTTATCAACTCTTGGGTAATTATTTCAAGGACTTGTTACAATCCTTAATGTGTTTGAAACTCATGTTTATTTCTGCGAATGCTTTACCAGGTTTAAAATGTCATGAAACATAAATTTTAATGATATTTTCAGTTTACCGAACGGAGGGAATTTTTGTCATATCCAATTTCTTCTGGAAATTCTCTATTTCTGAAAACGTAGTGAAAAAGGAGTCCATGTGTCGCTATTAGTCATAAAGGGGCCAGGCCATAACATATTAGCTGCTACTAGGAGATGATAACCAATACAATAGAAGCAAAATAACTCTCCTCTGTACTATTTCTCTCTTTTCCTCAATTTCCCATTCATGAAACACCCCTTATGGTGTGGGTCATATACCAAATTACAACTCTTCCCAAGATTCTTTGGCACATATTCCTTCTCTGATCGTGGTTTGTGAATAGAGGAGAAGCCATGATATTTCTTTTGATGGGAAGATTATAGTTGGTTTATACTTTTCTTAGGAAAGGTCCAACTTAACAGTACAAATGACTTCTTCTGGAAGGTAATCTGCATGATTTTGAGGTTTGGTTCACATAATGCACTGGTACATTGATTTATTTGCACCTGCATACTACCCAAGTCCTCCATGAAGGGTAAAAATATTTGGAATATGCTGGAAAGCCTGGATGTGCACCCCTAAATAGTAGCATTGAGATGTCCTTCACTTCATGTGTTTTTGGTCCCAGATGTTTGCAACATGATACAATGTTAAGCTGAAGTAGGTCTGCCTTTGGATTCCAACTTGGTGCAAACAGTACGGAATGCTATGTTTGGTATAAGACTCTTGGCATCATCATATTCTGAGAAGTCATCGCGTTTTTTAACGTATAACGTATACTGTACATCTCAATCTTGAGATTCTGACTCTGAGATTGTTCTCAAAGATTTTTGTTTGTTCTGCAGTTTAACTATCTTAGAGCATTTCTTCTTACTTCTTAGGTTGGTGATTATGTCTCTGGTGGATTTAGCCCATGGGAAGCATAGACATGTTCCCTACAGAGATTCTAGGCTAACGTTTTTACTTCAGGTTACATTCAAAAGCTGATCCTGTTTAAGTATGTCCACTTTTTTTAACGTGTACTTTTACATTAAAGAATATGTGCTGTAGATATTTTCTTTTGCAGGATTCGCTCGGTGGGAACTCTAAAACAATGATCATAGCAAATGTCAGCCCATCCACATGGTTTGTCTTGAACAACTAGTCCCGCTTAAAGAATGTCTTGTACAAGCCAACCAATTTCCTTTATGTAACTTTCATTTTCATGACAGTTCTGCAAATGAAACGTTAAGCACTCTGAAGTTTGCTCAGCGTGCGAAACTCATTCAGAACAATGTGAGTGTACTAGTCAGTAGATTTATTTTCGCCCTATGAATTTGGAGTTCTTATCTTCCAGAAAACTTGATACAAAATGACGTGCAATCGCATTATAGGATTCATGTAGCTGATCCCATTTTGAGGGATAAGGCTTTGTTGTTATATAAATTTGGAGTTTCTTAACGTATCTTTTTCCATGTTTCAGGCAAAAGTGAATGAAGATGCTCCAGGTGACATAAGTGCACTCCAGAGGCAAATCCAACAGTTGAAGGTATATATTTGTGGATTACTCTCTCCTTTTTGCTGATTTCACAACACATCTTGACTTGCAAAAAAGTAAGGATTTACTGTATGAAAACAGGGTCAGTTGTCTTTTCTGATGAAACATCAGAATCCATCAAGATGTCTGTCAAATGGGTATCAATGTCTTGAGGATTCTAGATTAAACGGCTTGGCTAAGCAGCGTGACTCTTTAGAAGAAAGAACATCTGATAATTATAAGATGAACTTCACTGGTAGTAAAAAGGTAAGCTTCATACTTGCAATGGGGACTTGCTTTCCTAATTGAAGAGATGAATTATTCACTACTACTAATGCAGGATGTCAAGTGCTCGGTGGCCACTTTGCTTGGTTCCTTGAGGAGGGAAAGGATGTTAGAGAAGGAAGTAAAAAAGTTAAAAGATGAAATTGAACACTTGAAATGCCTGGTATGTTTTATTTGGCAAGTGGTCTATACTGGTCTGATACTTGAAATCCTCTGTACGAAGAGCCATGTTGCTTGGATGCACCTTGAGAATGCTGATAGAAGGTTCGCAGTTCTGCTAGTTTAATTAACAGAAGCGCATATTTGCAGGCACACGAAAGGGAAGAGAAGGCCAGGCACAATGACATGACTCTAAAATTTCGAGAGGAGAAAATCAGAAGACTCGAGTTACTTGTGGATGACAAAGTTACCGCAGAGAAGTACCTTGTGGAGGAAAACGAGGCTTTACTGGAAGAGAATAATATGCTCCGAGAAAGAATTGACCAAAATCCTGAATTAAAACAATTTGCTGTGGAGAATAATAGGCTCATGGAGCAACTTCAGTCGTAATGTCCCTGAAACTAAATGAAAGAATAGACAGATCTTTGAGCATATCAGTGACCCATTTGATGCTGTTGTATGGGCAGGTATCAAGACCTTAATGGACCAAGGGAGCGGGACATATTGCTGGCGGAAGTTTCAGATCTGCGCAGTCAGGTTCGAAACTATCCACCTTTTATTTCCTGTGTTTTCCTCTGGTCTACACAATTGGTTGGTAGTATGCAGTTCATAATGGCATCTTTGGCTGGTCAGCTGTTGGAGATGCTAGAAGAGAATTCAACTGTATATGCACAAAAGGAACACTGGGTATGCAATTTCCCTTATTCATTTGGTTCTGCTCATAAGACTTTGTATACTCAGCAGTTATAGCTATACAGGATCTGAAGGACTTTGAAGACTGCTGTAAAATGAATGCAAGGCTAATGAGGTAACTTGCTCAGTCATACTCTTTTCAAGGGTAACTGCAGACATTCTAGCAGTCTTCCCATCACCTCCGTGGATGATGGCAATGTACTAGCGCAGTTTCATCCTTTGTCGTTCTTTTGCCTTACCGACTTAGCCATTAGGTATTAGATAGTAGATTCCCACTTCAGTATTTTTCTTAGTGCGCTTACGCATCTGGAGCTCAATAGATGACTTGCTTTGATTTTGGCAGCGATGTCTTTCATTTTATTTCATTCTTATCTATCATCATAATGTGATCTTTAAAGTGTGAGGAGATGCAGAGGATCTAACTTGTACTGGCTCTTTCATAACATTAAGGATGTTTTGGAAGCCATCATTTTGCAAAGATGCCAGTGGTGATCTTTTCTTTCTCCTGTATCCATTGTTTTTGCCTGCAGGGAAGTTGAGGAATTACCAAAAGAACTGCAAAAATACTTGTGCAGCAGTCAAGTCACGTGTGATTCTGCAAAGGTTGTTGAATGTTAAGGAGGGAAGTAGTCTTAGGGTGGTCAAAATCTACTTGCCGTTCGTAATGTGGTTTTTACCTTTTATCTTGACAGTTATCGGATCAGTCTTCGAAGGATCCTGAAGAAGTAACATCAGCAGATAAATATTCATTACTGGTGAGTTCCTTGTTCTTAGCTTGTACCATTGGTATTCTAATTTAGCCAAACTTGCCCGATAAAATCTTAAATGGAACTTCTCCGAGGACGGTGACAAAATTTTTATGCATGCCTTTGGACCTAAGCATATCTGTTATTTTGTGATGACATTACCCTGGATTAGCAAAATGAGACCTACCTTCGGCTATAATTAAAATTTTCCACTGGGATAACTTTTGTTGGACCTGGTCAAGTGCTTTCAGAATCTCACCCTTCACCGTGTCCATCATGTGCTGTGCAAATTTTATTTGTTCGCTCTTCATCAGCATTTCAGACCAAAACATATGGAATACTGAGATGGTAAAAATCCGGACATGTTATTGAGCACAATTAGCAAGATGAACATGTTGTCTATGATGCTTTTATACCTCTCTCTCTCTCCCTCCCCCTCTCTCTCTGAACTTATGATCTTGTTGCCACTCTCACAGGAAGAAATGATATCCATCAGCAGTGACTCGGGCAACAGAATGATAAACAGGGCAGATGAGGGGTCTCTGGGGAACATAACAGGCCAAAGTGCTGGCAGTGCATTAGATGTGCACTACAGTAACCTTCAGGAGTTATCAAATGCTAGGATGTTAATTGAATCTATGGAGTCTGAACAGGTCCATTTAATTGAAAAGCTGCAGCATATGGAGGAGGAAAATCATCGGTTTAGGGCTATTTTAGAAAAGACAAATAAGGTAGACAGCTCTCTGCTTGGACCTGGAAGTCAATCTTGGGAACTAGCTGCATTTGGAAAGAAAGCTATGGATGTAAGTCAAGACGTTAGAATGAATTCTACGCAAGTGAAGCGGGAAAGAACTATGCTAGACCTTCAGTCAGCCAACTATGAAGGAGAGCAGGCATCCCAATTGTTTGGCAAGAATCAAGCTGAAATAGTAATGGAACAAGTTGAGATGGAAACCGCAAGGACAATCCTTCAGTTACAAGATGAGGTTGCTTCCCTTCAGCTGGAGCTTCATGAGAAACTAAGTTACTTGACTCAGGAAAATGCAACGCTAAGAGAAACTATAGCAGCTAAGGAGGAGGAAGTAGTGTTAGTTACTGCAGATTGGGAAAAGGCTATATTAGAACTAACGAACTTTCTTTTAGATGGCACTAGATCCCTCAAGGATGCATCTGGGTCGATACGAAGGATTGCTGGTTCATTTCCTGAAGGTGAAGTTTTGATCAGTGAACAAGTTGAGAGGGCTGCACAAGCTTGCATTGAGAAGGAAGAAACAGTTCTGTTGCTTCAAGAGAGCTTGGAGAATGCACAGCAGATTGTACAGGAAATGGAGCTGAAGTTAAGTTCCTTGAAAGGGGCAACAATGAGTCTAAGTGGATCTCAGCATACAGCAGATGATGAAAGCACCATTGAAGCAGCTGCATTGAATCTGAAGTTGGACGAGAAGACAGATATGATTAAGACTCTCAAGAGAAACTTGAAACATAAGGACGATCAGATATCTGAAGCAGAAAAACGTGTAAATGCTGCCCTTATGATTATAAAATGGCTCTCTGATTGTCATGATGTTAAGCAGAGAGACAACATCGAAAAAGATATTCAAGCGGCTAATAACATTGAGAAGGATGGTCATAAGTTACCTGATGCGAAGGCTGATGCAGATGCTCTGATATTGGAAAATGCTATGGCTCAAGTTGAGTTAGCTAGACTTGGAGTACTGGAGTCAAAATATGCTATTGATTCATCTTATGCAGGAGCAGAGATGTTCATGTTTTCCCTTCAGTCCGAAATTCAAGAGTCATTTGATGAATACAAGGAGTTTGTGCATGATATAAAGAGAAATAATTTTGATTTAAAATTGCAACTAAAAGAGCTGGGAAAGAATGCAGTCAAATCATTGTCTCATAAAGAACCAAGTCTAAAGATTGAAGATCCATGTCACATGCTGCACAGGTTGAAAGATGAACTAGCAGAAACAAATATCAGATTGAATGTCATAAAAAGTTGGGTTGACAGGAACTTAAACCTATGTAGCTGGTCTCTGACAAATGAAGATGTGACCGAGCTGGATGAGTTGAGTTCTGATTCTTCAACTTCAAGTTCTCATTTTTCTGCTGAAAGTTTAGCTTCAGACAATGATATGGGTGCGTCTCCAAGCACATGTTTGTACAAGCGTACTGAGGTGGCACCTAACCAGCCAACAAATTCTGACTTCCATGAAGCTTTGCAATTTGATAATACCAAGATGGGAGCGATTATGGGGCCCTTAAAGAGCAAAGTTCGCAGAGATAAGATGATTTTGTGCCCAAGGAAGGAATTAGAGACTACATTAGATGCTTTCAACAAACAATATGCCCTTCTTATGACGCTGTTTGATGCCATTGATTCAGGAGCTTGCCTTAATGGAAAAGGTAAAGTATAATGAACGTAGCTCACTGTATGCTCATTATTATATTATCAGAAGGATGATGGAATTGTAAAGAGACTCATAAGCTCATGTTAAATGGCAGGTACTGAACATCAATTTGAGTGCCCTAAATTGAAGCGGAAACATGAAGGGGATTTTTGTAATTCAGAGGTACAGCAATCTTGAACTCCTAAATTAAGCTTCATTTGCAAACATTAGGTGTTACTTCAAGTGAACCACTGATTCTCATCGCAAATTTTAATAAGATCCCATACCATAGAAGCAGTTTATGACTTGCTAAGGTTTTATTTTTTGCTACATGTGGTACAGGGGGTTGCTGGCGAGAAGTTTCATGACGCTAGCAGTTTCTTTGTCAGATTTGAGCAAGCAAATGCGACCATGAAAGAAGCTGACTTGATGCTGAACGAGTTGTTAAAAGCAAATGAAAGTGCGAAGAATTTGGCTGAGATTTGGAGGCAAACTAGTGAGGCTTTGATGGTGGAGAGAGAAAATTTGATTCAAGAAATTCAGCAACTGAAGTCATCAATAAGATTGATTGAAGGAGAAAATCAATCACTCAGTGGGCATATTAATTCTGCTTTTGGAGAGACAGCAAAATCTCTCTCTTTACTTGAAGAGCAGTTCCTGCAGATGCAAAAACATGTGGAGGATATGTTCAAGGCCCTAGAATGTGATGTCCTATCCATGGGACAGGATTTGTCTTCCTTCATTTGCAACTCAAGTTCTTCAATGGAAGATATAACTTCAGAGATAATGCAGAGAGGATTTGCAGTATCTGTGCTATGGCATTGTTATTTGGGAGAGCTTATAGACAGAAATGGTATACCAAGGTCAGAGTTGGGATTTCAGCTGTTCAAACAGCAAGAATACCCGAGGATGATGGAAGATCTAAAAACAGCTTATTTTGCTAGTCAAGATAATCACATAAGCACTGGTGATGATGGCCTGCAGAGAATTGATCGACATGCAGTTGTGAAAAAGTTAAATGATGGGGAGGTATATCTACCTTCTGATTGCCTGAAACGTGAAAATTCAGTGCTGAAAAGTGAACTGGAGAGGAAAGAAGTTATCTTACAGGGTTTGTTATTTGATTTAAGCATGTTGCAAGAAGCTGCTTCTCACAGCAAGGATGTAAAGGACGAGACAAAACTGGTACAGGATTCATTGAGCAAAGTCCAAAATGAGTTGGATAACAAAATGAGTCAACTCAACAACATGACCGTTGAGCACAAAAAGCTTGAAAGATATCTGACTGATACTGAGAAGGCCCTTAAAGAGAAAATTTCAGAGATTGAGCAGGCCAAAGATATTATAGATGCTTTGTCAGAACAAAATGATGATTTAAAGACTCTTTTGAAAGATCTTTATGTAACAAAGTCCGAAGCTGAGGAACAACTGGATGAACAGAGAGAGGTGGTAAAAGGTCTGGAAGAAGAAATTCTTCATTTGACTACAACAATGGAAAGAAAAGTACTTTCTTCAGTTGAAAGTATTCAGGACGATCTAAAGTTGGTCACAAGAGAGCGGGACCAGCTGCGGGAAGAAGTTGGCTCCCTGACTAGTAAGCTTGAATTGGCCTACTCTCTAGCTGATGAAAACGAAGCTATTGCTATTGAAGCACGTCAGGTATGCATTTGAGACACCTTGTCTGCTTGCAGCTTAGGCATAAATAGTGGTGATTGAGAATATTCTTCTGCAGGAGTCAGAAGCAAGTAAGTCGCTAGCTGAACAAAAGGAGGAGGAGATAAAAATTCTAGAACGTTCTGTTGAGGAGCTTGAGCATACAATAAATGTACTGGAGAGGAAGGTGACAAATCTGCTATCTGTCATCTTCTGAAAAAATTTCTGTACAATGTACAGTGGAATATTTGGAATTGTTTTTTGGTCTTGCAGAGGATAACTTCCCTTGCATGCTAAGCATCTTTTCTACTGATGAAACCTCTCAACTGGCAAATGACTTATAATCTTGGTTGCTTCTACTATCAGTAGTTTCTTATTTTTGTCTCTCCTTTCCCTGACTTAGGTATATGAAATGGATCAAGATGTAGAAAAGCATAGATTAATCCGAGATTCATTGGAAAAGGAACTCCAAGGTTTGAGAAAGAGACTGGCTGCAGTTGAAAGTTTCACAGAGTATCAGGATCTAGCGAGCGCAAATGGTTGCTCTTCAGAAGATCATCTTCCTAGGTCTGCTTTGGCTTTCTGATCTCTGCCTCTGAATTTTACTTTACCCTATTTCTGTTGCTAACCGCTAATGATGCAGGAATGAATATCCAATGTTACTGGAACTTCATGAGGCACACAGGCAGATACAATTTCTAGAAGAGGAAAGAGTGGAACTAGAGAGAGAGGTGATTGTCTGATCCTTTTTTAACCACTCTGGATCTTTATTCGTGCTTCATCTCTAATTTACATGTGATTTCCTCTGCCTTAAACCGTGCCATTCTTTTGTGGTTTGAAGATCAAACAATGCAAAGAGTACATCTCCGAACTTGTACTGCATGGTGAAGCACAGGCATCTCAATATCAACAAAAGGTACGACAACTGGCATACACGTTGGCAGTCACCCATTGCTAACGCTTTTGCATTACTCCCCCTCGTGGATGGTTGTTGAGAAGTCATTAAAAGCAGCTCACAAGCTACGATGTCCTTTGAAGCAATTTCCATGCGTATTCAAACAATGCTGAGCTATTTACAATCCAATTTTGGTTTTTCAGTAAGATCCATCATGTTTTAACTTTTGACATTCTTTATATGTCTCAACATTATTTAAACAGTACAAGACACTGGAGAACATGGTTCGTGAAATAAAGACTGATTTGTCAAGCTCAGCATCAACAACACAACCACTTGAAAAGCATGAGAAAAGCTCGTCAAGGCCAAGAGGCTCCAGCTCCCCATTCAGATGCATTTCAAGTCTAATTCAGCAAACAAACCTTGAGAAGGATCAGGAGCTTTCGGTCGCAAAGCTACAGATCCAGGAGTTGGAGGCACTTGCAGCTAGCCAGCAGCAGGAGGTTAAGTAGTTTCCATCTCCCCTGTAGCCTAATGAATGTATTTGGATAAGAATCCCACGCGTCTCTCCTAATTCTGTAATTTAATACAATCCTATGTATCGTATGTTGTTCTTAATTTAGTGACATGAGGTCACAAGTTCTAACGGTCTCCCTCCCCAGGATTTTATTTTTATTTCATGCTAGTGATACTTCGGTTGTATCAGTAACAGAGCTCCACTAAGATTCAAGTCTCCGCTGTTTTGATCCATATTACGTAATACACATTTATAAACTCAGCCTATGATATATCAGGTATGTGTACTCAACTCTAGGCTGGCTGCAGCTGAGAGCATGACTCATGATATCATTCGGGATTTACTTGGTGTCAAATTAGATATGACAAGCTATGCTGTAAGTTTTTTTTTTTCCTTTCTCTATATGGAACTTACTGGGGATTTCACCATTACTGCCACTCTAACCTATGACTTTTTTTGCAGAACTTGATAGAGCAGCACCAGGTGCAAAAATTAATTGAAGTAGCCAATAAGCAGATGTCAGATTTCCATGCAAAGGTTATAAATATACCTTTTGCATTTATTGTTTGCTTCATTTGATCACTCTAAAAGATGTGTTACTACTGTCTACGTTGTTTAGGAGCAAGAAGTTCTAAAGTTAAGGAAGCAGATTGACAATCTGGTGAAGGAAAGAGAAAGGTCAGTCTATTTTCTGGTCAGTTAAAATAGTCTTTCATTTATCTTTCCTGTGGTAATTCTGAAAATATGCAGTATGAAATTTCTTAGGTAATGCATCCGGTATGAAATTTCTTAGGTAATGCATCCGGTCCTTTTGTGTTTGCATACTTTGTCTACAAGATGGACATTTTAGAAATGTTTTGCCATGTCTTGCTCTTTCTTCTTCTTTTGCTTTTTATATCCTACATTCGTCTCAAGGTTTATCCTGTTTCTCTAGTTGCATGATGGAAGTAAGCCGCAGAGAAGCAGATTTGTTCACCACACAGATGACTTTGGAGCAACTTCAACAGCGGGATCAGTTACTTTCAGCACAGAATGAAATGTTGAAGGTCTGTTGCCTCTAGCAGGGGGCATTGTTATTAGCCAAAACATTATTCCATATTGAAGTTCTCTTTTCCCTTCACAGATGGACAAAACTAATCTAAATAGGAAAGTGGCAGAACTGGATGAGATGGTAAAAACACTTCTTTCTGCAGAGGTTAACCAAAAGCCACTTCAGCACAAGTCGAAATTTAAGGTGCGTGTCCTTACATTTTTGCAACACCTGACAATCAAAGCAAAGGCTAGTTCTATTCGATCACTGAACTTTCCTGCCCATTTATTAGGAGAATGGTTCTTTAGTCGTTGGCACTGGCGCTTCTTGTAAGAGGCCAGTACATTCTGAAAGGCCAATTTCACGTCGGAATGATGAGCTTTCTCAGTATCAACTGTCTCGTGGCATCCATTTTATAGGGCAAAAAAGCTGTGAACATGGCTCGGATAGGGTGAACAGGTAAAGACATCATTCAAAGTGCTGCACTGGCTTTTTGCCGCCCTCATTTTGATCTAGCCAACAAATGCATCTTAACAGGAAGCAGAGTATAAATGCTGATGGCCCAGAAGCCCCCACCTAAATGTGCAATGGCCAATCCTTCTGTATAAGAACGTAGGCCTAGGCACATGTCTGTACATTCTGGAGATCTCTCTTTCAAACCTGACCCTGTGAAGCAAGCGAAAATTGGTTGTGTATTTATCAAAAGGTAAGCGCCTTAGTTAAAATGATTGTTTTCTCTACAATATATGGAATGAACCCGTGAACATAGCTGAAGAAATTGGAACTTTCCGTGAGCTTTTGTAAATGGTAGATAGCGCACAGGCTGATACACGATTACACATTACACTGTACTTTGCATCTGGAATTTATACATTAAAATGGGAAGATGAACAAGACACAATTTTGGATTCCTACATTTGATCAAAAAGGAGTACTTGCACAAGCATCAATTTGAGTATATCTGTAAGTCTTAACAACTTAAAACGACATTTTGAATGACATTTTGCTGATTGATTCTTTTGGTTCTTGGCAGATTGGTTGTGCTGCCAAGAGTGTAGATTCTTTATGCTCTGGCAAGGATTCTTCTTTTTCATTCGGATGCCTCATTGCTTGACTTCTTCGGGGCACACACACGTACCTGTTGCTTTAAGCCCGATCCCACGATTTAGTATGTGTAATTGTGGAAATAAACTGTCGTGTAATTGTGTGATAGTAGAAGAGGATTCTGATTTTCATTGTGAAGTCCGATCGATCGTGGATCTGAAACGTACTGCCAAGGGGGCATCCGTTTGAGGCTCGTGATCGATTTTCAAGGTACAGTATTGTTGGGTGTAAATTGATTTCATCGGTTTGTCATGGCTGCCTGTGGTCAACATGCAAATCTTATCACAATCCCCACACTATAATAGCAGAGGCAAGTATTTCATTGAAAACTCATTCGGTGCTTAGATATCAACTTATTTTTAAACTCATATGATTACTGAACCAAAAAAAAAAAAAAAAAAAAAAAAAAAAACTACATTAGTAGTAAATGGGTTAGTTGTATTAAGTAAATGGTTTATAAATGGATTTAAATATAATATAATTGTTAAATAGGTCATAAATAAGTTATAAATGAGTTTATAATTTATTTAGATTTAACTTATTTCTATGATTCTCTTTAGTCTTTTGCCTTTGCTTGTAAATTGAGTAAAACATGCCAGTTAGTAAAATGGATCAGGTCAGATATTGGTCATTGGTTTGGAAATTGATCAAAACAGATTAAATAATTCTATTCAGGTCAGATTATTTATGACCCGATCCAAATTTGAGCCAACCTAATCCCCTGTTTAATGGGTCTATCCATCATTGTGAAGCCGAAGAGATTATTACCCCATTTTCTTAACCTTAATTAATGGTCGCTGTTGCCAGCAGTTTTGAAAAGGGTAAGATTCACAGAACCTTTAAGCTAGATGAGTAGACATGCTTATAGATGAAGCCATAATCATGCTGACAAAGGTCGGCCCAAGTAGAGCTCATCGAGGAACTAATCAATCAGGAACCGAGTGAAGAAATGTCCGCGTCAGACTCGAGACGCCCTGTCTATCTAAATCATCACCAAAGGCCAGCGCCCCGAGACCACGAGACTCAAACCAAAGCAAAAGCTTAAATAATAAGTCTATGTTTGTATTAATCATAATACAAACATGTCCATACTTTTGGGGGACTCTACATATGATGTTTCTGTTACAAAGCACAAAGAAAAGAATGGTCGAATGACTCCATTACCCTTACAAAAGAGCCCCTTCACGCACCTAGGTGCACGGTAGAGTTCACCTGCACGAACAACAGGCACAAAACGAGAAGGCTATGAATGATATAACCATACTCGAGAAGGACGGCTTCACGTGGCACGTCATGTGAGGTAAAGTCATCTTGCTTGCATGGGAGCTAAACCATTGCTGCGTAGCTTATTGAGATCATCTTAACCGACCTTAGTACAAACATAGATGTAGTGAACGTCGGGATTTCTGCCCAACAGTGTTTCTGTGGAGCTTCCTTCATTGTCCAAGGGAAGGGGGTTGGTTAGCTCCCATAGATGGTCAGATTTTCCAACAAGCTTTTCTGCAGGCATGTTAGAATCAATCTTAGACGTACTGACATCATACATGTCAAGAACACGGAAAACGCTTTGCATGACGGAATTGATAACGAGGGTGACAAAGTCAATCACCCGATGCAGGCAAAAAACTATGCGTAATCCATCAAGTGCAGCTTAGAGCATACTATGGGGTTTGCACACAATGCAAGTAGTGACGCGTTAATCCTCATTTCATGCAATCAACAGGCAAGTGAAGAATTGGACAACCTTATCACTTTGTTCAGACTTTCTGGGTAGTGTCATACCCAATAGAATGATTGGTTCTAGGATGGGTAGTTTCAAGATTAAAAACTTAAGACCCACTCTACTAAATTCAGTTTCTGGTATTTGAAACTGAAAACCGAGTCGGTTCCACTAGCAACTCTCCCAGAATTGAGCCAGCCAATTTCAGGGTAGACCCGAAATCTGCTCTGCCATTTTTTTTTTCTCAATTCTAAACAAATTTAAGTAATGTCATTATTAATTTAGGAAAAGATGTCATGTTAATGACCTTTGGCATGGTGGTTAAATCATTGATGTCAAACTTGGGAAGTTTGATCCCTGTGTCTATTTTTAAAACTGACTCACTTTGGAACCGATCACAATGGACAGTTTACGATACAAAATTGGGGATGGAACTGGTCAATGCCGTTTCCCCTATCTTTTAAACCTGCGCAGTGCCCTTGTGAGATGGCATAGACTCGATTGACAAGGCCAGTTTGGCTTGGTTCCCGAGTTTAACCAGCTCGATTGCTAGTCCATAGCGTCAGTGTTAAGAAAAAAGGCCAATAGTAATGCTTTGAGAATCTGTATGTAGTATTTCCCTAAACAGAGAAGACAACCTTGAATTCTGAGTAAGTGATAGCAAGAGCAGCTTTTGACTGACCTATCACGTGAAGTTTTATTGTCCACGAGCCCATCTCTTTCAACAAATTCAACCGATACGTTGGAGCTCCATATGTAATCTGCAGCATCCATGAGAGTAATTATCAGCATATAGTTCGCATGCAATCATACTACTGGAAAGAAAATGAGAGACTATTAAAGGAAGCCTAAAGGATAAAAGTGAAATCTTCAGTAAGGGAGGTGCTTACTAGAATATAGACGCCCTTATCCTTGAGGACCCTATAGTTTGTCATCGACTGCTTCAATAATGGTGAAGAAATCAAGAAAAACACTGAACACAAGCAAAACAGTTGAGAGTATTTGTTTACTAAGTTCAGCATACCTCCCAACTTCCTCGAGCATCTTAGCAGCGTTTTGCCGAGAATTATGCCCACACTGCACAAGAAACATCACAGTCAGTAATCAGCTTTAACACATCAAAGAAATTCACGTGCTGCACTCACCAGTAAGGAGTCTAGTGTACCTGGCACACCACAAGAAACAAAATCAGCAGATCATTTGACTAAACTCATCACTGGTACAATCAATGGAAAGATCATATCAAAGGAAGTAATCAACGGGGTACCTTTATCAATCACGGCGTTGAAGGAATGTGAATCAAAGCCGCTCATCTCTCGAACATCCATTTTCATATCTACTATGTGGTGAAGGAAAATTTAGGTAAATTGTAGGTGAAACAAGCAGTTACACTCTCCTTTATCCTCCAATGGACAAGATCCGCCATTTCCTCCAATTTCACCTTCTAATCCTGGTTACACACTATTTCTAGTGGGGGAAACAACTAACGAGTTTCAAAAGGTACAAGATGCATTCAATCTACTAAAACAGTGACGTTGTGGACAAAAAAAAAGAGTACATCATAAATTAGAAAGCTGCCATGAAAGATACATTTTAGCTGAGGCCGGTTAGAGTACTTCTTCTGCATAGCTTCAATCACAACTGACGATATATCAATATTCACCACGTCCTCATAGCCATCATCCACCATACCCTCACTAAATTCTGCAGGCACAATGTAAATCACCGAGTAAAACTATGACCCAAGTGGAATGCATCAATCGATTCATGCTTTTTGCCGTAACTATCATGCTGTGCCAAATCTAAGTGAAGCATCCATATCCGTCCGACTTACACACTGATATTGCTAATTATACGCGTCACATTTCTCAAACACAATCGCATTTCATGAAATGTCTATCAAGCGGCTTACAGCACATGAAATCGCAGCCGGCATGACACAAGGTATACGAACAATTATGCATCAATCGAAACATAAACATAAATCCGAAGTATCAACACCATGTCCCCAGCTCGATTAACCTCCTATCCAAACAAACGCATTCCTCGGCGCGTCACGCGTCCTCACGCCATCTAAATCGCTCGCGAAACAAATCCACCACCTCAAGAAAAACCAGACGCCGCGCGAACGACATCATTCCACAGGTTCCTTATCAAACGTCTGTCTAGCATCGAAACAACACTTCCTACTAGAGATCCGCGATGCGATTGGGGCCGCGCGCGCGCGAAGGATATCATTCCAAAGGTTCCTCATCAAACGTCTGTCTAGAATCGAAACAACATTCACCACGAGAGATCCGCGATGCGATTGGGGCCGCGCGCGGGAGTTTCCCTACCTGAGTTACCGCATCCGACGACGAGGACGCGATCTTCGCGAGGGACGTAGAGATTGACGAGAGGCGCCAGGGCGCTGTACTTCTGGTACCAATCGAACGCGCCGGAATCGCTCTCGTACCGCCTGTCCCAGTACCACGGCTCGCCGTACGCCTGCGTCGCCGCCGCAGCCGCGGCCGTGGACGCCGCCGTCGTCGTCCCCATCGGTGCTCGAGAAGATGATGGTGCGAAGATCGCGAGGTTTCTTCTATTGGTCGTTTCTGCGTACGGCGGAGGGCTTGTTTGGAAATTCGAGACCGTTGGAGGGGTATTGTGGTCAATGCGCCTCGCGAGCTCGCCGCGATCCCCCGCGTGCGCGCAAGTTCTGGAATCTACTGCCGGAAATTATTAATCATTTTTTTACACTTTTTTATTTAATTCAACGTGATATGTGAAAATTATCAAATCTTTAGAATTTCGAAAAAAAAGTGAAAGTGTGAGATAAAATTCGACTAATATCATGAGCTTTTGCGAAAAAAACAAAGAAGAATACTTTATAGTTTTATTCTAAGTCCAAGCAAACAATATTGAGAAAGGTAGTACTTGTATATATTCGCAGGATCATAAAACTTTCGTAGTGTATGAATTGTATCGTCGAACATTTATTAATTCTCGGGACCGATCAATAATTATGAATCCTAATTCTACGGGTTAATCCCTTTCACATGAATGCATAAGAAGGGAATGTCATTTTAAGAAATTATATAATGAAACAAGTCAATTTATCCTAAACGTTAAAATAACATATCAACTTTATTGACTACCATATTTTTTTTTTGGTATTTTTTATCATATTAACTTAACGCTTTTTTGGATTGTTATTGCAATAAAGAAATTGACATAAATAATTCAACAATCATCCTCCTCAACTTTTTCTGATCTCACTTTTTGATTATTTTTATAATCTCAAAATTACGGAATTTGAATTACTCAATAATTCTGGAATAACAGTGCAATCGACTTGAGCACCTAATTTGAAGCTTCTAGAAAATGTTGGGCGTCGAAAATTAGACTTGGATCAGATGCAAATCCTCCAGATAAGGGAGAGAGAGAAATTTTTCAAATGCCATGTAAAAGATTCATAATGGACAAAACAGTAAGAACGTCCAATCGGAAAAAAAAGAAAAGAAAATTGGTAAAAAAAGCGAAGCACGAAAAGAGATTCTCGGAAAAGTCCATCTTCCTCTTCCGAAATCCGCGCGTCCGCCTCCCCCCTCCGCCTCCGCCGCCGTGGAAAGTCGCGCTCGCGCTTCGTCCTCCGCCGCGCTCGGCGGACTCCGTCGTGACAGGTGCGTCGCCGCCTCGCCAATTTTCTCGGGGCTTCCCTTACCGATGTCCCGGTTCTACTTTCGCCCCTCAGTTCTATGCGTAGTCAAAGCAGCTCGACGTTTGCGCGTACCGCACGGATGATCATTTTCCCTACGCTTCTCTAGTCGCGTGCGTTTCTCTTTTCTAGTTCGGCGGTTGTTTCGGCGATCTGCGGTGGCGATTTCGTGTTCCTCTTGTCCATACGGGGTGGCTCCCTGGGTTTGCACGCCAAGCGTTTGTTTTAATGTCCGATAGAAATTCCGTGTCTTATCCTTTTTTCTCTCGTTGTTTATGACTCGGTTCTAGCTCGTGTTTTCTTTGACTAACCAATTGACATTTCAAGAGATGACGATCTGGAAGATAACCCAACTGCCCGGAGATTATTCAAGACGCGTAGAGATTGCTTCTTAGTTCACGTGTGTGAGGAAACTAGCCACGTTTGCTCTAAAAGATAGAAAATATGCACTTGGATGGGTCACGGGAACATGATAACCCAGCTGCCCAGAGATGCAAGACACGTTTGCTCTGAAAGATCACAAAGATGCAGTTCGATTGTATGGTCACGGTCTAAAGTTGAAAGGTTGACGGATGATGATGATACTTCGACCAAATTGTGTTTGAGAAATGCTAACAAAAGGGTTGTCACTTTTTTAGAGGACGAGCTATTAGAGAGTTGCAATTGCTAGAAGTTTATGAGAAAGAGAAGTGAAATTTGGTTTCTATTGATTAGTTTTGTTGTTGTATATGCTATTTCCATAAATAACAGCGATGGCTTGGGTTGGATATGAGTCGTTAAAGTTTTGTTGTGTAAAAATGGGTTGAGTTGAGTCAGTCTAATTTTCCACTTGCTCATATCCTACCCGACCTACCCATTTGACAGATTTATCACTAACTAATACCAATAAATATATTTCCACAATGTACGTAACGTTTTTCGGTCCCTGTTTTCATTAGGGATCTTCTTGGTCAAGCATAGAACCTTACCAGGGGGAGTTCTTGCTGGGGTCTTGTAGGTTAAATCATTGCAAGCACTGAACTCCATATTCTCTTTCGTAATGGCTCATGATGATTTGGGCATTGATGGATTGAATTTAAGAGACTCCTGCAACTCAGCCCCCATCTCCGAGGATGCTCAACAAGGTGTTTCTGAGAATGACGGTGGTATTCAGATCACGTGCTTCAGTGAAGTTGTCAAAGATTCAACTCTTCATTTTCAAATAATCCGTCTCGAAAAGCAGGTTTGTTGAGAAACTCTCTCTCCTAATGTTGCTCGTCTTGCTTTACAGTGCTTTTGAGTGAGATGGTAAAGCTACATACAGTGATTTTGTTGGAGGTTTAAACTGCATATTTTTCGTTCAGCTTTTCATTTAGATGTTCTTTGGAATCTGTGGACTTAACATAGCCCAATCAATTTGCTTGTGGATTAGTGAAACTTCCAAGCATTCAATGTGCTAGACTTAGTTATTGGTATGGTAATATAGAAAATCTGGCCCAAGGAATTACTGGGAAAATGTGATTTTATAATCTTCGTACTAGGGTACGTCTACCACAGGGTACTTGGTAAAATAATGAGATGAATGCGGTGTTCTTGTTTGATACTTCAGTAGTGCTCACTTATCATTCCATTGGATGCAATGTATTGGGAGTTTCTTAAGACTTCTAGTTTGTAACATGCATAGTTCAGGAGATTCGTCTAACTCAATGCGTGAGACTCTTATTCTTCTACTGGGATTAGAAAGTGGAAAAGCAAACTTATAATATCTCCATTTATGATCCGAATTTTAGTTGCGGTGTACTTGCTGATTGAACGAATTTGAGGTTGATATAATTATCAGCTTCAACAACTCTGATGTTGTTTGCTAGTAGCATTTTATTGGAGCTCTCTGTTCATATGCCATCTCATTCTGATCAAAGAGAAAAAAGAAGGTCCATCTTGTATTTGCTACACTAGAAAAGGAAGTTTAAGGTTTTCTGTCAGAAGCACGCCTATGAAGGCTTAATTTTTCTTCATCTACAGCAGTTGATGGTGATAATGCAGAACTAGCAACTTCATTTAAGTTGATAATAACATTCGTGAACTTTGTTTCCAATAGGATTTGCTACTAGTTCTAGCTGTTTCTCATTGCTCTCATTCATTGACCATTATGCCTTTGTCATGACTGTAGATCTATGCATGGATAGGTTGTAACTCTTCGAAGCTTGGACGTCTCTATGCAGCTGCACCTACACGACCTGTAAGTTGCAGTGTACAGTTGTTGAATATATTTACAACCCCTCTCGTGGACTGATGATTCCTCTGATTGCACAGGCCAACCTTGTTAGTGTGACTTCCATACTTGGCGGAGCTTCTGATAATACAGGATCTGGCATTGCTAGAAGATTAGGTAACAAATTCACCTATGATTTTTGTGACTGATCCTTTGCTCCGTTGGGTAACATTTTTTGCTTTTCAGTCGTAAAGACAGGTGTCAACATCATCCTTGCTTGCAATATCCCAAAGAATAACCCCACGCTTGAGGTTGACTCTCTCTCTCTCTCTCTCTCTCTCGGGTGTCCGCTTGATTATCCCGCTCCTGCTTTCAGCCCATTCTTGCTGCTGGATTGGTGCTTTCCATCTGTGCTCTTTTACATCGACATAAATTTCCTTCCGTTTGGGTTTCAGGCAGATGCTGAGAGACTCTTAATGCAGAAGCTAGTCAGCCTGGGGTACAGAAGGCCTAAGCCTGACGGGTCGTCTGTATGATGATGGATTTTCTTACTGTTGCTCATTCAATTTAATTTGGGATCGCTCCGTAAGTTAGTCTTTCTATTTTATTTTTTATTTTTTATTTTTATCTTTTGTCTGGGTCTCTGGGGAAGTGCACATTCCAGCTTTCGTTGCTTGGTTATGGATGTGATCTAAACTACAAATTCTTGCTTATGATTGGAGCGGTAGGACAAACTGTATTTACACTTGTGTGTTTCCAAGGTTTTTCCTGCATTGTTGGCCAGTGAGAATACTCATCATATGTAAGCTTCTTATCTTGCGGTCTCTTCTATTTTAGATTTCCACGATACTGTGTTCTTTGAAGAATTTACTCTAGTAGATCATACGCTGGAGGCAAATGATAGGTGTGTAAAAGCCTGACAAGAGAGATTTCTCTTTGAGAAGTTAGAACCATTAATTAGTCGAAGCGCAGACGAACTATGCAGCGCTTTCATCTTATTGAATCAAATAATGTTCAAATTTACATAATTTACAATGTCAAAGTGCTAAGAGAATCAACAGGTTATTCCAGGTAAGGGGTCCCCAGCATTCACTAAAAGGAAGGGGACTTGCACGGAGACATATGTACAGCTTAGCCAAAGGTCTTCTCGGTGCTATAGCACATGTACAGAAAGCCATCATCATCCTTGGAAGACTGATAGATGCTGTCCAGCCGACTTGCTGTAGAAATGAAAGATAATTAACCCGTTAGCAGTTTTATCCCGATGCACTAGATGGAAAAGGATTGGAATGCACGTCGTGCGTGACAAGACATTACCTGTTGGAGGCAAGGTATTCTTGACAAATACAAATAGAGCTTTCCCTGAGGTCAATTGCAGCCTGCTACTTAAAATGTGGATGAACTGACCTACGGACATGTCGCAAGGGACGAGAAATCTGTGCAATAGAACACGTAAAAAAGGATAGTAAGACAAGGTTGCCATCTTGCTGTGTATCAGACATGAGAAGATACGTCGATTCTCTGCCAAGCAGAAACTTAATTTAAAGCATAAACTTAATGCTCTTGTATTAGAATTTGCCAATGCATGGTTCACCTTTCCCAGAAAAGCATCCAATTCAGAAACACAAGGGAAGACTTGTCGTGTAGATGAAATGCTAATGCTTTTCTTTACAAGTATTCAACAGACTTTGACTTGAGATCTGGAATGTTAAACAAAGCTCGACCGTTTATCTACGGTAAGGAAGCAAAGTCAAACAAGGAAAATTACTTTTTCTTATCCATTTCCGGCAGATCGGTCCTCGAGTATCTTTCTATGATTACCTGCAAGAAGAACCAGGAGTAACCCTGATAAGCTGCAAGCCTGCAAGGGACAGAGTTTCCCCTTGGAAAAAAAGCATAACAACTGCAGCGGTCATCAGATCATTGGAAAAGCACAAGCACAAGTACATTTCTTTCTAGGTTGGACATATAACGGTTCAATTCCTACGATCTAACAGTCAGGCAGTCGGAACGATGACAAGGAGCGACACGATCCGCAAGTTGCGTTCGGCTCGTTTGCCTCTGCCCCTCTTAAAGCTAATTAAGTACTGGCCGTTCCTACAGCACGAAGCCCTGCATTTCTGCGCGACCGAGTCGCTGCAGACTTCTACCAAGCTCATCATCCATAGATCAATTGCACAGAACAATTCATAGCCATTCCAAATCAATTACACATTAGACTTGACTCCAGACGTCCATCCCTCTCAAACAGTTCCAAACATTTCATTCGGAGCCAAAGAACGCCTTTTTCAAAAAGTACCCGAGCGACCAGGCTTAATTTCTCCCTTCCCCGGTCAAATCAATTAGCGGTTGCGAAACGCGTTGACTTTCCAACAACGGAAAACGATCGCCAAACGACCAGAAAGGAAAGACAAGCACGGAGACATCTTCGAGCATTCGAAACGGTCACAACCGGAACAGATCGCGATTACGAAACGACAACGCGCTGGCTTGCAGCCGAAGGCAATTCATCTTAAGAGCAAATCGATTCAGAAAAAAAACTTACAGGGATTCGGTCGGGATACTTGTCGACGATGCTCTTCGATTCCTCCAAGCGCTTATCTAATCCGCCCCGAGAAATCGGGAGAGAGGGAAAAAAAAAATAAAACCAAGAAAAAAAAAAGGAACTCGATCAGAACCGCAGGATTCACCATAAAAATCGCGGATCGAAGTGAATTCGCCACGGGGAAAATCAACAAAACACGAAGAAAGGGCGAAGACGAACCGAAGGAGAACTCATCCTTGAATGTCTTGGCAATCCCCATACGACCGAAGCGAGCGAGCTAGAGAGAGAAGGCGGAGGAGCTGTAGAGATAGAGAGAGAAAGAGAGAGAGAGAGAGAGAGAGAGAGAGAGATGCAGGGAGAAGACAGAGAAGGAGAGGAGAGGAGGAGGAGGGAGAAGAAGATGAAGATTATAAGGAGGAGGAGGTGAAGGAGACGTGCGACGACAGAGAACGGGACAGAAATCGGTTGCGGGAGAAGGACAGCTCGAACGGCCGGGAAGACGGGAGGTTCCTGCGACGTCGAAACGACAACTCCCACCTCCCCCCGACCCGGCCCGAAACGACGTCGGGGCTCCACGTTTCGTGTTGACCATGCATGGCCTCGAACGCGATGATGATGATAATGATGATGAGCTGGAACCAGGGGATGGGGGAATATGTAGGGGAAGATTCCCGCCGTCGGTGCGGGGAAGCTGGGCCCCCCATCTCGGGCCCCAAATCTTTTTGGGCCTCGATTGGGCCCGCTCCGATAAGGGAGTGGAGCCCAAACCGATTCGATTCGGTATTTAATGGGCCCGGATCACGCGTTTATGTTCGAGTCTTACTCGATGCGCATTTGCGGGGACGATTTTGTGTGCACCCATGAAGGCTACTTGAGTTGATTGTTGAGATGTGGTTCATAATTTCCATCAATGGCATGGGAGTTGGGGGTCAGAGTTGAATGTTGAAGTGTGGTTCATACTTCCCATTAATAGCATAGGCTAGGGGTCGCCCCAGCGGAGGGTAGTGAGGGGAGCGCCTCTGAGCAGCTAAGGGGTTTTTTTATAGCTTGAGTCCATATTTTATAGGTAATTTGGGCTTGGATTCATGAATAGTTGTTGGGCATATTCCTTTTTATTTTCTTTGGGTAATTGAGGGATGTGATAGAGGTGTGATGAATTCTCTATTGGATGTAGGCCTAGATTAAAGGTAAATGAGGATAAAATCTTGGGTCTTCAATTTTCATTTTCACTTTTGCTTTCTATTTTCTTGTAATTGTGCCCCGAATTTTAACAATGAAAAGTAGAGTGACCGGTTCTCAATCTAATCTAGTTCCAAAGTGAAATCAAGAATTGGATTGGAAGGACCACTTCCCAATTTTGGGAACCAGGAACTGGACTGTTTGGTCCTATGAAGATTTTGGTATAAATTTAATTTATATATGTGTTTAAGAAATAAAATGATCTATTTTATGATTTATTGCTAAATATATTTAAGAAAACATAGTTGGTTCGGTCTGATCTGATTCTTCTTGGAATTGGGAATGGACTGAAAATCACCGGTTCCAATTTTATGGAATCAGGAACTGGACCGATGCCTTCAAGAATTGGACCAAATTGGCCAATTCGAGTGGTTCTCGATTTGAATGGTTCGATATGCTTATCCCTAACGAAAAGTTCGGATACCTCCGGTTATTCCAAAAGAATGCACGGTGAAAAGGCGGGTCGAGTCAACTCCGGATTAAGGGCGGAGATCCGTGTCGTGTCGTCGTGGTTCCAATAGATAGAACCGCATCGATCCGACCATATGGAGTGCACGTCTCTCTTTCTCTCTCGTTCATTTGGGAATGGGTAGATAAGTTGGTGACAGAGAAAGAGAGACACGTGCCCAATTGACCGTGCCTGTAGGCTTTGATTCTTCTACGCGCGATGGCATATTTATATTCGATTCGTTTCGCTAGGATTTTAGTTGGCGTCTTGCATGATTAAGCGAGATTGGCGAGACAAGTATGCTGATGAATTCGGCGTTTTATTACCGAAAGTGGTTCCTGCGACGGGACTCCGGCGACCTGCCAAAATTGCGGGGTTGCTAGAAGCTCCCGTGGCCGAATGAGAACTTCTGTCGACTAGTTATCTTGGTGGCAAGAGACCATTCTCTTGTTCGTCAAATACACGGAAACATCAAAGTATCTCAAACTTTAGCTAGCCTAATGAAGTGTCGGGTCCTTTTGAAATCATCGAAACATATCATGTCGTGTCAATTCCTGATTTTCTTTTTTTTAAAATGGTCGAAACACATACTATGCATATTTATAAAACCAAATCAAAATTCATTTAACATAATCATATGCCTTTAAAAAAGATTCGTTAAATCAATATAATAATAAACATCAATGGTCCAATCAATTGATAAATGTCAACAATTCACATATTAATGATCTATTTCATATCAAATCATACGTCAATGGTCTATCCATCAATCAATCTTTATCTTAATATTACTATGGTCACGACATAATGCCGAGTGATAAGGCGATCAAGATTTTCTTTTGGCAAGATATTCACTTACTATTAGGTGGTGGTTACGCTCAAAAGGATATCCTAAACTAATATAGATATCCACAAGCCTTTCAATGAGCTTAAAATGATATTGAGCATCAATACAAACTCATACCAGGATCCTTCACAATTCACAAGTCAATTTGGAATACATGTACAAACAAAATACATTTTTCAAACCAACATAAAACCTTTCACAACTCAACTCATTTGCTTGAAATACTTTTTGTATAACATTTTTTAAATTATTTGTGAACTCGTTTTGTAAATCAAAATCCATTTTGTCAAAGTTACTTTAGTTGAGTTTTTTTTTTAAAATTTTTTTCAGAGTTTTATTTCTTTTTTACTTACATAAGGGTATTATGGTCATATACAATTTATATTTAATATAAACACAATGGGTATAGGGTTTCTGTTTCTACAGAAATCTACAGCCTCCTCTTTGTTTCTTTCTTTTACATTTTGCTTCTTCTCCTCTTCTCTATTCCTTCTTTCTCTCTTGCTATTTCCTGCGGTTCTCTAATCGCTTTGTGACACATTTTACAAACCATTTCATAATCTATTTCATAAATCAAGTTTACAATTCAACATATAATTCTTTCGCAACACATTCCTTAAAACAATCGTCAAACCATTCACAAGTATTAAATCGTCGTAAAAGCTTGATCCTGATTTTATGCAATATTCATGCTTATTATTATTATTTTTTTTGATAACCCAGGGAAGCCCCGTACATCGACAGCGCGACGAAGTAAACCATGAGGAGGCACGTGAGTCATTATCACCCCTTGTGCCTCGGGTAAGTCACCCTTGCGATACTCAGGAATCGAACTCCTCCCCTTGTCTTAAGGGGAGAAGCTTGCTCCCAGCAGCGCCACCTAGGCGGGTGGTAATATTCATGCTTATTCATAACTCATAATATGTTAAATCTTTATCTCTTTTAAGACATGAATTTAGAAATTCATAATAAAGATAGCATCACTCATCATGCCCACAATGTAACTACACTTGGCGACGATATCGTAATCCTAACAATTAAACGAGAATTGACATTACTGAGTATAACTTTACCTCAATTATGAATTGACTAAACTATGCTTAAATGCTAACAAGACAACTTATACACACTAACAAATTGCTCATCCGTAACAATTATTCAAGCACAACCTAGAACTTGCGCATGAAATCTTAACTTTCTCGCTCCGATCAAACCGTTGCTTGAAATGAATTCTAGCAAACCCACACTTCCACCCTCACTTCCGCAACTCCATGGTCCACGATCTCCATGAAATCCCAAAGCTCCGCAACCCAACAGTCGGCCTTCGTGGCTCAAATTTGACAAAACTTTAAATATATAACCTCTAACTCTGAAACCCACTCTTGTCAGAAGAATGAGGGGACACGAATACTTGTCCTACATCACGATACAAAGTAGAATCGACTTGGGAGGACGTTCGTGGTGAGTACAAGTACAGCACCTCTTTTTTCTTTTTTCCTTCTAAGGTGGGTCCCACCACCATTTCGATCCGGTCGGAAATCCCGAGCATCACAAGTTCCACTGGCGTCGGTCCTCGACACAAGATGCCCGGTGGGTCTCACTCTTCCACATGGTCGAGAACATGGGAGGATGCCTCAATCGTCCCTGGATCTATGGGGGTCCCGGGGGACACTGCCCCTTCGATGAAGCAAGCGCCATGTGATGGGATCCCCCCAACAAAAAAAGCTTGTTCCTTAAGACACGAGAGAGTCCACGCCCCACCACCACCCCTCGTCCCTTGTCTCCTTGTAGCTGCGTCCGTATGCAGCAGAATGCAATCGCCAGATCCACCGACACTCCCAACTGAGTGAGATGGTTCGATCGATGTCCCCAGAAAATGAAATGCTTTCTTGGCCCCGTCGATCCACCGACACTCCCAACTGAGTGAGATGGTTCGATCGATGTCCCCAGAAAATGAAATGCTTTCTTGGCCCCGTTTGGGTCAGTTTTCCCAAATAAGCTTTGGGCCCCCAAAGTCCATAGAAAAAAATATTTTGTGTTTGGCAGACAATTTTGAATCGGCATTTCCAATCTAATGTAGGTCCGGACCTACTTTGAGCATTGAGCATTTTGAAAATGCAAGTTCTGTCACTGTTCATCTTTTTCTCCATTTGTTTTCGTCTTCCCCCGCTTGAGAGACGGGCTTCTTCAGCAGCCGCCACCACTGCTTGGGGGTTGCACGTCCCCGGTGACCACTGCCTAGGGTGGCGCGACCCGCAACCCAGGTGGCGTCGATTGGCTCGCGAGACACCGCCTGAGTCCACGCGACCTCAGGCCGCCAGATCTAGCCGTCTGGAGGCCAGATCTAGTGGTCTTGAGGCCGAGATCTCGCGGGTCCCACGGTCAAATCTGGCCGTTTGGCAGTTAGCCGACCGCCATATTTGATTTTCAAACTTAAAAAAAAAAAATAGAAAAAGTCAATTATAAATGTAAGTTTTGCCAAACGGTGTTTATGCTAAATTACTTTTCAATATTATTTGACATTATAATTAACTAAACTGTATAGCATTTCGGAAAATTCCTTTACCTAAAAGATATTTGCATTTTTCCAAAGTCATTTCCTTAAAGTTAAATTAAACGAGCCCCTTATAGGTTAACGAGTGTTGAAAAGTTTAAATATATCTTTTTTCGCGATTTCACTATCGCTGAGCCACGTATCGCAATGAGGTTATTCCGATCTCGATGGATGACCCCGATCAATGCAACTCCTCATTGAGTGCGCGTGTTGATGGTCTTAAATCCCACGATGTATAACTGGAGTTCCAAAAAGAAAATTTGATGTTTAATTGCTCCTACCTCTATGACATAGAATTTTTTTGACGAATGTCAGATCTAGTGGGCATGAATTTTGGGGTCTTTCTTGGATCTTTACATTACGAAGGTACTTTATGAAAACCCAAAATTACTATAATGATTTAGGTTCAGTTTGGTTCATCAAAAATGAATAATTTGAAAAAATATATATTTTCAAAAAGTATCCCTTGTATTTCTTACATTTGCAATAAGTTTAGCACTGACTTATGACAATAGGGATCTAGTCAATCAAATTCGGTCACACAAACTCGCTCTATCTATCCAATGTTGCATTAAGGTCTTGTCTTTTCCATTAACTAAACTTATGTGAGAGTTAATTGTATTTTTTTTTTTACTCAATATAAATGCATGCTAATTATTGCGCTAAGCCATTTTTTACAATGGACTTATATGCACCGGTGGAGAGCAATATGCTACTATATCAGGCAATAATTTGAGCTTCAAATTCTAGACGCGTGAATTAGTTTCATCGGCAAAAAGAGCAATAGATCTCCATGAGTATCAGTAACCATCATCTTATGCCCCCAAAAGTAGAAAACCAGACATTCAATAATTACTTTCAGCTAAATGCTGCCGGGAGAAAGTAGGAAAAAAAATCATCTCTGTAAGTAAATTCCTTTAGTGGCTAAATAATTACTTTTGAGTTTGAAATAGTTATTAATGTCATCCTTATCTTACATCACGCTTAAGAGGATAAATCATAACATATTTACCCATTTCTTGATTTACATAGTGTTCTCAAATAAGTAGTGAAGACCAAGCAACATTCCATTGATTCATTCTTATTTTTGTTTTATTTCGATTTTTAGAATTCTTTATTCAATTATAAATTACTAGATAAATAAAATATGAAATTCCTGAGTAGTCTATTTCCCTTTAAGGGTTGTGATTCATAAAGGAGTTACTTGTCTATGTTAGTACGACATTGCTTTACATAAAAAAGGACACGAGCTACGTCTAAGTTCAACTTGGAGATGAAAGTCCTATTTCATTTTTAGATAGTGAAGTAAGACCAAGCTCGAGAGCTTATTATTTTAGGTTGGAGTAAGTCGATAGGATTTTAGTCTTTTTTTTTTAGGCCATTTTTTCGATGCTAGGATTATATAAATTCTCAACCAATGAAATATCATAACTAATTTTTTTGACTTTAATTCTTTGGCTGAACATAATGTCTTGATTTGACACGTAAACCGAAGTGACACTATTGAAATGAACTTCACGTGCACTTTACTTAGACATCGCCACATGACTAAGCAAAAGCAACAGCCAAAGCTTAGAATTAGAGATTACTAATTCCAGCAGTTATCGTCAAATATTTTTCCACCTAAATTAGTTTTGCGATAACATGCAAATCGTTTATTTTATGACAAATCCTTGCCCGGAAAATGACCCAAGAGAACAAACGTGGGATCCGAAAAATAACTAAAAAGTATTATATTTGCACATTATAATTTTTTTAGCCACGGTCAAGCGAATGTTATCGTAATTAAGTTTGTGCTATGGTATATGTGAAACTCATTTCAAATTTAAAGTATTAATAAAAAAGCACAAACACATAGACCTAATTAGATGAGATCTTTGAAAATTTCCCATCAATAATGAAAATTCACGCTTCTTTTGCAATAATCGTTAGTTTCTATTCTTTCTAATTGGAGACTCTTTTTTTCCAAAGTCCTCACGAGATTCAAGATCCCAATTCTTGATCCATTTGCTTTACTATTTTCAAGAAATAAAAATAGGAACATAGTCCGGACAATCGCCTCTTATGTTATGTTTGGAAAGGAAGGAGAGAGAGAGAGAGAGAGAGAGAGAGAGAGAGAGAGAGGAGTCAAAGTACATTGATTTTAAATTTTCCTTATCTTCATTCTCAAGGAAAAAACAAAATTCTTAAAACTTTCCATTCTAATTTTCGATCGCCATCATTTCCCAAGCAAAGCTAAATATCCTCTGAGGCTGCATTTATCAACACCTTGTCAACGTCCTTTGGGAATTAAAAGCCTCTGTTATAAATGCAAAGGCATTTAGTACAAGTTTGGAGATACTTTGAGTTTTGAGTATTTTCATAATACGAATATAATTTTTTCTTCTAACTTTACCCTCACTAAACTTTTATAATTTCGGAAATATTCCTATCTTACATGACATTACTGATGAGAATTCATGTTACTGTCGGGCAATTCGTAACCTTAAATTCAGACCTAGTTGATGCGAACTGGGTCGCACAAATCCAAACAACCTTTGCTCAGCAACCTCAATAGCACTAGATCTAGATCTAGATTTGGCCTTGTTGCATGCTGGTCACTTAGTCCCTCAAGATTTTGAGTTTTTTTTTTTTAAAAGATCAAAAGTGCTTTACAAAGTGTTTGTGTGTGTGTGTGTGTGTTTTTTTTTTTTTAAATACCATTTAAAACGATTTTTTTTTCTCAATGTACTTTAAAATTGTAATTTACTAAATACCACTTATATTTCGAAAAATCTTTTAATCTAAAGACTTTTGCATTTTTCCAAAAAAAACTTCCTGAATCCGAACCCAACGCATATCGAGATATTTAGGCAAATTTTCGCAATAAAAAGCAAAGAAAAGGCCAAAAGAAAATCTGAAAAAAGAAAGGTTAATACTTTGAAAATCCCTAAATTGGTACAAGTGTGACAAATTTATCAAAAACTAATTTTTCAACTACAAAAAACCAAAAATTGATACGTCTTTGACAAATTGACCGCAAACTGGTACACTTGTGATAACTTTACTCTATGTTAATTTTCGTTAAATTTTACTTTCAAATTATTAAGTTGAATGATACATGATAATTGACTGGTGTATTAATTTCGGACTTTACTCTCTGTTTGTCACGGTTATATAATTTTTGTGATTTTTTTATATTAATTCAATTTAACAAAGAGTATAATTGTTACAAATGTACCGGTTTATGATTTTTTATAATCAAATAAATTAGTTTGAGGTAAATTTATCATATGTGTACTAGTTTTAAGATTTTTTATGATTAGTTGAAGCAAATTTATTAAAAGTATACCGGTTTAGGACTTTTTATGGTCAAAATTTTAATTTTGGATAAATTTGTCAAATATGTATTAATTTGTGATTTTTTAACCAAAAAAGAAGCATCCTTTTTTTTTTAGAGCAACAAGCATCCTTTGAGACAGCAGTCGACAGCCTGGGCGGTGTATGACACGTCCTTCCACCGGCTACTCCCGGTAAAACGCGTCATTGTCCCCGCGGACTGACCGCCCACCGACTGCCGCCTTCCGTCCAACCCGATCACCAACCCCCACGCCAACGGCCGAGATCGAATCTACGTCCCTTCCCAGGCCATCCTCGCCCGTCCGATCCCCTAAATGAATCTGACCGGAATCACGCTTCGCGGGGGGTCACTTCCCTTCACTGCACCAGCTATAAATATCCTCTGCTCTCGCCTCGTCGTCCTCGCCAACTTCTCCGATCGCGAAATCCGAAACCGCCCTTCTCTTTCCGGCGCAGAGAACTCTGTCCGTCCGTCCGTCCGTCCCTCCGTCGAGCCCTAGGTAAGCGAATCGCGTCTTCCTCCATCTCTAGTCGTTTCGTGCGGTGCGATTCGGTCGGTAAGAGAGTCAGTCTGGTGCGGTCGCGGTCAAATTTGATCTCCTTCCGCTTCGGGGGGGTCGGCAGATCTGCGAGTTTTTCTCGGGTCGCTCTGCATGTCGGATCCGACGCCGTTCTCGCTAGCCGTTGCGTTTGAATTGCGTCCAGCGTTGGCGGTTTGATTCTGTCCTTGCGAAACGGTATGAGGGTCAGAAGTCAAGGGTCTTTTGAATTGTTTTAAGTTTTAGATCCGGGCTAGATCGGCGCGGAGCGGCGTGCAGGAGTGTCGATTCGAAGGATTTCTCAGTTGTCGAGCCGCCGAGGGCGCTGGATCTGGCTCTTCATCCCCGCGATTCCAGCGTCCTGTTTCGGTTTCGATTTTGGTCGGTTGGCATTCTAGAATTTCTCGTGGGTTCTTCCGTTGGGTCGTTCGTTTCTGTGGGAAAATCCGTTTTCTGGTATCGTTAGCACGTTTTTGCGTCGTTTCTTGATCGGATCTAAGAGATTCGAGAACCCTCATTTTTAAGGCTGTTTTGAAAGATGTACTGATTTTGGGGGTTACCCATTTGGCTTGCAGCTTGAAAGCAATGGAGACTTTCCTATTTACCTCCGAGTCCGTCAACGAGGGGCACCCGGACAAGCTCTGCGACCAGATCTCCGACGCCGTCCTCGACGCCTGCCTGGCGCAGGACGCGGACAGCAAGGTGGCTTGCGAGACCTGCACCAAGACCAACATGGTCATGGTGTTCGGGGAGATCACCACCAAGGCCAATGTCGACTATGAGAAGATCGTGCGCGATACCTGCAGGGGCATCGGATTCGTGTCCGATGATGTTGGCCTCGATGCCGATAACTGTAAGGTGCTCGTGAACATCGAGCAGCAGAGTCCTGATATTGCTCAGGGCGTCCACGGCCATCTCACCAAGCGGCCGGAGGAGATTGGTGCCGGTGATCAGGGGCACATGTTTGGTTATGCCACTGATGAGACGCCCGAGCTGATGCCTCTGAGCCACGTGCTTGCTACCAAGCTCGGCGCCCGCCTCACCGAGGTCCGCAAGAACGGCACTTGCCCGTGGTTGAGGCCCGATGGGAAGACCCAAGTCACCGTTGAGTACTACAATGAGAATGGGGCCATGGTCCCTGTTCGTGTCCACACCGTCCTCATCTCCACTCAGCATGACGAGACTGTCACGAACGACGAGATTGCTGCCGATCTCAAGGAGCACGTCATCAAGCCCGTGGTCCCTGAGAAGTATCTGGATGAGAAGACCATCTTCCACCTGAACCCGTCAGGCCGTTTCGTTATCGGTGGACCCCATGGCGATGCCGGTCTCACGGGCCGCAAGATCATCATCGACACTTACGGTGGATGGGGTGCTCACGGTGGCGGTGCTTTCTCGGGGAAAGACCCGACCAAGGTGGACCGCAGCGGTGCCTACATTGTTAGGCAGGCTGCCAAGAGCATTGTTGCCAGTGGGCTCGCGAGGAGGTGCATCGTTCAGGTGTCCTATGCCATCGGCGTCCCAGAGCCCTTGTCCGTCTTTGTCGACACCTACGGTACCGGGAAGATCCCCGACAAGGAGATCCTGAAGATCGTGAAGGAGAACTTCGACTTCAGGCCGGGCATGATCTCCATCAACCTGGACCTTAAGAGGGGCGGCAACGGCAGGTTCTTGAAGACTGCCGCCTATGGACATTTCGGAAGGGACGATGCGGACTTCACCTGGGAAGTGGTGAAGCCCCTCAAGTGGGAAAAGCCCCAAGCTTGAGTCGGCATTTTCTCTACCAGCTATACCGTTCGCTGTCTGCGCTTGTTTTTGCTTTTCGTTTCGATTTTTTTTGGGTTTTCCAGATTTGGATATCCGTGTTTGTTTCGCTTCAGTCCAAGACGTCGATTTCCTAGATATGATAGGTCATATATTCTTTAGCAGAGAAGCATAAATCGTTGATTCAGACCTATAGTGCTGTAAGAGATTTAACCGCGCCGAGGTGATTATCGGGCTGTGATGATGATGTCTAGCGGAAATCCTGGTAGGGGAAGAACACAAAGATGCAACGGTATTTTGTTTGTTTTTACCAAATATTATAAGATTCAAAGGAAGTTCTTGCTTTTGGCTGTGTAAATTTATGCATTTTGATTTTGGGTCTTTTAGTGGTACGGTTGGATCTTGCCATGGCCTATGTCGTTAGGGCTGTTGGTTCATGTGTAAAAAAATTGAGAACCATTGGAAATCCAACTTCGAGGAACTAGTGGTCCGGGTGGGCGGTTCCCGACCTAGAATCGGGAATCGGACCGGACGGTCCGGTTCGCGGGTGGATCCATAGAACCCGTCCAACCACCCTCTCCACATCTATTTATTCTGGCTCTCCACATCTATTTATTCTGGCTCTCCCGACTATGGTAGCTTTATAAGTAATTAGCACCGCAGCGGCGGCAGTCGTGACCCTCTCGCTGCTTTCATCCAAACCATCAGAACCATCTTTGCCACTGCCTCGACCATCTCCCGCTCCTCCTTCGAGATTGACAATGATGAGGAAAATGGGGATGATGAGCTATTCTTAGACTTGGAGTTCACTTGTGTCCTCGAAAATGAAGACGATGGGGGGAGGCCTAAGGAGGGGGAGGAGGAAGAGGGGAGGGAGGGAGAGGAGGAAGAGGGGAGGTAGAAGCGGGACGAGCCCAACAACAAAGATGACGATAGTGACTATGAATGCAGAGGTGGAGACGAGGATGGCGACGATGTGGAGAGAGAGTTCAAGTTCGAGGGAGGAAAAGAGAATCAATTCACTGTTTCGTTGAGTTCGGACTAGAACTCGAAGGTAGATGAGTAGATCTGGAGGTGAATTGGAGAGGAAGAGGGAGTTCGGGGAGATTTTGAACTAAGAGGAACGAGATGGAATAGGAGAGTAGTGAATTGAGACAAGATGATAATTGAAGCCCTAAATTTTAGATTTGCTAATTTCGAATATTTTTAATATAAAAAATTAATATATTATTATAATATAATCGGTTCGGTTCGATCCGAGTGGGTGGATCCACCCATGGAACCGGGAACCGGACCGGTACCTACCGATTCCCATAAATTGGAACCGGGAATCAGACTGGTTCCCTTAGGAACCATTGGTTCCAGGTGGTTCCAGGCAGTTCAGGTTCGGTTCCGGGCAGTTCGGGCAGGTTTCGGTTTTTTTGCACACTCCTACGGGGAACTAGAGTTGATGGGTACTAGTTTTTGTGTTCCAGATGTAAGATGGTTTTAGGTATAGAACTTCCCACCCGATTGGATTGATAATAAGTATAATATATATTTAATTTTAATATAGAAATGGAAAATCCTAATTTTTTAGGCTATTTATTAATTTTTATGCTAGATAACTGTCTGCATTGCCTACTTAATAATAAATTTAATGAGTGTATTCTCTTGCTTACACAGTTCCTAACATATTAATAATGTTGGTTTATTAGCTCTAATTTGGAGTGTCTTTGATAAGACGATTTCATTGTGTAAATCTTTATTGCATATTATAGTGTCAACGTGTGATGAGACTGGTTCTATAGACCCATTTGAGAATCGGATCGAACCGGCAGTTCAATTTTCAGATAAATCCATAAAATTAATGGATGGTTCTCAATTTTAATTTTTCAGAATTGATCTTTAATAGGTGGTTTCCAAGTCTAGGATGAGAATTGTTCATCCAGTCCAGATTCATCCCTAGTTCACATGGCTGGTTGGTCCTTTTGTTTTTCAGCTCGTGAGACACGAGCCGCACCGGGACGCGCGACAGGAAATAACGAGAGAAACGACCGAGAAAAAGGTGGGGGAATGGATATTAAGGCTGCGCATGGTAACATTTCTTGGCCGGGGAATAATTTTTTTTCAGAAATAGTTCTTTTCTATTTCTATTATGGGGAACAATTTCTATGTAGAAAAACCCGTTTGGTAACTACACAAAATTTTTACTCTAAAAATAGAAAAAGAATAGAAATGCCTTTGGTAAAAAATAGTTTCTTTTTTATATTTATTTGTTTTTTTATTTTTGCTTTGGTAGACCGCCGCCACCGTCGGATGCTGCCACCGCCGCACGCGCCGGCCGGCGGCGTCCGGCGGTGGATCGGCGACGACCGGCGGCGGCGGCGGCCGATCGGCCTCGGCGGCGGCGGCGGCGGTCGGTCGGCCTCCGGCGGCGGCGGCGGCGGCGGTGACGGTTGGTCGGCCTCCGGTGGCCGGCGGCGGCGGTGGTCGGCTAACGGTGGCGGGCGGCGGCGGTCGGCGGACGGCGGTGGCGGCGCGGGCGACGGCGGGCGGCGGTCAACGGCGATCAATGGCGGTCGGCAAGAGAAGAATAAAAGAAAAAAAAAAATTTACTTATTTCTTAAACTTGTTCCTGAACAAGAATCAATTTTTTTACTTCTCATTTCTATTCCAAAATCATTCAAAATTTTTTTTGTTAACAAAAAACTAACTTTGTCGTTATCAAACAGATTTCTATTCTTTTTTGTTTTGGGGAAGAGAATAATAGAAATTCTTGGGCTGGGGAAGTTTACCATGCGCAGCCTAAAGGTCTCATCCGAGGAGAGAACGAGAGGGCTCGACGGTGGAATTTGTTTCTCGGGTCTTTCGGACACGACCGTTGGGCACATGCGTCTGCTGCACGCAGAAAACATGGAAAGATCAGCATCAGCGGTCAGCGTCACGCGAGTTGTGGTCTCCGAAGTTCAATGGTCTTGGCCCAAAAGAGAAATTGGTCGCTGCGACCATATTTTGCGCGCGGAATGTAACGAGATGAGACTCGTGGAAGCTTGAAAAAACAAGGAAATGGAGGAGCAAAATTCTCTACAAAGATAGTTAAGGAACTGTAGAAGTTGAATCTTGAAGGACCAAAGCTCCGTGCAAATCCGAGAGTATGTGCAAATCGTCTGCTTGATTTTGGGCTTAGAGCCTGAGTAATTGGACGCTGGAAATTGTGCTGTGGGACTGTGCTTGTTAGCTTTGCTTTTCGAGTGCAATTACACCTTGCATATGCACTGAGGATAGAGAGACTTCAACTAATTTCAATCTTCTTGGCCCACAAGAAAAATAAAAAAGGCCAAAGCTCATTGACAGATGAATCTTGATTCCTTCTGGTTCATCGGGCTTCGATGTATGCGCGCGCCCGTGAAAATGTTGTGCTTGTCTTAACCGATTAGCTTACAAGTGCCGCTAGTATTCTAGAGTTTTATGCACTGATCAGTATGATCAGCTGATATGTCAAAACCATTGCAGCTCCAAACTAAAACAAGGCCTCCCCCTCGCGTTACTCCACCACTTTCTATTGTTAGCTCAATTCCTCCACTTCTTTTCACGCTAGACATGTAATATTCTTCGTTTACTTTTTAGGTCTAAATAAAACCGTTTTGGGAAAATGTAAGAGAATGCCCATTATGATTCGAGTACCTTGTTGAGGCTCATCAAGGTGCATTTAAACCGCCGAAGTGTCCTTTTTAAGTAATTCGTCTTCTCATATTGTGTACTATTGTAATTTTCAAAATGTCTTGAAAAGTATCTCTTTTCTTTGTTGATTGGCTTAAATTAGCGTCACGGAACACTCGTAAATAAAGCCCTTATCTTTATTTTTACTTCCACTCATTGCCTATTCGATTCACATCTCGTTTTGCAACTCGCCGCTCTCGTGGACGGTCTTCTAGGCACTTTAGAGCACGCTTGTCCCGTTCGGCACATCGGATGTAGTCCGATCCGTGAGCTGGTCTGGTCGATTCTCTTCTCCCGGCATTATAATCGGCAGAAAATAGAAAATGCTTTCGTAGGAACCTTGTGTGCGCGAGGGACTTAAAAAGGGGCTCGAGCTAGCACGAAGCTTGAGGATTTACGAAAATCACACCATCACTTTGCGGCACGAACACTGGGTCCACGAGCTGAATTATTGCATCGTTGCTTTTTATCGACAAAGATGAGCGAGACCGATCAACATTCAGCCCGTTCGATTGGGCGCTCCTAGCCTCTACCAACAGAGTCTGTCCACTCGTTCGGCAACCAACAATCTTAGACGACTCTTTTTCTTCAAAAGGCAAATCAAAACATGAAGAGAAAAAAATTGGTTCCACGAGGGTCACGTTACATAGTGCGTGACATTTCTTTGTCCACTGATCAGATCGGTACTTTTAGTTATAAATATTTTAATTTAGCCCATTTAATCATAAACTTTTTGATAATTTGACAATATAATTATTTCGATCAATTTTGCTGAAGTCACTGACGTGGATGCCTGCTGTTTTATGTGACAAGATCGGTGTTGATGTGGACAATTTTTGTAATTTTTAAATATTTTTTCTAAATTATTTATATATTTTTTAATTTTATTTTTATTGTGGCCAACAAGGTTCACAAATCTCATTTAGATCTAGGCTAGGGCCTTCGCGCCCTTGTTAGCTACAAGGCCACAATGAAAAAAAAAAAAAGGAAAAGAAAAATAAAAATTTCATTTAAAAAAAAATTACAAAAATTATCAATGTCAACAAATCATATATCATGTAGGAGGGTTGATAGACGTCCACATTAACAATTATCAATGAAAATTGGAATAGAAGTTCTATATTGATAAATTGTCAAAGGTTTAGAACTAAATTGGCTAAATTGAAATATTTAAACTGAATTGGCATATGTATAATAAGTTTGGATTTTTTTGATAATTTTTATTATAAAATTTCTCATTTTTTGGCTTGTGTCTAGATGAATGTTCCATGCAACTGCCTTGCGATAAATTCCAAATCCGATTTTCATTTAATTTGTAATTTTTTCACTTTTTCCCTCCTTTTCCTTGTATAACTTTGAATTGTGCCATAATTAGCGCACCACCTCAAAAGGTCCTATAATTGTTTTTTTGTCGGTAAAAAGTCCTATAATTGTTTTTTTGTCGGTAAAAGGTCCTATAATTTAAACGGTCAAGTATTGTATAAACTAAATTTATTAGATCAAGGTAATTATATATTAAAAAATTCGTGGCCCATAAAAGAACACGTTTCCATACAATTCTTATATTTTGATCGGTTCTGTTCATCCGAATTTTATATGCAAAAAGTTTAGGACTACATGTTGATTGGTCCTCTTCAGCCCATCTTTTTATGGTTTGTTTCGATTGGACTCTGCTGGTATCTACTAACAACTCTCCACTCATTCGGCAACTAACAATCTTCCACAACTCTTCTCCAAACGTAAATCAAAACATGAACAGAAGAAGTATGGTTCCACGAGGATCACCTTACACGGTGCATCGCATTTCTTTGTTCACTGACCAGATGAATGGTTTAAGTTCGGAAAAATTGTCCAAAAAAGTCATAAATTTATTATACGGTAACCAATTCAATCATTAACTTTTCAATTGTACCAAATTAGTAATAAATCTTTTGATGATTTTTCACTTTAGTTCTAAACCTTTTATCGATTTGCTAATCTGACCAATTATACTAAGAAATCGCTAACGTAATGATCTAGTCAAGGTTGATTGTCTTAGGTGGCACGATGACCGATGATGATGTGGACAATTTTTATAATTTTTTTAATATCATGAATTTTTTTCTTTTTCTATTTTTGCTTTCTCATTTTTCCCCCACCGGGCATTGTTGATGCCGGCCTCAGGCGAGGGTGGCCCTCACTTGGGCTAGCGAGGGCAACCCTTGCCCTTGCTAGATCTAGTGAGAGTTGGCCTCAGCAGCCCAAGTGAAAGTAATTCTCACTAGGCTAGCGAGGGCGACCCTTGCTTAGGTGAGGGTTGCCCTTGCCTAAGGTTGATGACCTCTGCCGACTATCGAGAAGGTTTGGCAATGGCTAGTGGAGGGAAAAAAAAAACAAAGAAAAAGAAATGAAAATAAAAGGAAAAAAAAAGAAAAAAATTGTCCATGTTAGCATTGATGGTGTCAAGTTGGACGGCTAATGCTAATTGACTGCCATGTCAATGATTTTTAATTAAAATTAGCCAAAAAGACTAAATTGACAAATCATTAAAATGTTGAAGACTAAATTTAAAGATCATCAAAAAATTTATGATTAAATTGACACAATTAAAATGTTTGGATAAAATTGATAAAATCAAAAGATTTAAGATTGATTAGTTGTCATACAATAGATTTATGATTTTTTGGACAATTTTTCCTTTTTAATTCTAAACTTTTCAATTTGACTAATTTAGGTATAAACCTTTTGACAATTTGCCAATATAATCGTTTCGATTAGTTTTGCTTGGAAATTGTTGACATAGATAATGGTCGTCTTATGTAGCACGACCGAGGTTGATGTAGAAATTTTTTGTAATTTTAAAGAGTTTATGAATTTTTTTTTATATATTACTATATTTTTCTTTATGGGCGAGGGCCTTTGCATCCTTACTAGCTCCAAGGCCACAATTAAGAAAAATGTAAAGAATAAATAAATATATAAAAATTGTCAATATTAACGTCAATCATGCCATGTAAAATGCCTAACAAATGTCTATGTCGGCGATTTCTTATCGAAATTAATCGGAAGGATTACATCGGGTTTATAACTAAATTGGTTAAATTGAAAGATTTATTATTTAATTTATAATAATATTATAACTTTCTTGGTGAATTTTTCTCTTTATTTATAATTTTTCTCTTTTTTTTTTTCAATAGTAACTAGAAGAATGTTCTCTGGAACTGCCTTCCCATTAATTCCAAATTTGATTTCTATTATATATATATATAATTTTTTTTTCACTTTCGCCTTGTTTGCTCTCTCTGTGTAACTTTGAGTTGTGGCTTAATCAGCTCACTGCCTCCATAGGTTCTGCAATTTAAATTAGCAAGTATTGCATAAACTAAAAGTAAAATTCCAAATAAGGGTTTAAAGTGCCTCATTTTCTTAAGGGCTTAAATTAGCCATGGTTATTTTAAATAAAGGCCTAACTTCGTCGGCTAGCAAAATATTTTGGCCGATTGATGGCATTTTCATCAAAAACAATTTTAAAATAAATTTTAGTTAAATTAAAAATTGAAAAAAAGATAATTATTTAAAAAAAAAGCAAAAATATAAACGAGAGGGCGGCTAGCCACCCACCGCCTCATTCTTTGGTAGGGTAGTGATGATGGCTGGCGACTTTAGCTGACTAGAGGTAAGGGCTAGCAAGCCCTCGCCAAAATCAAAAGAGGGTGATGACCCTTTTCCAGACCTAGGCGAGGGTTCACGACTGTAGCTCAGACCGACCCTTGCCCAAATTTGAGGAGGTTTCTGCCCTCTTCTTGATCCTTGCCTCTGGTTGGTGAGGGTTGTCGATGACCTTGTTGACCATCGCTACCACCCCATTGACGATTGGGTTGTGAATGGCCTGTGGATTTTTTTACATAAGTTTTACTTTTTTTTTTATAGCTTTTTTGAGTTTTTTAATGGAAAAAATGGAAAAAAGGAAAAAAATTAATAAATAAAAATTAGTTGGAGGTCAGCCCTTCTTTGAGACATACATGTCCCTTTCAGACCCTTATTGAAACAAAGTTTACTTTTGGCTCTTATTTAAGAAAATGAGGGCACGCCATACCCTTATTCGAAACAAGGTGCATTTCAAGTTTTTATTTGAGAAAATGAGGACATTTTAAATCCTTATTTGAAATTTTCCGTAAACTAAATTTACTAGATCAAGGCAAAGGCATCTTTGGAAATCCGTGGGTCTTGTAAAAGACCATATGTTTCCATACAATTCTTGTATTTTGATCGGTTCTAGTCACCTCATTGTTTATGCATTGAGTTTATACAATTTTTTCTTAGCTTACACCAAATATAAAGTTAATGGTTGCAACTAATGAATAAGCAGTTAGTGGTATAGTGACTTTTCTCTTCAAAACATGCGAATAACTTAGCGGAGAAACCAAGACCACCTCCATTCCCGTAGAATAAAAAGGGCGGCTGTAAGAATTCACTACAGATCATGTCCTTCAAGTCACAAGTTACTCTCTACCACATCGTTGCAAACAGAGTTTTACTTTATCATCCATTTAGTTTGGTATCTTTTATGTGAAGTCTACGAGGCTTTCTTAAAGCTTGGACATGGTATATATGATATCAATTTATCAGGAATGATTTGCGACACAAAATCTTATCTACAATCTATATAGAATTCTCCCGTCAAATCACCGTCCTTGGCCGAGCCGCCCCATGAAATCTAATGACATAAGCCCTTTTGACTAAAATTATTGACACAAGCCCTTTCGACTAAATTATGCACTCACTCTTTTGTAATTCACACTGATGCATCTATTGTCCCAAACAAAAGCAATGTGAACTCAACATTAAAGACCATCATCATCAGAAAAAGTTGGTGGTGGGGAAGAAGGATTTGGGGGGTGGGGGAATTTACAATGCCTTATCAGCAGTAGGATAGAGAAAGACGTGGAGAAAGCTTAAAAGTGACTTGCATGGTCGCGCACTAGGAAATGCTGGAATTTGGATCCTTCCCCTTTCACTTTGCTTTTCCTCCACGGGATATCCTCAGAAGTTTTCCCATATAAGTCAAAATTCTCATTTTCCCTGTGCAGCAGTAGGTTGGCTTATCGCATAAAATGGAAAAAGAAATCCTTTCTTAATCAGAGAGTAATCGAGATGCGTATAGGACAGACAATATAACGTGGAAGCTACTTTTATTTAAAAAAAAAAAAGATCAATTACTTCGAAAATACTTTTAGAAAAAGTGTGTTTTGAAAAAATGCGTCTGCCGGGAGTCGAACCCGGGTCTATTGCTTGGAAGGCAATTATCCTAACCGTTGGACTACAAACGCCTTGTTGACGTTAAACTAAGAGATATAATATGTAATCATAATTTTAAAGTCTTTTTTGATGCAATTTCTACCCGGGAAAAAACAGGAGTTAAAAACGAAAGAACGTGCAATCATCAAATGTATGAATAGGAAGCTCAACTTCTCCGTTTATTCATCTATCGTTAGAGAACTTTAGTCAAAACTCAACTTTGGCAATATATTGCTCCAGTTTAATTGGTTATCTCCATATAAATGAGAGAAAAGGACGTCTGATGAAGCATTTGTCAACGCAATAACATTGGTGTTACACTAAATCCAAATCATGGCCCGAAGATACGTTTGTGGACATCTTACATTTTGAGTCGGACAAAGAGAGAAAAGAGGAGAAAAAGATAAGCGATGAACGTGACTTGCCCTCTCTAGTAAAGTGGGAATGCATTTTATATATATGTCATGCACATGTCAATCGGTAAACGATTATTTTTTTTCCTTGTTCCGTGTTCTATTCTTTTTACAAGAATATAACCACACATATATACATCGACGTAAGCCACCCTAGAATTTCCTACAAATCAGGAAATCTCCTACAAATCACTACAAATCAGGAGATCTCCTACAAATCACTACAAATTAGGAGATCTCTTACAAATCAGAAGATACAGTCCTTAAATAGAAAAACTCTGTCCTAATTGACATCTCATGTTAACAGCATAAGTGACCCACATACGCGCAACGATGCCTGTGAATGTGCATATTATTGAAAAAGACATATGAACATAGGAAACATAAAAGGAAATGACAAGGACGATGCCTGTGAATTTGCATATTATTGAGAAAGACATATGAATATAGGAAACGGAAAGGAAATGACAAGGACGATGCCTGTAAATGTGCATATTATTGTAAAAGACATATGAACATAGAAAACAGAAAAGGAAATGACGAGGACGAGCACTTGAGTTCGAACAGCCAATATTTTGTACGCAGACTGCAGTGCAAACGCACTTGTATAAATAGTTCCCAGGGGCAAGAAGAGAGGCTGGGGATCTAGCTCAGTGAAGGCTTTGCCATAGACAAGCTCTCTAGCTCGCGCTTCCCCGTGATCAAAACCCATCTATCGTTTCGTCATGGAATCGTTTACGCCCAATGCTTCGGATATAGGTGATACTGATGGAGTAGATACGATAATGGAGGAGGACGAGGAACTACGAAAGCGGTGGGCTGCCATCGAGCGGTTGCCTACGATCCGGCTCCTGAGGACATCACTCTTTGACAGCAAGAATGAAAGCACTGGCACTAGGAATGGAGAAGAAGGGAGGGAGAAGAAGGTGGTTGACGTTACCACGCTCAGCTCCCTCGAACGTCATCTGTTCATCGAGAGGCTCATACAGCACATCGAGACTGACAATCTACGCTTGTTACAGAAACTGAGGGAAAGGATAGACAGGTATTGTTCGCTAATTTGGAATATTTTCGGATATGGCGCAACTCTTCGGGGCTGATCTGGCGCCTGTTCTTGTCTTTAGTATGTTCACTCATCCTATTTACAGAAGCTCCTATAAGAAACAGAATAGTGAATTTTTAGTTGAGACAAATTGACTAAATTTTGATCATTTGTCGGCAATTTTCTCGGCAAAGAATCGCAAACTTTGCCTTCCTTTGAATGACTTCCAAGCAGCCTTCTTAGATTCATCATATGAGCCATGTACCTGCTAGAATTGTGAATTTTCATCTTCATTCATACATTCTAATCACCAAGTTTGCTCCATCTGTATACCGAAACTTCTTTCAGTTTGCATCTTGTGGTCACAATCAGTTTATGTTCCGGTCTCGCCTTTGACAATCAACCAAGGCATGTGTATGCTTAAGTATATGCGTCTAGGATCAGCAACTCCATTAATGTTTCTTTTCCAGAGTGAATGTGAAATTACCTACTGTGGAAGTGAGGTACAACCATGTCTCGGTGGAAGCAGACTGCGAGATCGTGCGAGGAAAGCCGCTTCCCACACTGTGGAACTCTCTCTCAAGCTTGTTATTGGTGAGTAGGTATCCGCACTTCTAATTTCTTTACCGCTCTCATTTGCCTCCTTATGACAAAATCAGTATCGCAATAAAGTTCCTCAGAACGAGAATCTAATGAAGGATATTTTGGAACAGATTCCCGCAAGGACAGTACCATGCAAATCTCAGGCTTCCAAGATAAGAATTCTCAAAGATGTCAGCGGAATCATCAAACCGTCAAGGTTATAAGCACATCCACAATTCTTATAGTGCGATACCAGAATCGGTAGCTTAAAGAACTATGTCCAGATATCCACTTCCTGAGAAGTTTATCATCCCAAACACCATTCGACACAAAGGATAAAGCCCAAGCTGTACAATTGATTACGAAAGAGTTGCACGTATATTGTCATCGGTCCTAAAGTCATGAATGGAATGATCCTTATCCTATAACTTGACTAGAACATATTTTAAATTCCTTGAGTAGAACTTGACTGCAAGGGAATAGATTCTTTCCTCATATCTTTTTCTTTTTCATAAAGTTAAAGTGAAAAGGTAGCCGAAAATCTTGCTAGGGTTCAGGTGGACAAGTACTAAAGTGCCTCTGTATGCAGGTTGACTCTTCTACTTGGCCCTCCAGGAAGCGGGAAGACTACTCTGTTAAAAGCTCTGGCTGGAAAGTTGGATCAGTCACTTAAGGTCAATATCTCCGAATCATAGTTGACTATCACGCCTCAGCAGCCCCAAAAATGAATGTTCATAGAACATGTGAATAAAATTGATAGTGCAAACGATCTGGTGGTCTACATGGAGCAAAGTAGCCATTATAATTAGACTAATCAAATTTGGATTTTCCAGTCATTCTCTATGCGAGATATTCTCTCCAAATTTGGAATGAAATGTATAAGCAACGAGATAAATCTTTGAATAAGGAATTCTCTTAATAGTTAATACTGTGGTCCATCATTACATTAGTTTCCCTACATTTCCTCTTAGGTTACTGGAGCAATCACTTACAACGGCTACAATCTAGACGAGTTTGTCCCTCAGAAGACGTCTGCTTACATAAGCCAACTTGATCAACACATACCTGAAATGACGGTGAGGGAAACCATTGACTTCTCAGCACGCTGCCAAGGTGTCGGAAGCAGAGCAGGTAATGATCCTTTTGTTTTCCTGTGCCTCATTTGAGTGCTGGTCTTGCGCTAATCTCACTTATGTTTAACGTTGACACCTCATTGTTCAAAGAAATAATGGCGGAAGTCAGCAGGAGAGAGAGAGAAGCAGGAATCATCCCTGATCCCGACATCGACACTTATATGAAGGTAGTCATGAGATGGTTCAAGTTATCTTTTCTGCTTCCTTTCTCCATTGTCTTCGGTCCTATTTCTAGAAAGTTTTCTTCTGATGATATGTTAAAAGGACAATTCATTTTGAAACAGGCAATTTCTGTGGCAGGACAAGAGAGAAATCTTCAGACAGACTATGTCTTAAAGGTACATACTCAAAGGCACTGAGGTATTTGTCTTTTCTTCCTACCATTTGATAATAGCAAAAAGAAGCAACTAAAAACAGAAAGCTAAAGGCAGCTGGTGGAATGCGGTGCTTCTGTTCTCTAGCTGGCACTAAAGTATTCAATTTATCCAGCCAAAAAATGGAAGAAAAGGAAGAAACACTGAATCATCACTGAGGCAAAATATTAAGGATATGTATGAAAACTGAGTGTTCCCACTTTCTTTTGGCTACTCTTTTAGTTAAATCAATGCTTATGTTAATTTTTAAGTTACAGCTTCCAAGAGGCAAGAACCAATTCAATCACGAATCATAGTGAAAGCTACTCATGAGCAGGGAAAATATAAGATGCCTTAACCCAAGTGGATGTTGTCTAATTTGATGCTCATTTTACTGCCTATCAGATACTTGGGTTGGATATATGTGCTGATATAATGGTTGGAGATGCACTGAGGAGGGGCATTTCAGGTGGCCAAAAGAGAAGGCTGACAACAGGTAACACAGAAAAGCGAATTTACATATAATACGAAAGTAGCAATTAAGCCTGTACACTAACTGAAGTAAAACTAGCGATCCTATACAAGGGAGAGATAGATCGCAATCTGAAATAGAGAATCTCTTTTGAAGCTTTTCTTGGTTTCCTTCTTTCTGGCAGGAGAAATGATTGTTGGTCCAATGAAGACTCTTTTCATGGACGAAATCTCGACGGGATTGGACAGCTCCACAACCTTCCAAATAGTATCCTGTCTTCGGCACTTGGTGCAGCTCACAGATGCAACAGCATTTGTCTCACTCCTTCAGCCACAGCCTGAAACCTTTGATCTGTTTGATGACGTAGTATTGATGTCCAAAGGAAAGATTGTGTATCACGGCCCTCGAACCTATGCACTAAAATTTTTTGAGGAATGTGGCTTCAAGTGCCCAGAGAGAAAGGGTGTAGCAGATTTCCTCCAAGAGGTGCAATAACTACAGAAATTCCTACAATTCACTGTCTTATATAACTTTCCAGTTGCTCAAGGTTGGAATTAGCAATTTTTTATGCAGGTTATATCTATAAAGGATCAAGCACAGTACTGGTCTAGCACTGACATTCCATATAGCTACATATCGGTGGATCATTTCTCCGATAAGTTTAAGTTGAGTCACATAGGGGAAAGATCAGACCGTGAACTCTCAGTTCCTTGTCAGAAAACTCAATCTGATGACGGTGCTTTATCCTTCAGCACCTACTCACTAAGCAAAAGGGAATTGTTTAAAGCCTGCATGGCCAGAGAGTGGCTTCTGATGAAACGGAACCGGTTTGTGTACATCTTCAAAACAGTGCAGGTGATCACCTACTTTTCAGGGATGTTCCTACCTTTATACTGGTCTCTTGCATTTCACAATTCTAACACTCCCCTTCTCATACAGCTTGTGATTACAGCATTCCTAGCAATGACAGTTTTCATTCGTACCGAAATGGACATGGACTTGACCCATGCAAATTACATCATGGGTGCTTTATTTTATGCACTGGTCAGGCTCATGACAAATGGAGTCGCAGAGCTGCCTCTAACCATAGCTAGACTTCCAGTATTCTACAAGCAAAGTTCGTTTTACCTTTATCCAGCGTGGGCCTACTCTGTCCCTGCATCAATCCTGAAGATCCCCCTTTCGTTGCTTGATTCGGTGCTTTGGACTGCAATGACTTACTATGTCATAGGATACAGCCCCGAAGTGGAAAGGTCAGCATACAATGTGACAACATAGAACAGAAAAAGAGAAAAAGGCTTTCTAAACATTCTATATTCATCGGAATTGAATGAATTATTCACTGCTCCAATCACTTTCCCCAGGTTTTTCCGACATTTTCTCCTGCTATTTGCTTTGCATCTAGCATCCACATCCATGTGCCGGGCGATTGCTGCGGTGTTTCGCACTGTAGTAGTTGCAACAACATTCGGTTCCTTAATGCTACTACTGATGTTTTTGTTTGGAGGCTTCATTATACCCCGCCGTAAGTGGACTTATCATAAATCTTGTTGGTTGATTTTCATGATAAATTAACCAACGTGGCTTAGTAAAGTTTTGGTCACCTGCAGCGTCCTTACCGCTGTGGCTGAGGTGGGGATTCTGGGCTTCTCCGATGACGTATGGAGAAATCGGTATCTCGCTGAATGAGTTTCTTGCTTTGCGCTGGAACACGGTAAGTTTCGGATTCCTTAATTCCCCAAAGTTGTATACAGTGAATGGACAATCTCTACATCTTTCTACTCTTTTTACCTTTCTTTGGGGCTAAAGTTTTCGAAGGGAAACACAAGCATTGGAAGGGACTTTTTGATCATCCACGGCCTGAACTTCAATGGTTACTTCTACTGGATAGCGGTGGGGGCATTGTTTGGCTTCACTTTTCTTTTCGATCTCGGCTTTATCTTAGCCCTCACATACTTCAGAGGTCAGTTCCTTTGATACTTGTAGCGACATCATGTACACCTACATTAGTTTCCACAATCATTGTTAAATTTGAAAAATTATGCACAATAAGACGAACAAATTCTTGCAGCTCCCAAGGTGTCTCGAGCAATAATTTCGCACAAAAAGATCTTGGCAAGACATGCAAAGGAAGTTGATAAGAAGAATATTCCAATGGACATTGATGCTGAAACTACTCTGGATAGGAGGATAGGTGAGGAAACAGATTTTGAATCGAAGAAGTTCTTACCTTCGATCTAACATTACAAAGAATGCATAGCTGCTGCATCATAAGATATTGGTTTTACTTTTTTTTTTCCCAGGAAGGACGATCCTCCCATTTGAGCCACTCTCAATGGCATTCAAGGATGTGCACTACTATGTCGATACACCTCCAGTAAGCACACACGAATTTCTTACATATCTTTCCGATAAATTATTACGCCAAGATCAAGTTTATTTTATTCTTCAATCAGGAAATGAGAGCGAATGGATTTAAAGAGAAAAAGCTCCAGCTGCTCCGTGGCATTACAGGAGCATTTAGGCCTGGAGTCTTGACAACCTTAATGGGCGTAAGCGGTGCTGGGAAAACCACTCTCATGGATGTGCTTTGTGGAAGAAAAACTGGAGGCACGATTGAGGGGGATATAAGAGTTGGAGGGTTCCCTAAAAATCAAAGGACTTTCGCCAGAATTTCTGGGTACTGTGAACAGTTTGATATACATTCTCCTCAGATTACTGTAGGAGAATCAGTGACGTACTCAGCTTGGTTGAGGCTGCCTCCAGAGATTGATTCAGAAACGAAGGCGGTATATCATCCTTATACTTGCTAAAGTCACTACTGGACGTTTATTTCTGTTGAAGGGTCACATCCAACAAGAGAACATTTAGACAAAGGGAAAGTCACTAATCAGTGTAGTAAAAGAAAAATCCTATCCTGCCATACGATTGAGCTTGCCGAAAGTTAAAATTCACCTGTATAAGATAAGGCGGTCTCAGTTCATTTTTCTATGCAGGCGTTTGTGGAAGAAGTCCTTCAGACAATTGAGCTCACCGAAATTAAAGATTCCTTGGTTGGCATCCCGGGACAAAGTGGCCTATCAACCGAGCAGAGGAAGAGGCTGACTATTGCTGTAGAGCTAGTTTCCAATCCATCCATTATATTCATGGATGAGCCAACGTCTGGTCTAGATGCCAGAGCTGCAGCAGTTGTGATGCGTACGGTGAAAAATGTTGTTGCCACAGGTAGAACAATGGTCTGTACTATCCACCAGCCGAGTATTGATGTTTTTGAAGCTTTTGATGAGGTGAGTCTACTCTCGAAAAAAAAAAGATGAAGAAAGAATGTGGGCTTATGCGATCTGCTTGATAGGCTTAAATAAAAATAAGCTGCATAACATTTTTTTGGTAGAGAAGTTACTCAGATGAACGATTTCGGTTTTCTGTGAGTTCATTTTGTCATATATTACAGTGTCAATATTCTACTCGTGCAGTTGATTCTGATGAAAGTGGGAGGACGAATTATCTACTCGGGAAAGCTGGGTCATCATTCAAGTGAACTGATAGAATACTTTCAGGTGTGCCTACAATTTGCTACATTGCAATTCCCTTCAAGTGCATTTTGTTCTTTCATGAGAAAGAAGACTTTCATTACCAATTTTGTCTGTCAAGAGATATCTAACTCAATGGAGCAAAATTTGTGCATTCATGTGGTACTCCAAAATAACATGTGCAAATGAGATCTTACTTCTAGCGAGGAAGACCGAACTCATTTTCCACTCTGGTTTTCTTTGAGTCAACATCTGTAGGGAATCCCTGGCGTGCCAAAAATAAGTCACAACTACAATCCGGCGACATGGATGTTAGAAGTTACTTCCACATCAGTTGAAGCTCAGAACGGCATAGATTTTGCTGACATATACAGGAATTCTACTCATTACAAGTGAGTAAAATGAACTGCTTACGCAAAGCAGCATCTTATGCAAGTATTAGTGATGTAGCTAACGATGTTTTAATTGCTGAATCACTAATTTGTTTATAGGGACACTGTTGAGCTGGTTCAGCAACTGAGTGAACCGCTTCCAAGTTCAAGAGACCTTCAGTTCTCGACCCTCTATCCTCAAAATGGATTTGTCCAACTCGTGGCATGTCTATGGAAGCAACACTTGTCGTATTGGAGAAGCTCTGAATACAACTTAGTGCGCCTCCTGTTTATGGTTGTAGCGTCGCTTCTATTTGGAGCTTTGTTTTGGCAGAAAGGGCAGCACATGTAAGTCGTTTGCATGGTAGTCTATACTAAAGATACATGACACAAGTTGCATATTTCACATCAACTTAGCAAACACGTGATCTCGCAAACCGATCATGCACACCTCTGTATCTGTCCGAAACGTGCTTGCTTCTGTTTCTGTACTTGCAACTTGCAATCCTTAGCTGGTTTTATCTTGCAGTTTCTTTTGTCGTGATACATAGCTCTTGACTCAAAAGTGTTTGTGTTCTCTCCTGTAGAGAGACTGAGCAGGACTTGTTCAATATCTTTGGCTCCATGTTTATCGCCATCATATTTCTGGGCATAAATAATTGTTCAACGGTGCTACCACATGTGGCGACGGAGCGGACTGTTCTGTACCGGGAGACATTTGCTGGAATGTATTCTTCTAGTGCTTATTCCCTCGCTCAGGTTCGATGAGAAAAAGTAACTTGCACTCAATTTTTCTCCGATTCAATTGACGAGCAGTTTGACAGATCAACCTTTTAATTGGTTTTATAGGTGATGATCGAAGTTCCTTACATACTTCTACAAACGGTTTTGTACGTGGCCATCACATATCCTATGATAGGGTATGACGGGTCTGCCTACAAGATCTTGTGGTACTTCTACACTACATTCTGCACATTCTCGTACTTTGTTTACCTCGGAATGCTCTTGGTCGCTGTGAGTTCAAATCTTCAAGTTGCTTCCATATTGGCATCTGCGATGTACACCATACTAAATCTTTTCTCTGGCTTCCTCATGCCGGGACCGGTAAACCTCTCCAACCTAACCGTTACATATCCAAATTTCAAGCTACCGTCTGCAATGCAATTTGTCTGCCATTATTCTTGCAACATAATTTGATTCTTTTTTTTTTCTTCTGCAGAAAATACCAAAGTGGTGGATTTGGTGCTACTGGACTTGCCCTACGTCATGGTCATTGAGTGGCTACTTGACTTCACAGTATGGAGATATTGAGAAGGAGATAATCATATTCGGCGAAAAAAAAAACCTATAAGTTCCTTCCTAGAAGAATATTACGGGTTTCAAAGCAACCGATTAGGCCTTATGGCTGTTGCTCTTATTGCTTTTCCAATTGCTTATGCATCTCTATTTGCATACTGCATTGGCAGGCTAAAGTTTCAGAAGCGCTGATATCAGGGATCTCGACTGTTAGTTCTCTCTTGTATGCGACAGAAAATGCTTGGAACTAGCTCATATATTATCAAAAGTTGTTCACAGTAATACGTGTAATGTAAAAAACGGTTAGATGCGCCAAATTCTGTTGTTGCCCAATAGTCTCCATGTCAGTCACTATTGGATTATGCAAGAGCTTTTCCCAATCAGCATCTGATCAACGAGGTGATCTGGAGTGGAAGTCTTTTGAGGAATGCATCCACTACGTGCCCTTTTTTCAATCACATGTTGATCTTACACGTTAATGTGCCCACATATCTCTTCAAATTTGAGTATTCAACGATAGAACGCCTGCAAGTTTTTTCTCGCACCTTCTTTCAGTCGTTTCTTCAGGTCTTCCAGTTTCGTCTCCATTTCATTCACCTCTTCCTGTTTAAGTGCAGTCATTCCTTCCAGTTCAGCATATCTAAGGTTTCTTTCTTTCCTTCCCTCTGGCTCCGCCTGAAAATGGTGTACAACACTTTATCAGCAAGTTTTTGTTGGCTTTTTCTACATGCGGGACTCGACCTTGGGTCTTGAACCCCCGCCCCCAAAACTATTCCACAGTCTCAGTTTTTTCCCAGCCACATCTGGCATCACATGTAAAATTTGTCTTGGTTCAAAAGTTAGTGTGAGATTAGGGAAATTTTTCCTTGTGAATACCCTATTCTGGATGATGCCATAAAAATGGAACACAAATAGTAAGAAAAGGAGGAGGAAGAAAGAGCTTTGTCAAGTAGGCTTACCACGGAGATATCACATTCCATGTGAGTGAGGAAAGAGCTTTGTCAGGCAGGCTTACCACGGAGATCACACATTCAATGTGAGCAATTAAGTTGCATTCTATGCAGTAGTAGACTCCAAGCTCTGGATTCCTTCTTTGCTCACAGAAGTCAAAAAAGTACTCGCTGGAAATATTTTCAACTAGCGAATCATGCAGTGTTAGCTAATGGATGTGATAGTCACGCTTATAGGTTTGCAGCATTGGAACACAATGAAATTCTTGATTTGCTCTGCCAGTTCTGGGCTGGTCCGGTCCAGTTCTGGGCAGTTCCCAGTTCTTTTGCACACCCCCAACCAGAATTGCAAAGCATTGCCTTACAATAGAAGGTAAAGTCAGTCAGAACTACCATAAGCTTTGTCAAACATATTCAAGGCAAACCAACTATAGTTGGGGACTGTGAAGCCGATAAGAAGGCAGTAGGGACCGACCTTTAAAAGCTGAAGATTGGTTGGTCTGGGACCAAGCTTATATTGCATCGAATCGTGATGGCAGATTTGCGGCAAAGTGCTGGTATTGAAAAGCTAAAAAACCACATTATAGTACGCTGTCAAGCATGGGACCTCAATGATTACCTGCAAAAATTTCAAGAACAAAATAGATTTTACTATTAGGTACAGCATTCTTACACTTGCAAAGAAAATCAAGAATTTCACTGTTCAAAGTCTTTCTTGGTACTTCAAATAGGGATAGAATTTACAAACGAAATGTTTGTTAGTTTCCATGCCATTTTTAAATATTCTGGATTGCGATAATACCAAAATGAAAGGTCTATCGATATTTCGGCAGTACAAATTCAGTACAGCAATTTCACCAAGAAAATCTAACCAGTGCAAGTGAGTAGAACCATGGACGAGTACATTCCAGCAGATCTTTCCTGGTACGAGACCGCCTGGCCTGTTGCCACAAATGCTAGAACAGTCGAGCAGTTGTTAATGCCTAAGAAGTGACCGCTTCGAACATGGAACCAAGCATGATGAGCTGGTCCTGCTGATTATTTCTGCCAACATCAGAACAGAGATTTCACGTATAATTTTGTTAGCAGACAGAACCTTTTCCACACCCCATCGTGCTTGTCCAGTGAACTGCCCGAGAGGAGGAGGATAAAACAGGTCCTTTGTTTGAAGAATGCTTGATGCATTAAGTTGCAAAATCTTAGTATTCACGAGCTTAATACGATCGTCATAATTCCTGGAGGAGGCTAGTGGAAACTATGTTTTAGAGATTTTTCCTATTTGATGTAAAGCAAGAATTTCTTCTATTTTTTTCTCATATATGTGCTTCTGTGACTTACCTGATCTGTCTGTTATATAAGGCTTTTAAATTTATACAGATTAAAGATGAATTCCTCTTTAGTAAAACATATGACATAATGGCTCATGAATTGACTACTTTAGGACTACACAAGGTCCTGGCTTGGACAGGCCAAAACCCAAAGCCTTGCTCTTAGTGCAAGCCTATTTTACCCTATTTTGTTCTATGTATCAACCAACACCACAGTCAAACCTCACAATCAAACAGCATAAACCGCTTTATTCAGCAGCTATCTTCCCCAATCTATTAATATTACAAACGGGAGATTAGAAAGACAAGTACCAAGGAACAGCCGTGCTTGTTAAGACGACTTACAGCTTGTCATCTTCAAAAAGTGCATACGAGGTACACAAGAAGCGAGGATTTTCACTTCAATGGCCATGTTAATGAGGACATAGACGTAGACGAATCATCGAAAATAAAGGAAACCCATATTTTTCCAAACTGATTGATGATTCTGTATACTAAACTTTTGTCAGTAAGCAAATCGAACTACAGGCACTAGTAATACACATTAGAATGTCGTCTCATGGGGAAGATAACTCGCGGAGATCGTGTTGCTCCATGTATTCCCGGGCACATGGGGGGAAGGATAAGATATACACCAAAAGGAATCGAGGTGAACCCATCAGCTCCACCCATATTTGAGTTCTTCCCACCGGAAGGGACGGAAACAGCCGCGCACCTCAGGCAAGCTCTTGAACAGCAGTGCAGCACATACACACACGGCAGCAATGGCCACCAGTGAGACCATTGCTGGTCGGGCCACAAGGGATGTTCTTGTGGGTCTGCATGGGACCTTCTGTTCGCATAATTTGCAGTGCACTCTTAACAGTCCATGTTCGGTCTTATACTTCTCCATGCTGAAAGGTTTAGCTGATCTTGGCCCTTCTAATGGTTTCAGCTTGGGGTTGGTGGGAACATCAAGTATTACGTGTGCTCTCTCAGATTTTCCAGCAGATTTTCTCTGGACTAGATGTATATAGGAGCAGTGACCTTGTAGGCAAGCATAATCATTAGGGGTGAAACCCGAGTCATCATGAGCATTCTTCCACGCTTCAATACCAACCTGAACCAGAGTAGACAGCAAAACTCTGTCATTTGGGCCACAATGTGAAAACATCAAATATCTATGAATTGTAAATCAGGCCCTATAAGTGATTCAACCCACATGTTCCTCAATCAAATTTCAACACAAACTTCTTGTAATAGGACACGCTCAAAACTATGTGGACATAGACCTTCAACTTTTGAAATGACACTAAATTGAGGTTGAAAGGGTAGATGAAGCAAGACACTATCCATAAGACAGCATATGAGTTAGAAGGAACAGTTGATATATTGTTGAGTAATGAGCCAAAACCACGAGGCATGACACAGAAAGCGGTGACTTATGCACAATGAAGAAGCTATGCCATGATATTTTAATTTCAAAATACCAACCAAATGAAAAGCATACATAGAAAGGGACTAGGAGATACCAATAGTGGATCATTTGTTAGGGCATCCAAGACGAGTTCAAATCCCTTGCTACTGGCTGCAATATGAAGAGGAGTCAAACCAGCAGGACCAACAGCATTTGCTTTGAATAAGAAGTTCCTGCGGTTCTCTGGAATCTGTTGCACTTGCTCCAACCCTGCCTTATCTGAGTCTTCATGCGGAATGTACCTCAATAGGAACTCTACCATCGTCCGACAATTTCTCCGCACAGCCCTATGGAGGAGATTCATATCCAACATAGCCAGATCTATGGAAGGATGCTCACCAGCATCAACTACTCCATTGAAACAAATTCCTAGCAGTTTCTTTACCACAGCACACCAGTCATGCTCCATTGCAAACTCCATTAGCCACTTGAATCTTCTAAAAGGGAAAAGACCCAGTGTGTGATTCAAGTCACCAAGCCTATGCTTTGCATGACTTCGGTGCAGAAGCCAACCAATTTCATTTATAAAATCGAGAGCTTTGCTCCTGGCTTCAGCCATTTCAGATTCCTGTTTGATGTCAAGTGGGGTTTCAAGTGCCTCAATTTCACTCTCAAGCATACGGATCTCAGAGCACACTTCCTCCTCCGCAACAATAAATGGAAAGAAACCGCAGCTAAGACCATGGTCTTCAACCTGTCAATATGGAATACTCATGTAAGACAACTCACTAGTAGTTCAAACTTGCATGATTTTCATATCCATATATCAGAGTAAAAGTTATCTTATGTCTTCCACAACATGATTCTTAAAGGTGAAATAGGGGCAGAGTTGAAAAGGTTCTCTTCTACAGTCTTATGTTGATAATAAAGGAGAAAGTGTCTCAGAACTGAAGCATGTATACCATCTATGATAGCATTTATCTGAGGATGAAACCATGGAGGGGATACTCATATGGGAGCCAAAAAGGCCCAATCTGAGCACATTGACTTGGGATATACACATTGATATTAGAATTTGCTAGCTTTATGAGACCAGAAATATTGTACAATGACTCCTCATAGCAAAATTCATCAAAGCTCCACACCACACGCCTCAAACTCTGACAAGAAAACAGTTCATGGATGGCTTGAAAGAATGAGAGCATGAGATGCTTAGCAAAGGAAAAATGCAATGTGAAGAAGTATTTAAAAACAAAAAAAAAAACAGTGATGAAACCTCAATAAACCCTCTCCCACAAGTTTCTGGGACAGAACAACGGAAGCTGAGGAACTGGATTTCATCATCCTCATCCTCATTAATCATTTCAGCTTCTTCTGTGAGGCCACAAAAGCTTTTCTGAGCAAGATATTTCCCTTCTAGGGCACAGAATAACCTGCCAAAAACTTAGGAAAATAAGTTCTCATGCATTAGCAGAATATATCCACAAGTTTGATATCAATAAACGTTGTTTAGAATCTTATTACCAAGCAGCATACAATAGGGTACAAGAAGCAGAAAAATAATGTGTGCAAAAGGTGAAAAAGGTACTTTGAAGTGGGCTTGGAAAGGTTGAAGCCTTTGACCACAAACTCAGCACTCTGCATTACTGACACAGCAATGGGTTTGATGCTTAAGATCTTGCCACTGTTATGACCCAAAGGCAGGGGGGTCCCTAAAACGATTTCACCTGCAGCACAACTAACAAAATTTGAGATTCTTTTGGCCCTTGGATTTTCAATTGATTATCAGGACTGTTAAAGAAAGGGAAAGAAGAAGAATGATATGAGAACTCAAAAAGCTCGATCAGAGATTCCAAATGAGTACGCACAAAATCCACTGTCAAACAGTCACATAAAGATAGAGAAAGAGAAGCTATTGTGTAAACTTAATCTATTAGGCTAAGCCAATCACTTACGAAGAAACAATTGGATTCACACTATGTCCCAAAAAAGAAAAAAAACACACATGCATAGGTCCCAAGAATTTCCTCAACTGTGATCTTATCTACCACATCATGTATAGAGTGAGTCTTTTCAATATATTTTGAGAGAGAGAGAGAGAGAGAGAGAGAGAGAGAGAGACCGTTGTAGAGAAATGACACAGAATCTTGCACCCGTGTATAAATCCACCCTGTTCGCCAAAATGAATCATTGGACACATCCAGAAGCTTTCTTAATGTGGAGCCCAGATTCGAGTGAAGCTTCATCATGAATGGTAGCGTGATTAAGTTTAATCATCCCTTTCTCATGAAAGTAGATGAGATGGATCTTAATTTTGCATCACAACAAAAGCATACCTCCCTCCACATGGTCTTTTCAAGACAAAGATAAATGGTCAATATGATACATCCAGGCCTAATATAGCTTTCCATGTCGGTAGGACTGTGAGACAACCAGTTGAGGATCTGGAAGTTCCAGGATAAATTTTACATAATCATGCCACCAATTTTAGGGTACCATACAAAAAGGAATAAAATAGACAGAAGAACTTAAGAGGTATGGAAAAACCTGTGTTCGCATTGCAGGAGGAAAATCATTGGGATCTTTTCCAAACAGTTTGAAGACAATGCGATCTGTCCGACACTGAAATTTTGCAATAAACAATGAGCCCAAACATTCCATGTTTCCATTTAGATCATTCCTATTTAAATTTAACCAGAAAAGGGCGAGCCAAACAAGAATTTGTGAGACCTAATACATGTCTTCAAAGCAATATTAGGCCCTTGGAGCAATGCAAGATGGGAATCTGCACCGCAGAAGCAAAAGTCCTTATTGCTTTTCCTTTTTTCAGGGATGTGCAGGCTCACGTAGTTAGTTGATTCAAGATTTTCTTATTTTTGTTACTTGAACAAAATATGGATATTATCAACAAGATCTATGAAAATATTTTCAAGAAGAGGGCGAGACAAACTGACTCAGGACGCAGAGCCAACAAATGTATTGTCCAATTCGCCAGCATTATAAGAAAGGAGAAAATTTACCTGAGCCTCTCCACTAGAGCTAGATGGAGACTCTGTAGATGTTGAGTTTGACGTTGAACTAGTATGAGGTGGACTTGATTTGTTGGCCCCTTGCCGTGAATGTTCTGAAGCATTACATGTTTGTGCATTCACTGGAAATCCTTGCGTATCCTCATAAGAACTATTTAAGTCAATGTTCCTCATTCTGATTCTCTGAGATGTGTCTTCTGATTCATTCACACTAGCAACATGATCATCTCTTGCTAGACACTGGCCTGTGGACTTGAAAACAGTTGGAGGTTGTTGACTTCCATCCCCAGTACTATCTGTACCTGTTCCTTGCGGCATCAAATCAGGCGCAGATTGTAACACCTGATGTCCAACGGACCTCACAGAGTCTTGAAAATTAGTCTCAGTATGCATCACAGAAGCTTTTGCATTTTCAGGGTCATCCCGGATTACATCCAGGACCTTATCTGGAGAACTGGCTGATGCACCTTTGGACTCCTGTAGTAAATTGGATAACCTCTGTCCATCAATGGTACTGGCAAGGTTCCTCAACAGGTGAGACAGCAGGTCCTGATCCTTCGTTGGATCCAAGCTACTTGCTGCAAGTCAGAGGAGACAAGACTGTCAGATCTATGGAATGAAATTAGCACAAGAATGAAATAGATATATAGTCTCAAGTTATGCGCAAATCATATAGTCCATCGTTGTATGAGGTGCAGATTTGTATTTAATGTGAATTAATTGTTGTGATTTCAGCAGTAAATCATAAATAGCTGGTTAAGTTTTATAATTATTCTTCAACACCTGTAGTGTGAAGCAGTGAAACCATGAAATGACAAGAAAGAGTTGACAGTTATTGTCCATTTCTAGCACTTGTATAAAAAAGAACGACAGTTACAGGCCAACAGCACAAAGAAGACATTGTAAATTTTGAACAAAATCAATGCTGGCAAAGACATATAGAAGATGATAATTTAGTGTATGGCATAAGAGAACAAATCAGGCATGCTAAGATGTTCTTATCCCAAAGAAGTCCTCAATGAATTCAGACAAGGAAAGGATACTTTATCTATAAAACAGATGGATTACCAATGTTCAGACAACCACCAGTCATGACAAGGATACAGATAAGAAAGGATGGAACTACTAAAACTGACATGTAGGAAACGATGGAAAACAGTCCAATTCCGAATACAAATATTAATGTTCTTAATCTCCTTGAAGATGTCATCTGCAAGTAATCTTCATAAAGCTGGATGATGCTGTTAGCATATCCCCCATTACCACACGCACATAAATTCTAAATTGAACACGAGACTTTTTCACCCCAAACAGAACCATGTATGCGCCCCACTGGAAGTAACATTTGACACCTTACCGAAAACTTTAACAACCAGACATTGTCAAAGATGCCTTCGAGCAGAATGCTGATCAAATCGGAGCAGCAGCCAGCACATCAATTTAATCAGGCCATTGGGTACTAATCCTCAAGATAAGTATTTAACAGGGCATCTACCATTTCTTTTTTTGGGATCCCTAAGCTAAGCCACATATATGAAGTAGATGGAGGGGAGGTTGACTATTGACATCAACATCAGCCCAATCAGATTCAACAAGAATTTTCCATGCATCTGAGGGTTCTTCTCCAGAACTGGTTAGTGTAAATTGCAAAAAGAAAATCATATTATAAGTACTTACAGTGCATATTGGAGAGTATCCTAAGTAGACTAACCAAAAGATAATGGCTACCCCTTTCATCACCGAGGGAGCCGCCACTAGCGACTGTCTCAGGATGTGTCTTCCTCCTCCTCCTATTATGTCCTGCCAAACGCCTACGACAACTTCTCTTCCCCTCATCAAACTCTTGAAGAACATGAAACCTGACCACAAGTACAAGAAAGTTGCATCGCATCTAATCAGGAAGAAAATTTTCAGGCAAAGTAACCTATCAGAATGAAAGCTATTAGTTGCAAACTCAAAATGAATGCAATAGACTTGGTTTTTTAATTGGCTATGATGCTGACAATTGTCACTGCTATCAGCTCTGAACTAACCTGCTACACTGCTGACAAAACCGCTGCATAACATTTCCCACCAGTGCTTCGCTAGCTTTAGAATGCATTTCGCAAACCTTGTGCCTTCGGTGGTAATCTTTTGCACTGCTAAGATCCACCCTGCAACCCACCACCTGACATGCTGGACCATTTGGAACGGGCCCTACAGATTTAATCTTCTTCCCACCCTTTATACTCGAATCTATAATAGGATACCCTTGCCCACCAATATTCAGATTAAGACCTTCTGCTTCATCATCCAACTCTTCATCCTCAACCACCACAACTCTTCTTCGCTTCTCAGCTTCCCTTTTTCCCAATTCATTCTGTACATCCTCCAGAACAGATGACGAACACATGTTAAAATCAGCAGTAGCCAGATTATCGGGCCTGACGGGAAAAAGTTGCCTACTTCTGCATTCTGATTCCATGGGATTCAAAGGACTTGCCGTGAAAAGGTCGCCATCCCATCTCCATTCATTTGGATCCCACTCCATACTCTTTTTCCCAACAGAGTTCAAATCCGATGCCATAAGACCAAAATGTGCTTTTTCTTTGAGCCTAGCTTCCATCTCATGAAAACTACAGTGTCTAAATTCAATCTGACCTTCAATCTGACCAGATTCTAAGTCCACCAGACCGAAACCACCCAAATAAACAAGGCTTTGTCAACTACACATCAAGAGCTGCATTTCAAGTATAAATCTGTCAACTAAGTATCCACCACCAACTTCAATCCCCATGAAGCCTCCCTGATTATCCTCTCAATGCCCCAGAAAACCCAAAAGAAAGGAAAAGACAAAAAAAAAAAAAAAAAAAAAAGGAGAAGGAAAATGATCAAGGAGCCAACATTCAACGCAAAAGAGAGCTACCCATTTCTCCAAAGCCCCTCAATTGCCCAACCACACCCTCGAATTCGTCAATGCCCCCAACAATTCCAAAACCCTTTTGGGATTCTTGGCAAAAAGTCCCACTCTCTATCCCAGCATCAGCCTCCTCCAGCTCAACACCCGGAGACGAAATCCTCACACAAAGACCCCCCAAAAGGAAGAGTTTTAGAGAGAGATACTCAATTCAGTCAACGGCGAGAGGAGCTAGCGACCTGCGAATGTGGAGATCGCCGGAGAGGGCGGCTCGAGACGGAACTGTTGCTCTCAAGAACTCACAAGGAAAGACAAAGTTGGAGACGAGGATGGTAGAGAAGATGTTGAGAAAAAGGAGCGTTTTTTAATATTTTGATGATGTTTTTAAATAATTGGAGGAGAAGGAAGAGAGAGGAGTCGTACATGCAATTGACATTGTTAATTTCCTCGACGCCGTGTAAGAGGATTCCAGTTCTACCTGGTTCAGGTAGCAGTTGCAATCATCCTCGTTTCATTTCCCGCACGTATGGATTTTTCATTTTTTTTTTCATTTTTCCTTTTTCTTCCCTGAAAGAAATAAAAGAATACTTATTGCTATTAATTATTACTATTATCATTATTATTACTATTGTTGTTGTTATTATTATTATATTCTCGTCCATTTTCCGTCTTAGGTAATGGGAGCATCCAAATGTTCGATTTGACCAATCTCCATGGTTGGCACGCATCAGTTATGAATATCAAGTCAGGCTTTAACCTAAAGTCGTGAGATAGGCTTTCTATTTTTTCATTTTCTGAGTATTTAATAGTGTTCAAGCGCCGTAGTTTCTTAATTATATATGGAAAGGGAGGAATCTCGTTGTGTAAGGTTGGATGGCTACGTAATCAAATGGATATAGTAGATAGTCGTAAAATATGTGTAAATTGGATGGACACTTACCAAAGAGAAAGTAGCAGATACTTTTAGGTTTCATGTGCCTTCCATACAAAGGCGAATGGGGAATATCGCGATAAATTGCGAAACCTCTTTTACAAGAATGCAATTAAGTTCTCAAGGCCTTGCAAGAATATTCAATTAAGGCCTTCTGGTTGATTAGGTCCTTGTACATTGAATGGGAATGAAGGATTGTGAGGGTCGTTCTTTAAGCTTTGATTTATTAAGTTGCCGGTTATGTGATCAAGACATTGTGACATATAGTATTGGATTACCACATTGTCACGTAAAAAAATCAGATGAAAATTGGTCAAGAAGACCCCGATAGCATTTTCTTGGAAATCATTAGAACTATCCATTTCTTGGAAGGAAAATTGTTACTAGATTATTTTCAACATCTCGATGTTTGAATGACAACAAATTAAAACTAATCGATTTACAAAAAAAATATTTTTTCATGGATTGAAAATAATAAGTTTAGATTGGAGGAAAATGACTTTCCCTCCTAAACTACAAATCAAATGAAAACTAACTTTTTTATTTGAAAATGAATTCCACGGAACTATTTTCCTTTATCATGAAAATTTCAATGAAGCGGACACGTCCTTAAGTGCACTTGACGAAACCATAGGAGCAGCCAAATACTGTTAGGGTTAAAATTATATAGAATTGAAAACGGAGCTACACATAGTCTATATTGCAAGTATCTTGACTTTACCCACGGATTTGGTAAAGTGATGTCAAACGACCGGTTCCCTCGGTCTAGAGTCTAGACCATCATTTGGTGGTGCGACTAGGGGATGCCCAACCTCCTGTCGTGGTCATATTTGGTGAATCATATTCCGTGAGTTCTTACCTCATTTCGACTTTCCTGATTGACAACTTTATTTTGGAGTAAAAATTAATGTTATTCTGAGGGCTATATGATACGTGGGCTGTCAAAAAGGAGAAAAAAAAATATAATCCGCCAGTTGTGCAAGAATTATTCTCTTGGCGTTTTTCTTCGTGTGAAGAAGATCCTTGCGTAAATGTTTTAAATTCATCTTTAAAAAATTTCGGACATTGACCGGTAATGCTATGAGCGTAAGTCTCTTGATCACTAGGCTGTGCTTGCCCAATCCGAAATATTATTATGCTAGGCACAGGTACGCGGGTTCTTACGTGTTAGTCTCTCTCCCGTCATTAAAAACATGACTTCTTAGCCGACTTGTTTGTATTAAACATGTTGCCAGTGTTCATTTTGAGTCAGGATCGAACTTTCCATGAAATTCATAGTTACGTTACTTATAACTTTCTTGCACATAGCATGAGATTTTCTCATGCTGGTCCAAGCACCTACCTCAATTATATTTATACAATCATTTTATATGAAGAAGAGATTCAGGAGAAAAATATTTGAATTTGACTATTCACTAAAAATGGTGAAAATGTGATAAAGGCTTAGGATAACTAAGACATTTGATACGTTCAAAACACGACATACAACTACCGCTATTTAAAATTTGATTGGACATGGCTGCACTTCGCCATCCCGCAGGGGCCTACCCACATGCCACTCTTTATAGCAAAAGTGAACTGACAGTGTTTGTACACTCCACGATGGCCCTGGTTTTGGATTCTTCAATCTCGAGCAATTCCTATATGTCGGTGCCTTTGCCTCTGTGTCGATTATCCAACTTGGTACATTGATGTTCAAGATGGCCATATGTTGTTTGGTCGGATTGATAATGGGGAAAAGTGCCAAAAAAGTCTTAAACCTTTTGTATTTGTGCCAATTTAGTCATAAATATTTTTTAGTGCAAATTAAGTCCTAAACCTTTTTTACGTTGTCTTAATTCGTTATTTCCTATTTAATTTTAGTCGATTTTTGACGGCCACCGTAGGCGACGACGCCTCATCAGTGCCTTTGCCTCCGTGTCGATTATCCAACTCGGTACATTGATGTTCAAGATGGCCATATGTTGTTTGGTCATATCGATAATGTGAAGAGCATAAGGGCTTCCGAACTTGCGAATTGGACAACGGCTGTAAGATGTATTATTGGTCGAGGTTATATTTTAATTTTTAAATAGTAAAAATAATATGAAAAATGATCGAGTAAAATTAACGAAAAACACTCATGCGATCAAATGAAAGTACAAGTGCATTTTCAAATTTGAAAAACGAAATTACATGTTCAAGTGCCCTAATGACGATTGAAGCCAAACGTACCCAGGGGAATGTCTAATTGATTTGGCGTTGACATTGTCCCTCACAATAATTCGAAAATGATAAAGTGTCCGCATCATCCTCTTCTTTAAGCACATGTGACTAGAATCAATATGTACAAAAAATAATAATTATGCCCGGAAATGTCCTTTTCTTTTCTTTTTTTTTTTTTTTTTTGTGTCAATGAAGAGAGACGACGCTTCCGTTATAAGTGGTGAAGTATATCATTGACATATCCATCTCCTCGTAATGCCTTGTTGTAATGAGAAAGTAAAAAATGAAATCGCAAATAATTTTAAAGACTAAGTAGCGTTAGGAAATGATATGTGAGTGACGATTGAGGACAATAGTGAAAAATGAGCAGGCGAGGGGACCAATCTATAGAGGGAATTAATAGCCTTTAAAAGTATTCATGCTTTCGCATTAGTCATAACAACATATTCCAATTTTACACGAGCAAAATAATTTATGCTCGTGCGATGCACAGACATGCTACTATTGCCGTGAAACGAGAATCGGTGCTTCCTCATTTTGCATCTTTTAATAAACCATTGCTCCCACGACCTGTTTGTTCCTTGATTCCTCAGCAACTTTTCAAACGTTGGTGTCCCATCTCATTTGGCATTTATATGGACATGACGTGCTACCAAGACAAGTTCTTCTTTTGACGCCGAAAGTATCACATTGCTGGTAGAAAAGAACAAGGGTCGTCAATTCTTCCACTGAACCACCGAAAGCTCCATTCCCATATCATAAATCCGGCTATCAAAAAATCCGTACGATCAAATGGAAAATCACCTCGGAATGTCTATCTTGATACTCATTACTTAATGGCTTCTGTACGCACGTCTCCGTATTTCCCAACCCGCTTGCTAAGATCCAACATAGTTTTGAAGAGGAGAAACCATATTATGCATTTAGATTTTGAGGTTTAGGAAATATCCCACTGACCTAATGAATTAAGTAAAACACGAGTCAAGATCTTAATAGATGGTTTGCATGAAATTATTTCTAGTCGATGACGCGAGGAACGAAACATGTGCCGTGCACATAATCGATAACCGGGTTCGACATCATGGGGTTTTCTTTTTGACAAAGTTGCTAGACCCACATTTTTTTTCCTGGGGATTGAAATTCCCTCAGGAAAAATTTGATGGGGGGACCCCAACAACAAAGGGTAGGCAGGGTCATGTGAACGGAGCATTGTGGATGGAGCCCCAGTTGAAGAGTGGGGACCAACTCCATTTTCGTACTATGATTCTCATTCCCATTCCTTCGTTTTCCATGAATCGGATCTACTTTGGAACATTAGTACTTCTGTTGAGCTCCGAATACGAGGCTCGACATCCATTTCGGTGAACATGATTGGGAAATTTGTCACTTGAAAATATCAAGACAAGAACCGCAAGGAAATCGAACTCTGTTTGAGAACGATCAACCTCGTAATTTAGATGGTCCTTTCGACCAAACCAAGGTGTAAATTTTGAGAAACTTATAATGTAAGGATTGATATAATGCACACTCGAGGTCGGTGAATAATGAGAATCGAATTGGATGTACCTACACTGGCAAGAAAGAAAAGGAACATGTCATGTGTCATGCAACATTAGGATATCACATGATTCATTGATTGATGGATAAAATCCACATAATCTGTCGTAGGTGCACTAATGGCCTATTATTCTACCTCGAGTGACATGGATCTACGACTTGAGATGCATAAAATCCTGGTAGCCACTATGGTCACGTTTTCCAAAATGAGCTAATATGCATTATCCGTTACGTCATACTTTATAGTATAGTTTTACAAATATCAATGTCCTATAGTTTGCGGACCAACAACGGGTTTTATTAAAAAAAAAAAAAAATCTAATACCTCAGTATGAGATCTAGCAGTGATAATGCTTAAATGATGTTTGCATATTACTCAGATCAAAATATAACCAAATCTAGCTACTGAACACTCACTCTCCACCTCCTCCATGGCTGGCTCCACCAACCAAAGCTAGGTTTTCCCTTTGTACTATTCTTGTCTCTAGGAGAAAAGCACCTTGTCTTTCTCGAGTAGAGGTGGGGACAAACATCGGAGCCCAGTTTTTCACAAATAGCATGGTTGCTGGAATTGAAGTGAGCTTATAGAGAGGGGCGTGTGATTCGAGACACGGCCCTCAGTGATGGACTCTCTAGTTGGCTAATCTCATTTTGCTGCGGGGTTGCATGAGGCAATCCGCGTCGCTAGCATTTTCTTGTACAACTTGCCTTGTCTTTAAATCCGTAACGACCTGCCGGGTGGTGCCGAGCGGGCTACGCGAAACCTGCCCATTTTTGGCCGATAGCTCGGAAATTCTACGTGGCCATAGGCCGACTATCGCCGAGCACAGTTCTTTTTTGCAAACTTAGTTGTCGGGCCTATCTTCATCTTCGGGTGTTGATCTTTGCTTGAATCGTAGGCAAAAACTAAAGACATATTCTGACTATCAAGATTGAATGTTCTGACTGACCAATACTAACGAGTTAGGTCCGAGTGCAGCTCTTAATCCCAATGCAACAGCTTTAATGTTGAATTACATCTACTCAAGGTATAATGGCAAAGCATTCATGAGTATTAGTAAGTTAAATGGTCATATATCATACATAATTGAAGGAAAAAGAGGATACTGGAGACTTCTCCATTGGTATATAAAAGTCTCTCACGAGCAATTCTTGATATTAAGTGAAAACAAACACTTTGAAAAAAGAAAATTCTCCGGATATAGTTTTCTTTATCCTTTCTACCAAACACAACTGGCTAGATTTTATTGTTTTACAAGCTAGTGAATACTAAGACTTGTGTAAAGGATACAACTGTAGTCCACTTGCAATTTGAGCACCAAACTTTATATGTGAGATATATCCTTTATGGATATATACATTTGTAGTTGGCTTTCAAATCTAATATTGCCGTCCTTAAGTTGAACTTGAGCACTCGGCTCTAGCCGCATTCCTCGTACACAATAGCTATAGCTCCCTGCATACACACACTGCAATCGGATTGTGACAATGCCTTGTTGCACATTCCATGGCAGGAGCTAGTGTAATAATTGTAACATTTTGATTGGTGTACTATCGCACGAGTCTTCTAATGCCTTTATTAGTGGTATAGTCATCCACAGGACTGTAGGTCCTTCCATCATATTTTATAAACCTTTCTCGTATCAAAATCACATTCCATAATTTAACAAGTACAAAATAGCCCTACAATGAGGAGTTCCATCGTATGCCGCAATTTCATGATTTGGCTCTTTACCATTACTTTTCTCCTCAATTTTCCTTCATTAAAGCTTAGTTTACGTGCTCCATATAAAAAAAAAAAGGTTCTTCTTATCGGTTTCTCCATCAATTTTTTGTTTATGAAGTTGGTGGAAGGCTCTTTGGATCTTATTAAGCATGTTTTAATGATCCTTTTAGATTAGGTAATATCTCAGTCAGCCTGCATATCTGCGAACAATACGATGACGTCCACACTTACCATGATTATGTCTTGTTTAGTGTCGTCCTTGTGTTGGAGCACAATCTTCTCATCAAAGTCGTCGCAATAGGTCACCTTGTTCTTCGGCCTGCGTTGCAATAAGTCGTTGAATTGAATATAAACAATTTGTTTTGGGTCTTACCAAAAAAAAAAAAAAAAAAAGAACAATTTGTTTTGGGTGGTGCAATTTCCACTTCCATTTTGGTTGAGACATTCCGATTTTTCAGTTAATTGACCGAAATACCATTCCCTTTCTTCAATGTATTTTTTTCTTTTCAGGCTAATCAACAAGACTTGCTTTATTTTTATTATCTCTCTCATCAATTTCACAAGACTAATGCCTCATTACAGCCCAAAAAGTTAATCATCTTATCTTACATCCTCTTATCACTATGCCTAGAGAAGGTTGTTGATTTTAATTTGTCGTCTCATATTTTTTATACAAAAGTTATATAGACGATTAACAATTTCTATATTATGACAATTTATGAATTCACAATCAATTCCTTATTTTTATTCATAATAGTTTTTTTTTGATCAATTATTCATAATAGTTTGATTGAATCTATTTTTGTAAAGTGGAATATTTAACCGATCCTGACATCATAGGTTTTTAGATTCCAAAATCGCTTATTTTATGATTTCTTCTGAGCTTTTCGTATTTTAATTTAAATTTCAAGATGAGGGTAAAAAAATTCAGCCACGCTCAAACTCACATCAAATTATTCCGGAGGAAAGCTCCAGGCATATTTTAAAAGTTTGATCAACCATTAATATTTATTACTTTCCTAATGTTAGAAGTGGAATAGTAAGAAGTTCTCTCTCTCTCTCTCTCTCTCTCCTTTTTGTGCTTATCTTTTCTTAATGTTCTAACATGATCTAAATATAAACATGTTTAACATTGCTCCTAACAAATTAAACTTTTCCATTTTGATCAATTTTTTTTCTATTTTTGATCAAGATCGACTAGATAAGTAGATTGAAGTTTGATTTTCAACTTCAAAATATAGTTTCGCTCACACTATTTGATAAAAAAAATAGACAAGAATTGTGTGTCCATAAGTTGCCATAAATAGAAATTTTTAATCTTTTATGTAGCTTTTGTGATTAAAAATTCGAGAGAGAGAGAGAGAGAGAGACAATCACTATCCCAACTCTTACTACGTTTTACCTTTAAAATGAAAACTTAGTTGTCGTACCAAGAGCATCTTTATCTCAAGATTGCCCTATATAATTCCTAAAATCCAGAGCTTATCTTGAAGTCAACCGGCCTCGAGGGAGGTATGGCAGCGTACGCTGGTCCACGGCGGAGGCGTCCAATGAAGAGTGATTCTATGCATACGTCGGTCAGCGGTAGAATCATAGAAAAGCCATGTGATCGTCACATCCAATGCATGACCTAATTGAAATGTGAATGTAAACTATGCAGATGGTATATTTGTTTAGGGGTCCGGTTTCATCCCCAATTTTCTTATGCAATAAATGAGTCGCCAAAATTTAGGCGCCTAATGCCCATATTCTGAATGATTAAGTTATTTCCTAGACAAAAAAGTTGTTGTACAAGCGATTAGGAAAAGGCCTAACTAATAAGGTGTCCACTTAAGTTCAATAAATTGCACAAACCATATTATACGTGAGAGCATGCAAATTTGAAATTAGCATATCGTTCGTTATTTTGAGTGGTTGGAATTAATTATGTTCTAAAGAAGTTCTTCTAAAAATGTTTTTGGTCTTCATTCGATAGAACGTACTTCTCAAAAGGGGCTTTCCATATGCCCGAAGTTTATACTATTGAAATGCATTGGATTATCAAATTTCATACGTGGACCCACGACACCTATAAAGGCTAAAATTTTCTTCTAGACATGGTTTGGTTGGAGGATTACAAGTTAAAAACATCATATATACATGCAAACTCAGTTAAATATAATATAAGGTAGTCCATATTTCTCAACTACCAATAAGGAGAGTGGTTGAAAGAACCACGCTTCAAAATTAGATGCAGTTAGGGTAGATAAGAAATAATCCTTTTCTTTTCTATTTAGTAGACCGGGAATAATTTAAACAAGTCAAAAACATGTTGTCATAATCAATGATTTTTTTCCGTAATGAATAATTTTATGTTTCTAGAGCGAGCACCAAATAACCCCCTGGGATTGCGATCTACCGAGAAAAAAGTCAAATGCACGAAGAAATAGCCAACCTCAATCACTTTAGTGGGAGAATAGTATCATTTCGATAATTTTGGTCAAACATCATGGCCACATAATTATTATCATCTATTAAATGGTCCACTGATCCTATTGGAATGTGAATTTGCATTACATGAAATGGGTGAGGCTTGAGCTCGTTTGTGGCTGGTTGCAGAGTCCATCGCCATGGCCGAAAGAAAAATAAAAAATAATTAAAATTTGATTTTTCGGTAGAAAAATTAAATCAGATTTTCCCTATTACATGGTGGAAATATTTTCTAATTCATTATTAGGTTTCAACCGAATACCGAAAAATATTATCATTTTTCTTGAAAAATTGCTTTTGTAAAACATTATCCAAGCTCGTTGGTCGGAGGTGCACTTTTGCGCGGTCTCCTTGGTGTCCATGGTGATCTTGCCGTTGGTGGGGGAGGCCTTCTCCATGATGCGGCTAACGTTGGCAATGTTGGAACCAAAAGGATTTGGAGGGAGAGAGTACACACAAAAAGAGAGATTATATTGCACAATATGCCTTTGTAAAGGCTTAAGAGAGTACACACTAACTTTGCTAAGCTTAAACTCTCTCTAAAATCTCACTCTCTCACACTTTCACACACTCTCACACACTAAAAAAAAACTAACATAACCCTATATCTAAAAGCACTTCACCGCCTGGACTTCAAACCTACAAGAGTTAAATTTGAACTTTTCTTCTTGGCAGTAAAAAAACGTGGGCTGCGTATCTCTTCTTCTTGCTGTCTTCAGTGAGAATAAAATATTCCCAGCCCCAAATTGCTTTCCTTCCTTTCCTTCGTGCTCTTGGAATCTTCAGCAGCAACTATAATATTTTATTGTGTGCCCATTCTTTTTTTAATCAGCTTGTGGCTTCTTCATGATTTTTCTTCTCCGGCGGCTTAAAGAGACGTGGTGCTGTAGCACACGTTTCTTTGACGGTTTACAAACCGACTAGCTCTTGCTTACACATAGCCAAAAAACAATTAAAAGACAAATAAGCTAATCAAAACACAAAATCAATTTTACTATTTTCTAACAGCCTCCCTTAAAATTGATTTTGTAAGACTACGACACCAAGCATTGTCTTCAATTTCTCGAACAAATCTGCCTTCAATGGTTTTGTCAAAATATCTCGCAATCTGGTCTTCGGATTTACAGAAATCAAGTTCAATCTCACCTTCTTTAATCAGCTCACGAATATAATGATACTTGATGTCGATATGTTTGCTCCTGCCATGAAATACGGGATTCTTGGCCAATGCAATCGCTGACTTGTTATCACACATCAATTTAGTAGGACCTTTTTGTTCATGCATAAGCTCAAAAAGCATCCTTCGAAGCCACATCGCCCGACATGCTGCTGAAGATACTGCAATGTATTCTCGCTTCAGCTGTTGAGAGTGCAATAACTTGTTGTTTCTTTGATGACCAAAAAATTATTCCCGATCCAAGAAAGAACGCATATCCGGAAGTGCTCTTCCGTGTTTCAAGATCACCCGCCCAATCACCGTCTCGTATACCCCACTAAACCGAAGTTGTCGGTGTAAGAATATAAAATTCCATGATCACGAGTTCCACCGACATACCTTAAAATTCTTTTTGCTGCTTGCAAATGTGATTGGTATGGTTTCTCCATAAACCGACTAATAATTCCCACGCCATAAGTTATATCCGGCCTAGTGGTAGCCAAATATCTTAAACTGCCAACAATACTTTTAAAATAAGTGGGATTTACCAGTTCACCGGTTCCTTCTTTCTTCAACTCCAACCGTTCTGCTACCGGAGTTTGAATTGATTTGAGCGTTTCCATATTGAATCGCTTCAAGATATCATTAGCATACTTCGCTGTGAAACAAATATGCCTTCTTTTGTCTCGCTTCACTTCAAGGCCCGGAAAATAGGACATTAATCCCAAATCTGTCATCTCAAATTGACTTGTCATGGCCTCCCCGAATTCAGCAAACATCTTCTCACAGGCTTCCTCAAATATCAAATCATCAACATAAAGGCAAACAATTATAATATTGCCGTTAGTATTTGACTTGATATACAAAGTGTATGCTCATAAGGGCACTTTTGAAAGCCATGCTCCAACAGGTAAGTATCAATCCTCGTGTACCAAGCTCGAGGTGCCTGTTTTAGCCCATACAACGCTTTCTTCGGTTTATAAACTTGATTTTCACGCCCTTTCTTCACATAACCTTGTGGTTGCTCCACATATACTTCCTCATCAAGAAAACCATTGAGGAATGCCGATTTCACATCCATTTGATGGATTTTCCAACGGTTACCGAGCCGCAAGTGCCAAGATCATTCGAATGGTATCCATTCGAGCCACCGGTGCAAATACTTCAAAATAATCAATATCTGGCTTTTGCTTGTAGCCTTTCACCACCGCCTAGCTTTGTAACGGTCCACCTGACCGTTGGGTTTGTACTTCGTTTTGTACACCCACTTGACACCAATAGGCTTCTTACCAGGTGGTAAAGAAGTTAGCACCCACGTGTCATTCTTTTCAATGGAGTGGATTTCTTCATCCATTGCTTGGTTCCACTTCTCATCTCGCCGCATCATCATAGGATATGGGGTCACATTCGGTAAATAAACAAAAGTTTACCATTGTTTCATCGGTGATTTCGTCACTTTGTCATTATGATCAACTCTTGTGACCACATAATCCTTGAATTTTACTGGCGTCTTCTGGTCGTTGTGAACGACGAATCAATGGTTCTCAGTCGTTGCTGGTGAGGAGGATGAACTACCAGGTGAAAGTGATGGATCTTCAATTGAAGATTCTTCGGTCTCCCTCACCAATGGTTCATCTTCCATAGGAATGTCTTTCTGGTCAGCCTTTTGATTCCGGTCCCCTGGCTTCATCTTCAAAAAATTGGACATCCCCGCTAATAATTACCTTCTCCGTGACAGGATTATATAGCTTATAACCCTTAGTCACATTACTATATCCAATGAAAATGCACTTCTCGCTTTTATCATCCAACTTTTTCTTCGTTCGTCCGGTATATGGGGATATGCTACGCACCCAAATACCCGTAGGAACGAAACATCCGGCTTGTTGCCGCTCCAAGCCTCTTACGGAGTTCTTCCAAGAACACTCCTTGTTGGACACCCGTTCAACACAAATACAGCACAAGCAACGGCTTCGCCCAAAACTTCTTCGGTAATGCTTTAGCCTTTAGCATACTTCTTGCCATTTCAAAAATTGTTCTATTCTTTCTTTCTGCTATACCGTTTTGCTTTGAGGAGTATAGCTAGCGAGTCAACGACGTTTCACTCCATGAATTTTACAATAGTTGTCAAATTCATTGGAAGTAAACTCTCCACCTCTATCCGATCTCAATGTCTTTAAATTAAAGCCACTCTGTTTCTCAACATAGACTTTGAATTCTTTAAATTTGCCAAAAGCTTCGGATTTTTCTCTCAAAAAATAAGCCCATGTTTTTCTAGTAAAATCATCGACAAAAATTAGCGTGTACCTTTTTTGTCCAAATGATTCCACCTCAACAGGGGCCACGATATCTGTATGTACCAACTCCAGAGGTTGCTTGGCTCTTCTAGCTCTCCCAATTGGAAAAGATTTCCGATGTTGCTTTCCAACGAGACATCCTTCACATGAGCGGTCTGGAGCGTCGATCAAGGGCATGCCAGTCACCATCTTTTTCTGGACTAGTAATTTAAGTCCACGAAAATTTAGATGACCAAACCGAAGATGCCATAGCCACTTGCTGTCTTTTATCATTGCTTGGAAACTCAATAGAGTCTTCGTCTGAAGGGATAGAGGAAACATCCGGTTCTTCGTCATCTGTGTCGTCGTAATCAACTTATTGTTTGCGCCTCTAATGGTGCACACACCATTTTCAATGTTAACTTTGTGGCCTTTTCGGATAGTTGCCCAACACTCAGCAAATTCCAAAAGAGTCCCGGCACAAAGTAAATGTCTGCAATAGTAACATTAGTACCATCTTTTGAGTTGATATCAATGTTACCTTTGCCCATCACGAGAATTTTGGATTTATTCCCGAAGTTGACTTCACCACGAACCGTCTCATCTAACTTCGAAAATAGCTCCTTTTGACCACACATGTGATTGCTGCACCCAGTATCAAGGTACCAAATTTTTGTGTCCATGGTACTTGAGTCATCCATTTGGCATGCTAACACCACGCCTTCATTTGCATCGACAGCGTGCACATATTCTGGCTGCTCTTGCCTCATGTTTGCTCGACATTCGGATTTGTAATGTCCGAATTTGTTACAGTTAAAACACTTGACTTTTGATTTGTCACGTGTTTTATATCTTTTAGTGGAATTCAGATTTCCACCTCTACCTCCGGCACCTCCACGACCTCCACGACCTCGGCCACCATGATGACCTCCTCGATTTGATTGAGTGACCCGACTCTACAGTGCTTGCTCAGAATTCGAACTGATAGACTTCTGGTTCATTCTTTGCTCATGCGAACATAATGAACCCATCAACCTCTCCAACGTCATGGTTGATATATCTTGGCCTTCTTCGATCGCCGCAACCACGTAGTCAAATCTTTCAGTCAAAGACCTCAAGATTTTTTCTACGACTCGTACATCTTGGAGCTCTTCACCATTAACCCTCAGTTGGTTAACGATGGTTTGTACACGATCAAAGTAAGCCGAGATAGATTCTGAGTCATTCATGCGTAAAGACTCAAAATCTCCTCGAAGTGTTTGGAGCCGCACTCGCCTGACACGATCATCACCTTTGTAGGATTTTTGCAATATATCCCACGCTTCTTTCGCTGTCTCAGCACTCGATATTTTCTCAAATATCGTCTCCTCCACAGCTTGAAAGATCGCATATAATGCTTTCTGATCTTTCTTTCGAGATTCCACCAACGCTTCTTTCTCCTCCTTCCTCAAAGCATTGAATTCTTCAACATCAGCTACTTCGGTGTAGCCGTTCTCCACCAGGTTCCACAAGTCTTGGGACTTGAATAGAACCTTCATCTGGACGAACCAGTTGTTGTAATTTTTTCCGTTCAACTTCGGAAGTTGCATCTGAACGGAACTAGTGGATGCCATGGCTAGCTCTGATACCAATTGTTGGAACCAAAAGGATTTGGAGGGAGAGAGTACACACAAAAAGAGAGATTATATTGTACAATATGCCTTTGTAAAGGCTTAAGAGAGTACACACTAACTTTGCTAAGCTTAAACTCTCTCTAAAATCTCACTCTCTCACACACTAAAAAAAAACTAACATAACCCTATATCTAAAAGCACTTCACTGCCTGGACTTCAAACCTACAAGAGTTAAATTTGAACTTTTCTTCTTGGCAGTAAAAAAAACGTGGGCTGCGTATCTCTTCTTCTTGTTTGTCTTCGGTGAGAATAAAATATTCCCAGCCCCAAATTGCTTTCCTTCCTTTCCTTCGTGCTCTTGGAGTCTTCAGCAGCAACTATAATATTTTATTGTGTACCCATTCTTTTTTTAATCAGCTTGTGGCTTCTTCATGATTTTTCTTCTCCGGCGGCTTAAAGAGACGTGGTGCTGTAGCACACGTTTCTTTGACGGTTTACAAACCGACTAGCTCTTGCTTACACATAGCCAAAAAACAATTAAAAGACAAATAAGCTAATCAAAACACAAAATCAATTTTACTATTTTCTAACAGGCAAATGGGAGGAAGCTGGTCCTGCTAGCGGACGTCTGAGCGAGGGCTGTGCTTGCCGCTCTTGTGATCGCCGCCACCGGGAAATGTCGGAGCCTCAGCCATCGTTCCTCCCCAGATCGAGCGGCTGAAACGATCGGCAAGTGTCGTGAGAAAGTTCCTTTGATCGGCTACTCTTGCTCCTCTTCTTTTTCTTCGGTGATCATGTCTTCTTTGTTTTATTTTAGGAAAAGATTTCCTTAACGACATCCATCTCTCATCCCTCCCCCTTGGCATCTCATCTTCTCTGCAAGTCTCCTCTTGTCTTGTGAGAAAATTATTAAAAAAGTCATAAACCTATTATAATTGTGCTAATTCAGTCCTAAATCTTTTGTAATTGTGTCAATTCAGTTCATCCGCCCAAATTTGACTGGCCAATGCTCATGTGGACACTGGTTGTCTGACTGACGCTAATGTGGCAATTTTTAAAATAATATATTTATTTTTTTGAATTTTTATTATTAATTTTATTAGTTTTCTTCCTTTCCTTTTCTTTTTTTCTCCTCGTCTTCCTTTTGCTTCTTCTCCTTGCAATGGCCGATGAGGCTCCAGTGGGGCTCACTGGCCACTAAGTGAGGGCTGTGAAGTCCTCATTGGCCGCTAGTGAGGGTTGCGGTCCTCGCCTAGCCTCACCCACCCTCACCAAGGGCCTCGTCTAGAATTGGGCCAGGCCTGGGGGTTGCCGGTGAGGCGGCTTTGCCCAAATCTGGGCAAGGCCAGCCTCGTCATCACCTTGCCGTCGGTGAAGGTGACTTTGCCCATGGCTGTCGAGGCCATGGTGGGCCTAGGCCATTGCCATCTACAAATGAACCATTGCTCCGTATTTTGGTCGCTTGCGAAGCATCATGAGGGAAGAGTAGTGAAGTTGGGGGGCGGGGGAAGGAAAGAGCAAACAATGGTGAACACGGATACGAGAATATGTTGACGTCCTCGCTTACCATGATTATGTCTCGCCGATTATTGTCCTTATTTTGAAGCAGAGTATTCTCATCGAAGTCGTTTCAATAAGCCATTTTTTCCTTCGGCCAACGTTAAAATGAGTCGTTGAATATACACAATTTTTTTTTACTGCCCTGCAGAACCCAAAGAAAATAAATCTTTCGATCATTGGCCTTGTTCTCCTGTGAAAGAAAGACAATTTGTAGCCAGAGAGAGAAGGCGCTCTCCATCATGTGGAGAATAAAATCTAGAGAGAGAGAGAGAGAGAGAGAGAGAGCCAATGGGGGTTTGTGACTAAATATGATAATGTCCATGTTTTTTATTGGTGGGGTACAATTTAAAGACATCACATATACATTTAAACTTAGTTAAACATAATTATGGTGATGTGAATGTTTCTAATCTACCAATCTGAGAGATCCAAGGGGGGTTCCTGACTAAATATGGTAATGTCCATGATTTGATTGGTGGGGTACAAATTGTAGACATCACACATACATTCAAACTTAGTCAACTATAAATATGGTGATGTACACGTTTCTAATCTACCAATATCAATAGTGGTCGAACAATCGCACTCTTCAGAGAACAATGCTTCAAAATCAGATGTAGTTAGGGTAGACCAGAAATAATATGTATTTTTTTTTTTCTTTCTTAGTAGCCAGAGAAAAATTTAAACGACAAGCCGATCTAATCCATGATTTTGTATGTAATTTGTGATAAATTAAAGTGCCTGCATCTTAATAACTTTATGTTTCTCGGGCCAGCGCGTGATAACACCTGGGATTTTGCAATTCAACGAGCAAAGAGTCAAATGCACGAAGAAATAGCCAACCTCAATCACTTTAAAAGGAAAGTAGTATAATTTCAACGATTTATGGTCAAGAATTTATCATCACATGATAATTGTTATAAATTGGTGTTCTAAGTACCTTGCCGTATTGTGAATTTGCGTAACATGAAAATAGATCACCCGTTATTTTCTTGACGGTCTCAACATTAACGACGAGTTGATGCTTTGATCTAATAATTTGATAATAAATAAACAATGATATTACATGTGTTAAAAGGAAAAAAATCAGTCCACAAATTTCCTTTCTTTTACGATCGAGCAAGGGTAATTATCGAAGATTTTGTTTTTTTTGTTTTTCTTTTTTTTTGGGTTAAGTAGGGCAATAAAAACCAAATTGCGTACATCACGGCTTATTGTAACACCGGCCGAAAAAGAACGAGTTATTGTGATGATTTCAATGACAATGCTATGCTTCAACACAAGGACAATAATTAACAAGACATAATCGTCGTAAGTGAGGAGAGCGACAAATTCAATCCACTCAATACAAGACCTATAGATATGAGTGTCCGTCTACTAATTTGTCTCTCATGATGAGAGAGAGAGAGGCCTACAGATATGCTTAGAAAGGTCCGAATTCGTAAACAAAAACTAGGCGGAGAAACCTATAAGAAGCACATCTTTTATATGGACCATGCAAGCCGAGCTTCATTGAAAACAAAACAAGAAGGAGAAAAAGCAAAGTTAGAGAGCCAAATTAGGAACACCATGCAACAAATGGTGAAACTCCTCGTCATAGGGCTATTCTCCACTTGCAATATTGTGAAATGTACTCCTGATACAACAGAGGTTTATCACATATGCAATGGAGAAAAGTGTTGGTCTTTTGATGAGTTTGTCGTTGATAGAGGTCGTGTCCTAGATTATTTGTGTGATGGTACGGCAACCAACAATTACAATTATTATACCGAGTCCTCCTCTTGTTATGGTCATGGTGTGTGCAATGGGGCACTGACACAATCTGATTGCTCCGATTGTATCCTGGCAGCCGAAAATGCTCTGATTGACAAATGCGACTACAGCGTAGGTGCTCAAATTCAACTTAAAGATTGCAGGGTTCGATATGAAGCATACCCATTTAGTGAGTAAGTTATATGCTTCATGTCTAAAGAATATACTCGTATCCTGTGTTGTACAATATGTTCAAGTTGCAAATGGACTATAGTTGTATCGTATGTTGTACTCATTTGCTTAAGAAATGGTCTAGTAAAATGTCTTAAGTTAAATAAATTCGACAAGTCTTTTTATTCATTGGCTTGTGACTCATCAAATCTAGCTATTTGTATTTGGTAGAAAAGGCTTAGGAAGACTATATTTAGAGAATTATCTTTTTTTTTTTTTTTTAATTTTCTTTGGAAAAAGAATGTCGCTTTCATTTAACATGATGTGCTGCTCACGGAGACTTCTATATGCCTACGAAGATGTCTGCGATTCTCCCACCTCCCTTTTCTTAATTAACAAATAACATGTGACCATTCAATTACTGATACCCTTTGAATGCTCCCCAATTATACCTTGAGTAGATGTGATTCAACATTGAATCTATTGCATTGGGATCATGAGCTTCACTCAACCCAACTCATTAGGATCGATAAATTAGAACATTCGATCTTGGTAGTTTGAATCCATTGAGAATGTCTCGAGTTTTGGCCAATGATTCGAGCAACAATCGAAACCAGAAGATGAGGATCGGTTCAACTATTGAGTTTGCGAGAACGAACTGTGCTTAGCCTTAGTTGGACTAGGGCCGCCCATCATTTTGTGGTGTGTGTGTTTGACAAAGATTTTTTATTCCAGTTACATACACATCAGCATAGTGGTAAAAGAGGGCATGTTGATTGCCGATATTACCTTAAAGCGAGAATGAATCAATGATTTTGAAAAATTACTATAAATTTGATTCATTAATTCTTAGGAAATAACATACATGCTTCCGTGTTTTTGCGACGCTAACTAATCATGTGCATCGTATCACTTATAAAATGAGCCTATCCAATAATAGTTATGCGCAAAAATTTAATATTTGTGCTTTAAGGCAATAGGCTTTTGCCCCTGCATAACTTGTAGAAATTATGGAGTTTTTCAAGAGGGATATGTTTCGGCAAATTGATGAAATGCCTTTCAAATTATGGATGAATCTATAGGAATCGATAAAGGTTGCAAATAATCCCTTGTTGATTTGGACAAGAAAGTAAATGAAGAGGAATTTATAAGTATGAATACTGAGAACAATTTCAACTAGGAGCGCTACAAACAAATTATAGGAAATGGAAGATAAGGATAAAGATAAAGATAAATTTGCAGAAAAATGTTGAGTCCTTGATCTGAGAGGAACTTGCAAAGAATACACTTGGGTATCTAAAACCTACGATCGATGGTTATGCAAACGGTCACTGAATTTAAATCCTTAAATAACTTTCTAATCCTATTTGTGGTTACAAGAAATCATACTATATCCACTACCTTGATGGTTGCATCAACTCCACTATATTGAGAGCTGTTATTTGAGTTTTGATTTTTTAGTTTCTGGCTACGTCATCAATCGTTGTAACGTATAGGATGAATGAGATGTTTAGACTACACATATGAAGAATCGGATGCTAATTGATTAGGAAGACTTGATTGCATTTTCTTATAAATGTTTAGGACTAAAGTGCATTTCATACAAATACTTCAGGACTTTCGGTATATATCATTCGAGAAATATCTAAAGAGTAGACAATTATTGATTTGCGTTAAATACATAGAATTGAAACCGGAGTTACCATTGCAAGTATTTTGACTTTGCAAAAGGATTTCGTCATAGTTAGGTCGAACGTCCTGTTCTTGGGGTCTACACCATCATCGGTGACTTCAGTATACCCAATCTGATTTGTAGTCTTGTTTGTCGAATCATGCTTCGGAGTTTCACCTCATTACAACATTTCGTATTGACAACTTTATTTTGTAGAACGAATTATAGTATTGTGTAAACTATGAAACGTGGGTTGTCAGATAAATCCTCAAAGATTACTAAGGCTTGACGACAATAAAGGGGAGAAAATCTAATTTTAATTCGTCTCTCACTTCGTCCCTCTCCAAGATTTCATTTTAGGATCAACGCAATTGCAAATCATGCGGAGAGGCCATGGGCAGTGCAGTTGATGTGAGTTCTCTCCCTCATCATAGAGGTCGAGGGTTCGAACCTTCTTGTTGCTAAAGTATCTAAAGTGAGGGGTCCTGGTGTTGGGGTCCTGGGCTAGCTTCCCCCGATGTTTACGTCTAAATAGCAGCTTGCGACGAGGCCCGACGGTACCACCGGATACTGGAGGGTCGTGTGATCCCTGAAAGATGATTTTTGGCGGTTCCTTGGTCAATAAAAAAAAAAAAAATCGTGCGAAGAGGCCAATGGGAGATGTGTGCTCAAGGATTCTAAGTCGGGCTCGAAGCTTGTATGCACGCCCAAACACGGTAATGCCATATGTACTTGTAGCATATTTTCTCTCGTTTCTTTTTCTGTTTAAAGTCTAATTTTGGTAATCTAACTTCAAATCGGGTCCTGATCACATAATTGTTGTGATCAAGTTCCGGCCAAAGCCCGCAAAGGAACTCGATGTATTCCTATAGGACAAAAATATCCCGACTTTTCAAACGATCGAAAATTACTTACGTAGTTCCTCCACTGGACACTACCGCTCCTCGTAATTTTCACATACTATTTACACAAATCATCTATAAGAAGACCTCTATAAATGGCATACTGATCCAACGGACCATACATCCTCCCACTGAATATTTTATAAGTTTCATTCGTATTAGAAGTACATTTCACCATATTACAATTGCAAAATAGCACTATTACGAGGAGTTCATCATCTCTAGCAATGTGTTCATGATTTGCCTCTCTATCTTTACTTTTTTTCCTCAATTTTTTCCTCATTTAAGCTCGTTTATGTAGTCTATATAAAGTGGTTCATCTTATGGGTTTCTCGGTAACTTTCTGTTTATGAATTCAGTGAAATGCTCTTCGTGATCTTCCTAAGCATGTCCTGATCATCTTTTTAGGTTAGATTATATTTCAATTGACCGGCATTTTTTAGAGAAATGTTTATGCCCTCTGAGTTACTCAAGGGCAACAAGCCTTTCACGGTTTTATCAAATTATTTAAAAAATCTTGTGCACAAGCTAATATTGACTCGGAAACGAAACGATTATTAGACAGACTCATTACTATTAATAACGCGCTGAATTAACAGTTTCAGTTACAATGCAGAAAAATGTGAAAAATCGTGAGCATTTGCGAGACATCTCTCTCTCTCTCTCTCTCTCATATATTATGAGAGACAAATTTGCGGACATCCGCTCTGATCCATATGTGCTGTATTGAATCTCTTGCTCTCGCAAACAGAAATATGTTGACATCCTCATTTACCATGATCATGTCTTGCTGATTATCGTCCTCATATTGAAGCAGAATCTTCTCATCGAAGTCGTTCAAATAATCCGTTTTGTCCTTCGGCCAGCGTTACAATAAGACGTTGAATATACACAATTTTTTATTTACTGCCCTGCAGAACCCATAGATAATAAAACCTTCGATCATTGGCCTTCTCCTGTAAAAGAAAGAATTTGTAGCCGGAGAATAATTTAAACGACATGTCCATCTAATCGTAGCAAAGGTGCTCTCAATAATGTGGAGAAAAAACTCTAGAGAGAGACCCAATGGGTGATTCGACTATATGTGGTAATGTCCATGTTTCTAATTGGAGGGGTACAATTTATGGACATCACATATACATTCAAACTTAGTTAAGGAGCGCCGAACATCTAGAGTGCCAACACTTGACATGGAGGGGCACTTAAGTGCCAAAGGTTAGGAAAGTAATACTTAAGTGCTAAAATCGGAGCAAAATGAATCACTTAAGTGTCAATGGTGAGAAAATTCGGCTAAAATGCTAATGTGGTGATTTTTCGGTGAAATTAGTGCAAAACGACATCGTTTTGCTCTTACCAAAAAAAAAAAAAAAAAAACGACGTCATTTTGCTATTGACGCGGATAGATAATTAATATAAACATTAATTACATTAAATTTAAAACAAAATTTACTTATAAAAAGAAAAAAGAAAAAAGAGAGAGATGGAGATTGCAAGCAGTGACGGCTAAGCCCTCATTGTCGCCTCCTCGCTATCGCCAGGGAAGGCCAAGGTGGTCGGCCCCTGGTTAGGGCTCGACGACCCCAGCTGACCCTTTCCCCACTGTTGTTAGCCTTTCCTCACCGTTGTTGGCCTTTCCCACCTTTTGCCTCCTCTTCTTCCTCCCTTTTTTTTTTAAAAAAAAATTATTAAATATATATTAAATTATTATTTAAATAAAAATATTTTAATTTAATATATTAAAATTCAAAAAAAAAAAAAAAAAGACGAAACGACGTAGTTTTGATTTTTCGTCGCTGACTCAACTTTCTGGCGTGCCACATAGGTTAGTTATATTATTAAAAAATTGTCATATAGGATTTTCGGCCACCTTTGCCAGATTTGCCACTCATATGTTCCATTTTTGAAAAAAAAATAGCACTTAAGTGTTACTTTTGTAACTTTTGATACTTAAATGTCCCATCATACCAAGTTTTGACACTCCAAGTATACTTTTATCCTTAGTTAAGTATAACTATGGTGATGTCTATGTTTTTAATCTACAAATATGAGTAGTGGTCGAACAATTGCACTCTTGAGAGAACAATGCTTCAAAATCAACTGTAGCTAGGGTAGACCAGCCGTAATTTTTTTTGTTATTTCTTAATAGCCAGAGAATAATTTAAATGACAAGTCGATCTAACCGATGATTTTGTACGTTATTTGTGACAAAGCAATGTGCCTGCATCTCACCAAACTTTATGTTTCTTGGGCCAGCGCGTGATAACACCTGGGATTTTGCAATTCAACGAGCAAAGAGTCAAATGCATGAAGAAATAGCCAACCTTAATCACTTTAAAAGGAAAGTAGCATAATTTCAACGATTTTGGTTAAGAATTCATCATCGCATGATAATTGTCATAAATTGGTGTTCTAAGGACCTCATTGTATTGTGAATTTGCGTAATAAAGGGAAAATTGTTTAAAAAGTCCTAAATTTATTGCATTTTTGTCAATTCAATCATAAACCTTTTAATTTTGTCAATTTAGTCTTAAATATTTTCACTTCTTACCAATTAAGTCCATTTGGCTAACTTTGGTGGGAATTTACTAATGTGGACGCCGGTGGTGCCACGTGATATGATCGGTGCTGATGTAGATAATTTTTAATAATATTTTAATATGTTTTTTAAAATTTTTCTCTTTCTTTCTTTTCTACTTTCTTCTACCTTTTGCCGGTGGCCAACCACTGGCCAGAGGTGATGGTCAACCAACAGCCATGCCCGGGTCGACTAGCCTCGCCTACATTAGGCGAGGCATGGCCGAGCAAGACTCGACGAAGGTTGGCCTTGCCCAAGCCAAATCTGGCAAGGCTAGCCCTAGCCCGGGCTAGGACGACGTCAGGCAAGGCCGATACTTGCTTGGGCTAGGGCGAGCCCCAACGAGGGCTCCCCTCGCCAGATCTAGCGAGGCAGGTTGGCCCTTGCCTAAGCCAGGGCGGCCTCGCCTAGTTTGGGCGAGGGTTCCCCTCACCAGGGCTCGCCCTGGCCTAGTTGGGCCTCGCCTATGGCAAGGAGGCTAGCTTGACGGCCATGACCGGTGGCTGGTCATTGGTAAAAGGAAGAAGAAAGTAGAAAAGAAAGAAAGAGGAAAAAAAAAAAAAGTGTAAAAAATTTCAAAAAATATTAAAATATTATTAAAATTTGTTCACGTCAACGCCGATCGCACTATGTGGCACCGCCGACATTCAAATCAGTGAATTCTGATCAAAATTAGTCAAATGGACTCAAATGACAAGAGGTGAAAAGATTTAGGATTGAATTGACAAAATTGAAATATTTATGACTAGATTAGTAAAAGTACAATAGGTTTATGATTTTTTTAAAAAAAATTCCCTAATAGATTACCCGTTGTTTCTTTGATTGTCTCAACCTTAGCGACAAGTTGACATTTTGATCTAAAAACCTGATAATAAAGTTGTAAATGATGATATTACATGTGTTAAAAGGAAAATATTAGTTCAAACATTTTCTTTCTTTTATGGTGGAACAAGGGCAATCATCGAAGGTTTTGTTTTGTTTTATTATTCTTTTAATTTTTTATTTTTGGGTTGTGTAGGGCAATTAAAAAAAATTGCGTACATCACGGTTTATTGTAACACTGGCCAAAATAGAACGACTTATTGTGGTGACTTCAATATAATATACTATGCTACAACACAAGGACAATCATTAACAAGACATAATCATGGTAATTGAGGTGAGCCAATTCAATCGACTAAATACGAGACATATTGATATGAGTTTACGTCTACAAATCTGTCTCTCATAATGAGAGGGAGAGAGAGAGGCCTACAGATATGCTCAGAAAGGTCCGAATTTGTAAACAAAAACTAGGCGGAGAAACCTATATGAAGCACATCTTTTATATAGACCATGCAAGCCGAGCTTCAATGAGAACAAAACATTAAGGAGAAAAAGGAAAGTTAGAGAGCCAAATCAAGAACACCATGCAACAAATGGTGAAACTCCTCGTCATAGGGCTAGTTTCCACTTGCAATATCTTGAAATGTACTCCCGATACAATTGAGGTTTATCACATATGCAAGGCAGAGAAGTTTTGGTCTTTTGACGAGTTTGTCGTAGACAAACTCGTGTCCTAGATTATTTGCATGATGGTAAACCAATAAAAAATTACAATTATTACGCTGAGTCCTTCTCTTGTTATGGCCATGGTGTGTGCAATGGGGCGTTGACACATTTTGGTTGCTCAGATTGCATCTTGGCAGCTGACAATGATCTGATTGACAAATGCAGTTACAGCGTGGATGCTCGAATTGCAGGGTTCGATATGAAGAATACAAATTTAGCGAGTAAGTTATATGCTACATGTCCATCTTGACGATAAACCCCAATTTTTTTAAGAATATAGTCCACATATGCTAAGTTGTATCCTATGTTGTACAATACGTTCATAAACCCCAATTTTTTAAGAATATATTACACATATGCTAAGTTGTATCCTATGTTGTACAATATGTTGATAAACCCCAATTTTTTAAGAATATAGTACACATATGCTAAGTTGTATCCTATGTTGTACAATATGTTCAAGTTGCAAGCAGACTATAGTCGTATAGTATGATGTACTCATTTGCTGATGAAATGGTCCAGTAAAATGTCTTTTTGTTAAATAAATTGCACAAGTCTTGTCATTCATTGGCTTGTGAATAATCAAATCTAGCTACTTGTATTTGGTAGAAAAGACTCTAGGAAACTATATTCATAGAACTATCTTTTTTTCTTTTTAAAGAGAACGTTGCTTTCATTTGACGTGAAGTGCTGCTCATGGAGACTTCTATATGCCTACAGATAAGTTTACAAATAATTTATGACCATTCAACTTACTAATACCCTTTGAACGCTTTCTAATTATATCTTGAGATGAGATTCAACATTGAATCTGTCAAATTGGGACAAGAGCTTCACTCAACCCAACTCATTAGGATTGATAAATTAGAATATTCGATCTTGATAGTTTGAATCTATTGAGAATGTCTCCAGTTTTGGCCAATGATTTGAGCAGCGACCGAAACCAGAAGGTGAGTATAGGTCCAACTATTGATTTGCGAGAACGAGCTGTGCTTAGCCTCCGTTGGACTATGGCCTCCGATCATTTTGTGGTGTCTGAGTGATAAAGATTTTTTTTTTTTCCCGACATGCACGTATTCAGCATAGTGGTGAAAGAGCACATTTCGTTATCGTTGATTGCCGATATTACCCCCATATAAGCGAGAATGAACCACCTATCGGAAAAGTTACCGTGGATTTGATTCATTAATTCTCAGGAAATCAAATACATGCTTCCATGTTTTCGCTACACTGACTAATCATGTGTATCGTGTCAGTTGTAAAATGAGCTTATCCAATAATTGTTATGCACACAAATTTAATATTTGTGCTTTAAGGCAATAGGCTTTTGCCCTTGCTTAACTTGCCAAGATTATGGAAATTTTTAAGAGGAATAAAGATGTTTCACCGAATTGATGAAATGTCTTTTAAATATGGATGAATTGATGAAGGTTAGGAATGATCCCTTGTTGATATGGACAGGAATGTAAATGATGTGGAATTTAAAAGTGCGTATACGGAAAACAATTTTTACCAGTGATGTAGAGTGCTACAAGTAAATTACAGGCAACTAAAGATAATAATAGATTTGCAAAAGAATGTTGAGTTATGTCATTGATTTGGGAGGACCTTACAAAGAGAACCTTAGGTATCTATATCCGCAATCAATGGTTATGCAGTTGGTCATTAAATTTAAATCCATGAGTAACTTTCTAATCCTATATGTGATTACAAGAAGCTAAACTATATCCACTATCTTGACGGTGCATTGACTCCACTATATTGAGAGCTGTTGTTTGAGTTTTGATTCTTTAATTGCTGACTACATCATCAAGTTGTTTTCACATATAGGCCTGACGAGATGATTGGACTCACATGTGAAGAATCATATGCTAATTGATCAAGAAGACTTGATTTCATTTTTTTTACAAATATTTAGGAGTATATTGCTTCAATTAAAATGTTTAGGACCAAAGTGCATTCCGTACAAATAATTTAGGACTTTTGGAATATTTTGTTCGAGAAATATCTAAAGAGTAGACAATTAGTGATTTGGTTTAATACATTGAATTGAAAACGGAGCTACCATTGCAAGTATTTTCAACATTTCGTATTGACAACTTTTTTTTTTTTTTTTTTTTTGGTAAAACAAATAATAGTATCATGCAAACTATGATACGTGGGTTGTCAAATAAATCCTCAGGACGTGCAAGCATTACTCCCTTGGAAATTGCTGCTCGCACGATTACTAAGGCTTGACAACAATAAAGGGGAGCAACTCTAATTTTAGTTCATCTCTCACTTAGTCCCTCCCCCAAGATATTTCTTTTTTCTTGTTGAGATAGCTAGTGTAATTAAGGTCTTGTTCTAAACTATTTGCTGACATTTTAATATTTATGATTTTTTTTTAAATTATCATATGTTTTTTTTTTTTTTCCCAATTCCGAAAATAAGGACTCTGAGCCCAGACCGAATATGGGCTGCGACTGGTCTCACAAAACTGAGCTCATAGACACAATTCGAGAGTCTTTTCCCATTCAAACTTTGCCAAGCCCAGGACCCACAACGAGCCCACTCTTTCATCACCATTAAATCACACCACCCAGTAAACTTCAACAGTACACTACCACCGGACCATCGTCGTAAACTGCCGTCACAAGCCACCATGGAACAGCAAATTTCTTCCCTTATCGCTATGAAAATAAATGCTAGGATATGAACTAATGGAATGTAAATGAGAGAGTCATGACAAAACTTATCTCTGGCCATTTTCGAGCTCCATCTTAAGTCCATTCCGTTTTTCACAAGCAAGCGGACATTAAGTTACCATCACTATGAATGCAGCAACCACCGAGAAGCACATACAAGAAACAATGTTCAGATAACATTCAAAATAGTCCAGAATCAGAATGAGTTCTACACTAACTTGGTTTAGACATTTTAACAAATATGTGGTGGGCAACTTCCTGGAGTTATTATTTTACCAAAAAAAAAAAAAAAAAAAAAACTTCCTGGAGTTATTAGTGTATTGAAAACTAATAGGAAATCAGACACCAAACCAAAACCGACGTGCAAACATGTAAACAACCACTAGTTTAACATTAGATTTTGGTCTCTTTTCGTTCAAGCCTTTCTACCAAAAACGGTAGCTAGAATTGATTTTTTCCATGAGCCGGTGAATAACAAGACTTGTATAATTAATTTAACTTAAAGACATTCCACAGGACCATTTCATAAGCACGCGAGTACAACAAAGGATACAACCGTAGTCTGCTTGCAACTTGAACACAAAATAGAATATAGAAGATATATGCTTTATAGTTATGGTTTATTACTGAGACGGGCATGAAGTATAATTTACTCAATGAATGGGTAATCCTCAAATCTAATCCGGCGATCCTGAAGTTGAACTTGAGCACCTGGCTTCAACCGCATTCCGTCTATACATGAGCTTTAGCTTCCTCCATGCAAGCACCGCAATCAAGTTGTGTCAATGCACCGTTGCATGCTCCGTGGCTGTAACAATTGTTGCTGCTATTATAGTAATTGTGACCTTGGGTTGGTGTACTATTACTTAAATCATTTATTAGGGGTGAGCGCGGTTCCGGGTAGAACCAGGAACCAGGGAACCGAACCGGAGGTTCCGGTTTGGTTCCCGGTTCCAATGGGACCAGTTCTGGTTCCCGGTTCCCTTTTTCTGGGAACCGGAACTGGTCCGGTTAGGGCTCAAAAAAAGCAATAAGACCCTAGGACCATTAATTAATGATCCAGCAGCCCGTAAAAGAAAGAAAATTTGTGAACTAATTTTTATCCTTTGTACAAATGCAATAAGACCCTAGGACCATTAATTAATTATAATTATTCCCAGTGTGCTAAAAGGGGGAAAAAGAGAGATTGTTTCTCGTTTACCCTAACTACATTTAATTTTGAAGCATTGTTCTCTGAAAAGTGTGGTTATCAGACCGCTTTTCTGAGTAATATTGCCCTATTCATATTTAACTAAGGATGATTGTTTGTATGATGTCCATAACTTGCATCCTTCCAGTGAAGAATGGTTGGAAGAAAATTAAAGTTTAGCCTTTCTAGGTATCTAGGGTCCATGTGCAAAATTTGGGAATTCACAATATTTCAGCAATGTAAACTTTTCACAGGGCATATGCAAAGCCTCCTTTGACCGGCACTTTACATCGGATGAAGAACAAAAGCTTTTGCAAATGAGTTTCTTTAGAACATAGTTTCTTCCAATTGCTTGAAACAAGGAACGATATGCCAATTTGAAATTTGCATAAGATTACGAATAACAAAGTTTTTGCAATTTGATCGAACTTAAGTAGATATTTCATTAGCTTGGCCTTTTCATAATCACTTGTGCAACAAGATTTTTCTCTGAGAAACAAGTCAACGCAATCTACGTGTACCTGAAAAACAAAGTAGCTTTTTCTTTTGGGGTCAGAAAAGTAGCTTATGGAGAACGGGTAATCTTATTTGAGGTGATGTTTTTTGTAGCTGATGGAGAAATTTAACTATTCAGAAAATGAGTAATCCTCAAATTTAATTCTATCCCTCGAAGCTGGACTTGAGCCTACTACTTTGGCCCCGTTCTATAAGTAGATTAGAGCTTTAGCTTTCCCTATACAAATGTCACAGTCGGGATGTGTCGATGCTTCGTTTCATACTCCGTGGCCATGACAATTCTCATAATCGGTGTAACAATTGCAACTGTAAAACGAAGTACCATTGTATAAACCATCGAGGGCGGCAATTTTCTTGATGATATAGGTAGAGTCCAACCTCCTTCCATTGCATGTTCTATACACCACTCTCGGATTGAAACCACATTTCTCGACATTGAAAGTATAAAGTATCCCCATGACTATGAGTCTCGCAAGATTTTGTGAGGTATTCATGGTTTGGTTCTCTATCTTTTCGCTTTTCTCCAGATATTTTCTTCTTTGAAGCTCCAATAGATAGTTTAAAAAGGTTCTTATGGGTTTGTCCACCAATTTTCATTCATAAACTCTCTCAAGTTATCCGAGGAAAAAAACCTATCACCTTGGAGGAAAATTACTAAATCTCTGCGCATGACTCATTTTATAAGTGACAAGTGCACCTGATCAATTGGTGTCGTGAAAACACGGAAGCATGAATGGTTTTTTCTTTCTATTAATGGATCTAACAATAATTTTTCAAATCGTCTGTACATTCGTGCTTGTATTGGGCAATCATCAATCAACAGTAAACGGCATGTCCTCTCTTATCACTAAGCTGAATCTGTGGAAGCGGCTTAATAAAACTCTTTAACGCAACACAAAATAAAAGGATGAAACTGTTGGTGTCCTCGCTTTACCTTTATGTCTTGTGTTTTTTCTTATCCTCGTATTAGTGAGCAGAATCTTCCGTTTATTATTATTTGAAAAAGAAATTTCCTTTGACAATTTTTACAAGAAGCCAATATAGTTAAGGATGGAGCTCGGTCTCAAGAATTGCGGAGGAAGGTAGCGGAAATTAGAAACATCTTATTTCTCCGTCTCTGAACACTCTCTTGCTCTCAATTGTTAAGTTCTGCTTCCTCTCTTATTTGTAGTCTCTGAAGGGGTTGTGGGAGTTGTAATGTGTGAATAAAGAGAGTTTACAGTAATAAAAGGTACTTGTGTATTGTAGAGTTATCTACAAAAGTTCCCGGTAGAAGCAATACCTTTTAAAACTGTTGAGATTACTAGTAGATTCTTAACTTGATTAGTCGCTATTAGGCCAGAAGAGCAAAGTAGGTAAAGGAATTGACCAAATCACTACACTTCTATTTCCAAATTCTTCTAACTCTTCAGCTCTTTCATTATTTGTTAGATATATATATTATGCCGAGGATTCGGCCTAGTTCACTTTACGAGAGCACACTGACTATATCTCGGAGGAGACTAGTCCAGCAATCCACCAGCCGGGGCCCCCAACTTAAGTCACGGAATTGCTCTGGAAGTTGTGGCGGACTCTGGGAGTCGAACCCTTGACCTGGCGGTCAAAAGGCTAGGCCTCGACCAGCACAACCATGCGTGGGTGGGTTGTTAGATATATTTGTCTCTAGAAAATTGATTTCTTTCGATGAAAAAGAATTTACTTAAATCTTTAGCGGAAGTTCTTAATAGACCAATTTACTCTTCTTCTTGATCTCCTTTTAGCCACTTCATCCATTATGACCAAGCACAATTCCTTCTTTAAAGGTAAGCCTTTAGACCTATCCTCATCTTTGGGGATTGGGGATTGATCCTCGTTCCAATTGAGGCCACAACCATAGTTCCAAACTATTAAGATAATCTATTTTGTTTCATCAAGCCTAATGAGTTGGATGAGTGAAGCTCTTCCCTATACAACAAATTCATTGTGGAATCACATCTAACTCAAAGTATAACCACAAAGCATTCACGAGTACCAGTGAGTGGAATGGTCATATATCATATGTTATTGAGAAAAAAAGAGAATATTTGAAACTTTTCTATAGGCGTATAGAAGTCTCTCATGAGCAGTACTTGATATTAAATGAAAAGCAACATTTTAAGAAAAAAAGAAAACTCTCTTCATGTACTTGCCTCGAGCTTTTCTACCAAAACGCAAGCCGCCAGATTTGATTTTTCACAAGCCTCTGAATAACAAGACTTATGCAATTATATAACTTAAACATTTTACTAGACCTTTTCGTAAGCACATGAGTACAACGTAGGATACAACTGTGGTCCGCTTGCAACTTGAACACAGAATGGCATACGAGACATGTATGCTTTATTGTTGCAACTTATTAAAGAGACAAATGTCACGGGCCGAGAGTTTCCTTGGCCTCGGAAACGACCCGCGGGCGCCTAGCGAGCGGAATTCGCCAGGCCAGCCCTTTCTTTAGCTGATCCCCGAACGATACGGTGAATGATTCTTCGTGCGAGATCCTACCACGCCCAGCTTCGCTTGGGCGTCCGGTCCATCGAGTAAGACAGCCCAGTTCTCTTTAGGCACAACAAGCCGGTTTCGGCCCGCCATGGCCTCGTCGGGAGAGCGGCATCGGCTCCCGACCGGTTTGTGCACGGGAGGCCTACCCCGTCTTGAGCTCCTAAGTGATATAATCCTTCTATCCTAGAACTCCTAGCACCAACCGTCCCGACGCCACTCCCACGGACCGGTTGTGTTCTACCCTTCCGCCTCACACTCTTCACCAGATAACCCCAAGCGCCACTCACAAGTGTCACGAGTACGGGAGAATTCACGGACCGTGACATTCTCCCCCACTCATTTCGCAACGCCCTCGTTGCGATCTCTCGCTCTGTCGCTTCCTTGCGTAAATTAACCATTGATGTGCCACTTTTGGGAATTCACATCGAACGGTCACGCTCGCCCAACAAAACAGTCTTGCTCCATTGGTGGCCTCTTTTGATCTCGGCCGCTCGGCCCTTCGATCACACCTTTTGGCAAGTGTGGCATTTTTCGCCAACCGCATCTTTTGGCAGCACCATTCCAGCCTAATCAGCATCTTGACCCCAGCAGACCAATGGAGGTTCTTTTCTTGTTGAAAACGCAGCAGTAGACCTCTTCTTCGTATTCACCGATCGATCCAGGAACGTTATCCCCATTCAGCAAGGGTTCGGTTCTTCTCTAACTCGCATTCCGCTCGACGAGAAGCCGACTCGTCCTAGCACCCATCCACTAGGACTTATCTGCTTGACCCGCACATGAGCGAGGAGTCCAATTCTCCGACTTGCTCACTCGCTTACTGGAGGGATTCCTGCTCTGATACCACTTGTCACGGGCCGAGAGTTTCCTTGGCCTCGGAAACGACCCGCGGGCGCCTAGCGAGCGGAATTCGCCAGGCCAGCCCTTTCTTTAGCTGTTCCACGAACGATACGGTGAATGATTCTTCGTGCGAGATCCTACCACGCCCAGCTTCGCTTGGGCGTCGGTCCATCGAGTAAGACAGCGGTTCTCTTTAGGCACAACAACCGGTTTCGGCCTGCCATGGCCTCGTCGGGAGAGCGGCATCGGCTCCCGACCGGTTTGTGCACGGGAGGCCTACCCCGTCTTCAGAGCTCCTAAGTGATATAATCCTTCTATCCTAGAACTCCTAGCACCAACCGTCCTGACGCCACTCCCACGGACCAGTTGTGTTCTACCCTTCTGCCTCACACTCTTCACCAGATAACCCCAAGCGCCACTCACAAGTGTCACGAGTACGGGAGAATTCACGGACCGTGACACAAACGTGAAGCATACAACTTACTCGCTAAACTCGTGATCTTCATATCTCATTCTGCAATCCTTAAGTTGAACTTGAGCACCTATACTCACATCGCATACGCTGTCGAGATGATCTGAAGCTTCATTCAAGCACAGGAAGCAATCAGACTGTGTCAATGCCCCGTTACACGCTGCATGGCCGTAGCAATTGTTGCACTGACTGTAATAATTGTAACCATGGGTTGGCGTAGTCTCCATCAGATCGATCATAACATTACTTTTGTATTCGGCATAGTTATCGAGCAGACCGTGCGTCCTTCCATTGCATATAAGATAGATCTCTGATGTATCAGGAGTACATCTCACAATAATGCCAGGGAAAAACAGCCCTACGATGAGGAGTGACGCCATATGTGGCAGTGCGTTCATGATTTGACTCTCTACCTTTACTTTTTCTCCTTATTTTTTTGATAGACGCTTGATTTGCGTGGTCTATATATAGAGGGATTCTTCTCATAGGTTTCTCCACCAAGTTTTTGTCTATGAATCTGGTGGAAGGCTCTTTCGGATCTTACGAAGTGTGGACCTGCATTCTCGACAAAAACGTTAATAACTCTCTAAGTTACTCGTGGGCAAAAGCTTTTTAAAAAAATATCTGACAGATTCATCCTATTATAAACGTGGCGAAATAACATGTCCAGTTATGATGCTGAAAATAATGAAAATTTGCGTGCATTTATTTAATAATAAATTTAGTTGATGATATCTATTCTCTGGTTGTTATTTGTCTCTTCATGGACATGCGCTTTTTTTTTTTTTGTTATCCTTGTTTTAAAGCATGCAAAACATACGATTTGTCATTCGTTCCCATGTAAAACAAAAACTTAGTGCCTTGGTTCCATTGTAGGAAAAAAAAAATTGTGAATTTAAGCATGTACGATTCCATCGATGACTCCAAACATGCATTTTGATCAAACCCCCTTGGATAGATCATTTCCTCCCATTTTCCTATTATACTTAGACCGATGTAAATGGATAATGCCGTATCTAACTTTGGATTATGTATGTTATGTAAATTAGGGATGGATAAGGTATATCTATGGACCAATCTAATGAGCCCCATCTATCACATAAATTTTGACATGTTTCAACATATCACCAGGTTATTTTACTCGACCGGAGCTGATTGCCGGTAATGACCGATAGTTAAAATATAGGTCGATTTCGATATTAAGTTGCCATTTGAACTTTCACCAATAAGTAAATATTCTTTGCAAATTAACTGATGGGAAATTTGAAGTTAACTCGCAAAGATTAGTAAAGTGTATTTTTTTAATTTCTATTAACATAAATTAGAATGATAAAGAAAAATGTCCTAAGTAATAACACTTTAACTTTTGACTTTCATATTAGGTTTGTCAAACGGGTGGATTTGGTTGGGTAAAAATGGTCTAGCCCAAATTGACCAAATTGACCAATTTGACCTATTTTGACCAATTTCCATATATTACAAACCTAGTTACCCATACTCAACCTAGTACGTAAAGGTGTACAAAATGGACTGTCTATATTGAGAACTATCTAGACTGGACTGAACCAACTAATTTGGAACGGTTCTGGGTTTTTAAAAGTGGAACTGGTGTTCGAGTGGTCTAATTCCTCGTTCCAAGGGGGAACAGGGCTAGATCGGATCGACTACATATTCTTTTTTTTTTTAATTTCTTTAAAAAAATTAGTAAAATGTGAACTAAACACTATCTCGTCCAATGCTACCACAAGCTATGGCACAATGACTCTTCACTCATCATCGCTTTCGTTGATGTCTTAAGATTTGCCACCCTCTCTCGTTGTGCATGGACACTCTTTAATGGGTTTGCTGTACAATAAAATATATAGATCTAGTCTCTTCCCCCTTCTATTAGTGTTCTTGGGTCATTGTATTTTATAAATCCGCTTTTTTTATTTATGTTTTCGTAGAAGATATATGAGCATATAGGGTGGGTTCTTTTACTCAAATCTTTTCCTAAAAAAGTAGTGGGGAACACAATTCCAATTTTAGAATAGATAGCATCAAGTAGTGGGGAAAAAAAGTGACCAGTTCTCGATTCTAAGCAGACCAGGAACCAATTATCGGGAAAAGTACCAAAAAAGTCCTAAACCTATTGCATTGGTACCAATTCAGTCCTAAACCTTTTAATATTGGTACCAATTCAGTCCATCCGGCCAATTTTGGCCGGCCGGCACTGACGTGGACGTCGGCCAGTGGCCGGACGCTGACGTGGCAATTTTTATGATTTTTTAATGATTTTTTCGAATTTTTTTATTAATTTTTTTATTTTTTATTATTTTTTTCCTTTTTTTTTTTCTGCTTTCTTCTTCGCGGTTGCCGGCGAGCCTCCGATGAGGCTTGCCGGCGATTGGGTGAGGGCCGCAAAGCCCTCGCCCGGCCTCTCCCGAGTCGTTGGCGAGGGAGCTTCGCCCAGATCTAGGCGAGGCCAGCCTCGCCCACGGCTGGCGAGGCCATGGCGGCCATCGCCAGGGCGGAGGCGAGGGCCACGAAGCCCTCGCCAGCTGCCGGCGAGGGTCGCGACCCTCGCTCGGCCTCGCCGGGGCCGTGAGCGAGGCCAGCCTCGGAAGAAGGAGAGGAGGGTGTTGGGGCGGCGAGGCTAGGGTTTCGGAGGCGAAGATCGGGCGGAGGAGCGGCGGCGTGAGTCTCAGGAGGTGGGGGACCAGGGCCTCGAATTGGGATCTCGTGGAGGTGAGGGCGGCGGTGACGAGGTCGAGAAGCTCCGGGGTCGATAGCGGAGGAGGCGCCGGGGACTCAGTGGCAAGGCCAAGGCGAGGCCGAGCGAGGGTCGCGACCCTCGCCGGCGGCTGCGGAGGGCTTCGCGGCCCTCGCCTCCGCCCTGGCGATGGCCGCCATGGCCTCGCCAGCCGCGGGCGAGGCTGGCCTCGCCCAGATCCAGGCGAAGCCGCCTCGCCGGCGGCAGGCGAGGGCTTCGCGGCCCTCGCCCAGTGGCCGGCGAGCCTCACCGGAGGCTCGCCAGCAACCACGAAGAAGAAAGCAGAAAAGAAAAGGAAAAGAAAAGAAAAAAAGAAAAAAATTAATAAAAAAATCATAAAAATTGCCACGTCAGCGTCCGGCCACTGGCCGACGTCCACGTCAGCGCCGGCCGGCCAAATTTGGCCGGATGGACTGAATTGGTACCAATATTAAAAGGTTTATGACTGAATTGGTCCAATTGAAAAGTTTATGACTGAATTGATACCAATATAATAGGTTTATGACTTTTTTGGTACTTTTCCCACCAATTATCCCTACCAGTACTTGACTCGATATTGTTAAAACACTTTTGTATTTAACATAACCTAAGAAAACTCATACCAAAATTAAGATGAGAGCATGGAGTGAGTGTATGCGAGATTGAGTGAAGGCAAGAGAGAATCATATTATGGGTTTTATCATTCTAAACCCATTTACTGAATATAGTTAACCTATATAACAACTCATTCTATCAAATATTGGTTAAAAATGAGTCTATGAACCATTTTGATGGCCTATTTTGTACATATGAAACTTGTATAGATCATAACTAATAAGACTTAGAACGTTCTGACTTTCTTGTATATGGAACATGTGTAGATCATCGCTCTTAACTTCTTAATAGTACCATTTTTTCCAATAAGTGGAAAGGCTATACACGTTGTCGAAAAATTTGGGTTTGAATAAACTCTCGGGCTCGGTGTTGTTTCCGTTTTGGTTTTGCATAAGTTCGGGCCAAGTCGGATTTGGGTCCGCCATAGATTCAGTTTTCTTTAGTCTCAAATTGGGTCGGATTCGGATGGTTAAATAATTTGGATTCAGTTTATTTTAGATATTATAAGAAAACGGGCCTCACGAGACAGTCCAAACCCGTCGGTCGATGCTTGCTGCTGAAATGTCTGGGCAGAAGGTTTTTAGCACGGCCATCAGAAAAATGTTACACCATATTATATCTCTACACCTATATGTTGCCAGCATAGCTCTTGAATGACTATTGCAGGGTCAAATTTCTTTTATTATATGGTGCATTCAAACATTTCGACTTGACTAACTCAATTGCACGCATTCTGTTCTTCTTCGTGCATCGGGTAAAAGCTCCATGCACATGGTGCGGACATTACCTCCGAAGTTATTATGTGCAGAAGACGCAATGATCTGAATAATGGATCTACCAAACGCTCAATCCTTTGTAGAGTTAACAGAGGAAGCCTCTTTTGCAACACTTAACACCAGAAGATGAAAGCCAAAAAATTTAAACAAGCCAAAAATGGATCTACCAAACGCTCAAACCTCTAGAAAGTACACTAATAATAGAAGATTTGTTATTTTAGCGATCTGGTGAATACATACCAAACACTATGCAATTTTTTTTAATCCACTTGCTGCTAGAACGCAAAGTAGCATAGCGGAACTATTAGATTGATGGCCCTATCAAGAAATTAATTATTCCGTAAAATGGTACTTTTATACCTTATTCTACAATCTTTAAGGTGGAGTTTAGCCCCATGGCTTGTCTAGCATTCTTTGACGATACGAACGTTAGCTGTCTCCATGAAGTGATAGCAGTCAGATTTCATCAATGCCCCCACGACAAATGTCCCCATCACAATAATTGTTATATCCCTAGGTCAGTAAAATTATCAAAAAAAGTCATAAAGCTATCATAATTATATCAATTTGGTTTTAAATGTTTTTCACTTTGTTGTAAATTGGACTCTAAACATTTTACATTTATACCAATTCAGTTCATTTGACCAATTTTGATTGCGAACTGCTAACATGGTGCCGGTTATCCCACGTGGAATGGCCGGTAGCTGGCGTGGACATGGACGACAAAGACTTGGACAACTCAAAGCCTTAATTACCGTCATGGCAAATAAACAAGAACAAAGATTGACAACTATCAAACTTCTAACAAAACTAGTTTAATGAAAGAGAACAAGGCCCACAAATTCACCTTGTACCCTTGAAGATGAAAATAGAAGCTTCAACAAAACAAGTAAGGAAATCTATTTTACTCGAAAGGTCGGAAAGTGAAAATTGAAGAGGAAACTTGGAGATTCGAAGTTAGGGATGTGGGGATGCTTCTCTTTTGAGGTTGAAGGCATTTGAAAATTCAATTATACGGCCATGAAGGGGGGTGAATTTGGAAGATTATACAACGGTTATAAAGTGATAAGAATGATTAACCAAGGTTAAAAACAATGACGACTTGAGGTTAAAAATTATGTAGTGAAAAAGAGAGGAGATGTGGTTAAGTGAAAATATTACAAATGACCACGTTAGGTTTGAAAGAAATGGAGATATTTGATAAGTAACTAAGATATCTCAATACATAAATAAGGAAAAAAGTGTTTGTCATAAACATTAATAATATAGACAGTGAAAGATTATGGACACTACGTAAATCTCAACTCAGTAATTTTCCAACCTGAAAATAATCGGATACACATTTTTGGAGTATATCAGTCTCCAATAATACTTACTATGATTTCTACCCAAAAAAAAAAAAAAAAAAATACTTACTATGTCGATATATGTTTCACTGCCAATCCAAATAATCAACCCATGCACAAGTACTTATTAGTTTAATCTTAATGGGGTCCTCTATGGAGATAATCTTCCGTGCAATACAATATTAATAATTCAACTAAAATTCAAATTGGACTTTTATTATAATTATACCTACATATTATTGACTTAGTAGAAAATTCCGGATGTCACACTGGACCCATGCATGATGCACTTAGTCCATACACCAGTCAGGCTGGCCAAGCGACCAACCCGTCTTGGCCGATAGCCCAAAAATAATGGGTGGCCTTCGTTTTACTATGTTTGAGCACAATTCATTCTTGCAAACTCAGTCTTTGAACCTTTTCTCATCTTCGGACGTTGATCGTTACACAAATTGTCGGTCGAATCTCTAGCATTCTTAACAGATTATCATGATCGATTATTCTAATTGATCAATCCTAATGAGTTGGTTTGAGTGAAGGCCTTGATCCCAATACAACATATCCAATGTGGAATAATATTTATTCAAGTTATGACTTATAACTGCAAAGTGTTCCCAGGTATTTGCGAGCTAAACGGTCATATATCATCATCTTACTTAAAAAAGAAAATTCTTGAGATTATTCATAGGCATATAGATGTCTCTCGTGAGCGACACTTCATTTTAAATGAAAAACAACATTCTTTGAGAAAAGAAAACTCTCTTGACATAGTTTCCTCGAGCCTTTCCACCAAACAAAAATTGCTGGATTTGATGTTTTAACAAGCCGGTGAATAGCAAGACTTTTGCAATTTATTTAACTTAGACATTTTACTCGACCATTTCGTAAGCATGCCATTACAACAGAGAATACGACTGTAATTCTCTTGAAGCTACACAAAATAACATATGTAATAAATGCTTTATAGTTATGGTTTATTATTGAGACCGGCATGAAGCATATAATTTACTCGCTAAATGGGTAATCTTCAAATCTAATTCTACAATCCTTCAATTGAACTTGAGCACCTAGGCTCCGACCGCATTCGCTGTACACATGGCCCTTAGCTTCCTCCAGGCACGCACTACAATCAGGCTGTGTTAATGTCCCGTTGCACGCTCCATGACCGTAACAGCCGCCATAGCTAGTATAATAATCATAACCTTTGAGTGGTGTACTGTGACACAAATCATCTATAACTTCCCTTTTGTGATCGGCATAGGTACCATCAAAAATATCAAACTTCCTTCCACTGCATATTTTGTAAACCTCTGTTGTATCAGCACATTTCACAATACTGCAAGTACATAATAGCCCCATGACGAGGAGTGTCACCGAATGCTGCAATGCGCTCATGATCTGGCTCTTTCCCTTTATTTCTTCTCCTCGATTTTTCTTGATCGAAGCTCGGTTCGCGGGGTCTATATAAAAGGGGCGGGGCTCTTCTCATAGGTTTCTCCACCAACTTTATATATGAGTTAACATGTCTAACAACACGACCAAAAAAAAAAAAAAAAAAAAAAAACATGTCTACTTACAATGTTGGAAGACGTGAAAAGTTGTGTCCATTTGCTTTGAGAATAAATTTTAGGCAGTGATTTCGTTACTCTCGTTGTTTTTTGGCCTCTCCATGTGATTCGCGGACGTCCTCGCTTACCATGATTGTCTGTCTTGCTCGTCATTGTTAATTGTTGTCCTTGTATTGAAGCAGAATCTTCTATCGTCGACTTCGTTACAATAGTCTTTTTTTTTTTCCTTGTCCAGCTTTACAATGAGTCGTTGAATAATGCCCAATTTGTAAATTTTTGTCCCGCCCTCGTTCCGATGTAAAAGAAAGAAAATTTGGGAACTGGTTTTTCCCTATGCATATATGTAGTACCGTCATCTACGACTTTGTGAGCACATTATTAGATCAAAATCCCTCTCTCTCACGCACGCACGCACGCACGCAGGGAAGTCTCCTTTAGGCATCTATAATAAGCTCACTTCGTTCCTCATATCAAGTCGCGTTATATTTTATTACAATTATTCTACGTTTATTCCTCTTAAAAATTTCCGTAACCTCTCTAAGTTATTCGTGGGCAAAAGCATATTTAATCTTTGTGGATAAGCAACATTGGACAGACTCATTTTAGAGTTAACAAACCAAATTATCATCAATTTTTTGAATCGTTGTTTCATTCTCGCATATATTGGGCAATATCAGCAATCATTATAAACGTTTGGGAAAATTGTCCAAAAAAGTCCTAAACTTGTTATGCAATGGCGAATTCAATCTTAAACTTTTCAATTGTGCTAATTTAGTCATGAACCTTTTGAAGTTTCACTAATTTAATGATAGGCTTTTAAACAAATCATCAATGTAGTCCTTCTGATTTATTTGCCGAAGAGTCACTATCTAATGGTTGTGTCAATGCCATTGATCATATATGGCGCAACAAGTGCAGATGTGGATGATTTTTCAACTTAAAATATTTTTATGAATTTTTATTGATTTTTTTCTTTTTTTTTTTCTCTTTTTACACAGGACTAGCAAGGCCACCAGGCACTGGCTGAGGGTCCACAACCATTGTCAGGCACTAGCTAGGGACCGGCGACCCCTGTTAGCCAATGGGTGAGGGTTGCAAAGCCCTCGCCAATCTAGTGAGGGCATCACAAGTTGTTCCCCAAGTCCTCACAGGTCAAAGTGAGGGTGGGTGAGGGCTACAATGCCCTCATCGTGGCCTATAAGGGCCAAGGGGAGGGCTGATGATGCCCTCGCCAAATCTAGCGAGGGCTTCATGGCCTTTGCCTAGGGGCTGGTGGCCCCGCTAGCACATTGAAGAAAAAAAGAGAAAATTTAAAATTTAAAAAAAAAAAAATTTAAAAATTATCTACATTGGTGTTGACGGTACCACGTAGGACAACCAACTCAAACTAGACAAAACTGGCTAGGATGACTACATTGATAATACATTAAAATATGGCACTATTGAAAGATTTATGACCCAATTAATAAATTATCAAACGGTTTATGATTAAATTGGTACAGTTGAAAAGTTCAAGATTGAATTAGCTATAGCACAATAATTTATATGATTAAAAAAATTGATCTTTTTTTTTCTTTTTCTTTTTAAATTTTTCCTTGTATTTTTTTTTCCATCTTCTTCTTCTTCATTCGAACACGGACCATGGCAATGGCCATTGATTAGCCAAAGATGAGCTTGAGCTTGCTCAAGGCTAACAAGCTCAAGCCTATGGTAAGGCTCCTACTCCTTGGCCTTGCGCCTCGTCAAATTAGCAAGCCAGAGGCTTACGTTCATCGATCTGATGAGCGACGAGCTCAAGCTCATCAATTTGTCAAGCGACGAGCATGAACTTACAAGAGTTCGGCGAGCCTTTGGCAAGCCTCAAGGTTGCTTGAGGCTATCAAGCTTGAGTAGGCTTGCTGCCCTCAAGCCTGTGGCGAGGCTCATGCTTGTCGGCCTCAGGCATCGCTAGAGGTTTGCGTTCACCAATTGGGTGAGCCTCGAGCTCTACGCTCACACTCATCGATCTGGCAAGCAACAAGCTTGAGCTTGTTGATTTAGTGAGCGGTGAGCCTGAGCTCACCAAAGGTCAGCGAGCCTCAAGGCTTTCCCATGGTAGGTTGCTAGTTGTTGTTGTGGCCCACGATCAACCGAGAAAGAAGAAAAACAAAAAAGAAAAAAGAAAAAAATTGATTTTTTTTTTAAAAATGAAAAAAGAAGAAGAAGAAAGAAGTGGGAGCTAGTAAGGGTGTGAGACAAGAGAGAGTGAATGAGGAAAATCTTTATTTGAAAAGATGAAAACATTTTTCTCTATTTTAGAATACTTTTTTCCATTGATGGAAATTGTTTTCCCTGATAAGTTCATTTTCTGTGAAACAAATGCCGGAAAATCAAGAATATATTTTCCTAAATTGTTTTTCTCAAAATGAATGAAGTCTTGGAACCAAATACATACCGAACACTATGCAATTTATTTAATCCACTTGCCGCTAGAACGCTAAGTAGCATAGTGCAATTTATCAATAATTAATTATTCCGTAGATCGGTAATATCATACCTTATTCTACAATGTTTGAGGTGGAGTTTAGCCCCGCGGCTTGTTCTGTATTCTTTGACGATACGAACGCTAGTTGTCTCCAATCTCCATGCAGTGATGGCAATCAGACTTCATCAGTGGCCCGCTGCCATGCTCCATGGCCGTGACAGACGTCCCCCTCACAATAACATTAGATTGAGAAATTTACCAAAAAGTCCTAAATCTATTATAATTGTATCAATTTAATCATAAACTTTTTTTCTTTGCAGTCAATTGAGTTCTAAATATTTTATATTTGTGCAAAGCTTTTAAAAATGAATCTCTAATCTCTTTAGAACATAATTTCTTCCAACCTTTCAAAACAAGGAGCGATACGTTAATTTGAAATTTGTCACCAATAATAAAGTTTGTAAGTAGACATTTTATTTACTAGGTCTTTTCTTGTTCACTTGTACAACCAGTGAACAATTTAACAAAGAAAATGCTCCGGATCATATCTCCTTCAAGCCTCTAGAAAGTACAATTAAAAACACATGATTTGATATTTTGGTAGAGCTCGTGAACACATACAAAATATTATGCATTTTATTTAACTTAGACATTTTAATCAAACTTTTTGCTAAGACCTTGGGTTCTCGCTCTGAGTAAACAACTTGCTGCAATCCACTTGCCTCCAGAAAACATAGTAGCCTGACGGAACCATAAGCATCGTGGGCTTATCTAAACTTAATTATTCAGTAAATGCATAATCTTCAGACCTTAATCTACAGTCCTTGAGTTGGAGTTGAACCCCACGACTCGTCCCACATTCATCCTCGATAGAGTTCACAGTTGTCACCATGCATTGATAGCAGTCGGAATGCGTCAGTGCTCCATTGCATGCTCCATGACCATGACAAATGCCGTCAACACTACAACAATTATATCCTTGAGTCGGTCTACAATTGATCAAATCTTCTACGACTTTCTCTATCGACATTTGGTAAGTACCAACCAAGATATCTTATGTCCTTCCACTGCATATTTTGAACATCAGTGCGGTATTCGGATCGCATTTCCCGATACCGCAAGAATAGAATAGCCCGTTAAACCATGAGTATCACAATGTGTGGGAACGTGTTCATGATACGGATCTCTACCTTCACTTTTCTCCTCTTATTTTTCTTCATTAGAACCCCCTTGTGGATGGTCCTTATATAAGCGATTCTTGTTATAGATTTCTTCAGCAACTTCAGTGACGGGAAGGCAATTCCGGCAACCCCTAGAATCTGTTGACGTAGTCTCTCTTTTCAGCCGTCAGCAACGATGCTTGGAAACTCTCTCTACGTGCGGGCAAGGCAAATTTCTTGGGGAATGTCCGCGACCCTCTCTCTCTCTCTTTCGTTTTTTTGTTTTGGAGCATGCAGAACAATACAATATCATTAATGGCTTCAAATAAGAATTAAATTACCAAATCCATATCCATGCATAGACCTAGAACATCTCCGACAGAAATAAAAGTAAAGCACCTTATTGCGTCAGTGATTAACATTGCATTATGATCAAACCCCTTTGGATAGGTCATCACCTCCTATTCCCCAATATTGTCATATCAGAAAATTATCCAAAAAATTCTAAACTTATTGTACAGCGACTATCAATCTTAAATCTTTGCACAACTTGTCAATTTAGTCATAAACATTTTGGTAACTTGCTAATTTAATTATAAGTTTTTCAATTGTGCCAGTTAGTTCTGAACATTTTGATGATTTGTCAATTTAGTCTTAAAATTTTTAACGAATTGCTGATGTAGCATTCTAGTAAGTGATAACAATCTTATATGGCACAACCGATGTTAATGTAGACAATTTTTTTACATTTTTTTAAAATTTTCTTTATTTTTTATAAACTTTTTAAATTTTTTTCTTTATTTCTTTTTCTTTTCTTTCTTTTTTTTCTTTACATGTTCCTCTAGTTGGTCATTGGGCTACAGCGACGACTAGCAACCAACCAGTGTCGCCCAACAACTAGTGAAGCTTGACCTAAATTTTTGATGATTTACTAATACAATCATTTCAACCAATTTAATGGGAAATCAATGACGTGAACATCAATCATCCTACGTAGCAAGGCCGACACTTATATAGACAATTTTTCACAATTTTTTTCTTTTTTCTTTTCAACTCTAGGCCACGATAGAGTTGACTGGCACAAGCACTGTCTCCGCCGACATTCGACACCACAGCGGCGGTCATCATCAATATAGGGATCACTTGGAGGAGGAGGGGCAACGATTGCGATGACCGTTCGAAATAAGGTTTCTTTTTTAAAGTTACGTATTCGAGTTTATTGTCATATATCGATATACTCTATTCAGTTCCTATCAGCCTTCATCCAATGTTTTCCTTACATCATGAGCTTTTCACAGCAAAGGCAGGTCCAATAAGTCAGGTGCTTGTCTTGACGAAGGAAATTTTGAACTTTGAAAGCACTTTCGGCGGCCAAGATAGGACAGAGACCATCCTAATAACCAGTGTCTAGTGACGTAGATAGGATGGAATTAGCGAAATAAATTTTGGTAAAAAAGATGGTGAATTACGCGTGGGATAGAAAATTCTCCCCCTCTTTGATTGAACCGGAAACGAAATGCGTTTTCTAAAAAAAAGGAAAAGGGAAAAGGAAAGCAATAATTGGATTTTTTATTTTCCTTTGTGTCCCCATTGTGTCTTATCATACCAAACTGGCATGAACCTACATAAAATAAAACGGATTTGTGCAAGTCCTCTCTTTATTTTTTTTGGCCAAGGTTGACATCATCTCTTACAAATATATTATTGGATTCCATGTACCAAAAAATTGAAATGGAATGAATCCGTCTCTCTCACGCATGATATGATGACGTCATCTCTTACCATATCATATGCGTTTTGCATTTTATCCTCATAATAAAGAATACCCCTCTCCGACTGTCACATGTATACGAACATATTCACATTTTCAGATTCACTTTCCTTCCTTTGCTTTTTCCTTGATTGAAGATCCGGGGGTTGGTTGGTCTACATTTTTGAAGGAGGTCCTTCTCACAGTTTGCTCCACCAACTCTTGCTTAGGAGTTTAGGAAAAAATAGGGCTCTATTCCTGTTATCATGGCTTTTAATAACTATGTAATTGCATCCCATTACAAGATGACACCATCTCTTACCACAACTTATGTTGTAATCCTTGTAATGAAGTAAGCAATATCTTCTCAAAAGTGGCAGGCACAAATTCTTTGATGGCCTCCATTACCACGGGGTCTTGTTAATCCTTGTAATAAGGAGAATCTCCTTCTAAATTTTTCACAATTAACCGATCAACATATGCGTAAGCCAGCAAGAGAAAACATACCATACGAATAACCCAATAAACCGAACCGTATCGATTCAGTTCGGTTCATCAGTTTTCGGTTTGGTTAACACCCAGCTGTAATACTCTTCATTTCCTCCAAATCGTCATAAAATTCTGTTTCTCAATCTGATGTATGTGTGGGACTAGCAAGACAAGGATATGATGGAAAAATCAGAAGACAGAGGAAGAACCCCATCTATACAACAACACCAATGGCAAAGACATCCTACAATCATGCCATTTTCATTCCTGAAAAGAGAAAAGAAAGAAAAAAAAAAGATTGCCCAATACCACAATCATATATTGTAAATTCAAACCACAAATTCCTAAAATCTCAATCAAGTGCTTCTGCTCTCAGCTCCTCAATCTCGGATTTTGCTGTAAAGCAGAAACGAATCTGCAAATGCAGAGAGAATGCCATCAGCTAAACTCAGAGATCGGGAACCCCTCCATCCAAGCATAGTGTCTTGATTAGCCCCTCTCTCTGTGCCCAGCATTCCTTCGAGTGTCTGACCTTAAATCTGAAGCGTCGCTCTGATCCATTTCAGCACTGGATCTCCGAGGCTCTGTCTCTGCAGCTCCAGTCTGACTCCTCCGACGCCTCCGATCCTGAACTTGCCAACAAATCACCCTTAAGCAAAAGCTATATAACTTTAATTAGAGACAGATGTGTAAAGGTAGCTTGATCTGCAATTACACATGAACCACAAGGGCGTGTGTTCAAGAATGATCCATCAGTCAGATTATCTTTTTCCCCTGCAGAGCAACTCAATTCTGCAACGAGCCACTGAACAATGTCTCCCGGACCAAAGTTTTGATTAAGGGTTAAGGTAAGTCCTCCAAAGACACTCGCCCCTTGCATGTTTAACAAACTCTGGACTTTAAATAAACTAAACTGTCTTACCAAATTCCGAGAAAACCACCTCAACTAAGTAATATGCATGCTTTGGCCCAAAAAATAAGAAGTATTATACGAGCAATTTTAGAGCACTCAATGGTGTCATCCGATACGGGGTCATACTCACTAAAACCTCAGGCATTTTTCTTTGACATCCTATTTTCAAGAAATCAAGGAGTCATTCATACTTGCTAAAAACTCACTGGCATTTTTCTTTGACATCGTATTTTCAAGAAATCAAGACTCAAATGAGACTTCAGAAGTTAAGAGTCCAACCTCTCGGGGTATTGGGTACTCCTCTGACTCTAGCATCCGGACGACCTGACTCATTTTTGGCCTTTTCTCGGCATCAGGATCAACACATCTCAGAGCAGTCAGAAGGGCTCGTTTAAGGGCACTTGTTGATGGCTTTGTCTCAATGTTCGGGTCCACCACCTCTTCAGAACGCCTGCTTCCGACCATCATCTTGAGCCAGTCAACCAAATTCACCTGAAAAGGACCAAAAAGGATCAAGTCAGAAAATAGTGACATCTATTTAACCTAACAAAAGGTTCTGCTGCAGAGAGAACCTGCAGATAGATTGGTCTGATCATACAAATAAGACTAGTCTTTCTAGTTCAGGGAAACTATACATAATGTGCTTTCGGGACTCGTCATTAGAATTGGGAACAGATGATTTTTGCATACCTCGGGTGCAGGTCGCCCATAATCTACAGGATCTCGTCCAGTAATTGCTTCCAGAAGGAGCACTCCAAAGCTGTAAACATCACTTTTCTCGTTCAATAGCCCAGAGTTGGCATATTCTGGTGCTACATACCTGGAAATGTTTCAAAGTGGATGGAGAAATAAGCAGGAATCCTCCACCAGGAAATTGAGAGGGATTTGGTCATCAAAATCATATAATGAAAAAACAACTAACCCAAAAGTTCCCATGACTCTAGTTGTGATGTGACTCTTTCCAGCACCAAGCAGTTTCGCCAGGCCAAAATCGGATATCTTTGCATTAAAATCATCATCAATCAGTATGTTGCTCGACTTGATGTCCCGATGTACTACCTTTGGCTCAATTGCCTCATGTAAGTAAGCCAATCTGCAACATTTAATTACGATTCAGAACTGAAACAACAAAAAACCCAATAAAATGCAAATCTGTCATGCGTTAGAGATGCTAATGGCTTACGCCTTGGCAGTGCCCAGGAGAATCTTCATGCGAGCTTCCCAGGTAAGATACCCATGGTGACGCATGGCTCCATGAAGCCATTGCTCTAGGTTTCCATTGTTAACATACTCGTACACCAACAACCTACAGCTCATCAAAGAAAAATAAACAGATGAGCGAACACAAATGACCCATACTGATTCCCCTGCTCCATCTTGTACAAATTAACAGAATCTTAATTGTTGCCAAAATCAGGCCCTAGAGCAAGACAAATAGTCTAACTTACAAATTCGTTATATTAATGCATGAGCCAGCATGCATAAGAAAAATCATACCCTGCAACTAGGGTCATCAACAACAACAGAGCTTTACCCACTATAAGATAGAATGCGCATTCGCCCAATATGCTCTAGTTTGAGTTGTCGTCAACAAGAACAGAGCCTTTACCCACTAACTAGGGTCAGCTATGTGGATCCACTCGTGTCATTGAACTATAGAGTTGTTAGATTTTGAGACCTTTTGAAAATGCTCTGAAATCAATATGACTAAGACAGATCCAGAGATCTATGTGCAATACCTGTGAATTCCTTCAATGCAGTACCCAAGGAGTCGAACCAAGTGTTTGTGCCGCACATGACCAATGGCCTCAACTTCTACTCTGAATTCTTTTTCGGCTTGCCCCCTTCAAAAAATCATCGTATTAGAAAAGCAAGACATAGTTCACTTAATACCCATAAAAGACACCAGCTAACATCCAACGTACAGATTGTTGAGGAGCTTCTTGATTGCCACAGGTGTCCCATTAACCAGGCGACCACGATAAACAACTCCATATCCACCCTCTCCAATGACATTTTCCTTGTTAAACCGACCACTAGCTACTTCCAGCTCTCTTAAAGTAAACCAATGGCCCCAATCAAGGTGGGAGAACTCCGGCAGATCAGAGAGAGGTGAAGGTGTAGTTATTGGATGTGAGGAAGGCTGGTAAGCAGCAACTTTCCCATGGATTCCCTCCGACTGAGAGTTGATACCATCCTTCTCAATGTTAGTAAAAGAGCCTGATTGACTGCTGGTATCTCCATTCTTTGAAAGGGCCAATGCCTTCTCGGAGTCCTTATCGCTGTACTTATCATTGAGCACATGAATAATGCCTTCATGGGAAATAAAATTATTTGCTGAAGCTTCATCAATGCTAATCTCCTTTATCTCCTTCGAGACCTTAGGAATTTGGGTAAGAGGCAGAAGGTTTTTAGCCCCTCTGGATTTTTTGCGAAGGCTAAGGCAGAGCGACAACACCATGATTATTAAGACGAAGACTCCAAAAAGGATTGCTACCAATTCCCACACCTTGAGACCAAAAACAGATGTTTTCTTCGAGAGTTCCTCGTTAAGATTCGTGGGCATAACTCTCTAGTGCCTGTTAGATAGTGAGATAGAACACAAGACTAATTACTGGGAGTCCACATAAAGATCTTGATTAGCACAAGATTATATAGTCTATGATCTCACAAACATTTTAACCTCTTACCGGACTTTGCATATTCCCAGAAGCTAAAGCAAGATTGCAGATATGAAAATACATGATTTTCAAGCCTTTGCTAACTCGATATCCACGAAAAATTTACATGGGGAGTTGTCTTAAAATTACCTCCTTATAGTACTAATTCTCACACTGCCGACACCGACGGATTGGTATCAAGTAGAAACCGCAGAGAGAGAGAGAGAGAGAGAGAGTTGAACTTCGCAAATCCGGGAAACACAGAATTTGAAATTTGTGTACTCAGCAAACGTAAATAGCAAATTGACCAGCAGACAAACACCAAATGAGACCCCAGATACACGACAAACAGAATTGCTCACGAATGTCAACCTTCTCGAATAAGTACCTGTTTCTGGAACTGCTCCGCAATGCCTTGTCAACACAGCCCACCGCCAGCAACGTATCAAATTCAAACCCTAACCAACTTGGAAAGCTAAACAAAGCAACTTATGCAAGTTTCAAGACGAGCCCAAATGTCAATGAAACCAAGGGATCTCCTTCACATTTCCTATCTGGGTTCCCTTTATTGGCCAAATGGGTATCAGAGTCTCAGCTCAACACCCATGCTTTTCTCATGAATCTCCTCAGGCTCTCCTCACTCTCTCTATGAGACCCAGAGGGGAAAAAAAGCAAGAAAAGCAGCAATCTGTTCTTGCCTGTGCAGTGGTATTAAAGGCAACAAAACAAAATGAGAGCCAAAAAGGCACAGGATTTTAGGATTTGAGGTAGGGGGGAGGGGTTATCTCAGGGGAAGAAAGAGTGGAGTTATCAGTGGTAGGTGATTGAGAAAGAAGAAAATGCCTCGCACTCGTCACGTATACATATAACAGCAACCCTGCAACGTTTTTTTCAAAGCCAAGGGCATGTCAAAATGGAAACTTTCTTCGCAACTTCTCTCTTTCCTCCCTTCAATATTCTCTCTCTGCTGCTGCGGGGCTCCTATCCCTTTCCCTTTCTTTAATTCTCAATTTTTGGTATTGGAGGTGACAGATAATCAGACACTTTGATTAGTTTAGCTCTAAAAAGAAAGACTATTTGCCTGCTGGGTGTGGGGCCCTGGTCCTTTGAATCACTATTATTATATGATAAAAACCCAATTGATTTCTCCAAAATCTAATCTTTCCACTCATATCCAGGGTGACTCTGAGAGAGAGAGAGAGAGAGAGAGAGTTAAAGAAACCAGGGGGTTTGGTTATGACTACAAGGACAAACAACCGGTGTGCTCGCAGAAATGTCAAAGGGTGATTTAGTGGAAAGGATGAGAGGTCTAATTTTGTAGGATGGGACATCAAATTTACCTTTGCAAGTTTCCCACAAGTTTATTATTACTATTAGTATAGTCTCCCTTCATTCTCTTTGTCAACTTTGTGAATTTTTGGTTAGAAAAAAACGAACATTCTCTATCTCTAGCAACAGACAATGGTTTGTCGTATTTGTACTCTTGACACCCAGAAGCAATTCTCTCGTAGTAGGTTCAAACTACGTTTAACTAGTCTTGCTTAAGAAGAAAATCTTTTTATATAAGTAATTAGAGAAAGAAAGCATAAGTCGATATCGTGTCTCAATTTACTTTTTTCTTTTTGGAGGAAATAATCACACGGCATAAAAAAGAATGCCACTTCTTATGAATATTAAAATTGTAAACTGAATATTAATATTCTAATTGTATGGTGAAGCATTTAAAAATGACCAAAGATTGTGCTTTGGTAATCCCATTTTTTCCCTTGATTGTTTACCAATGCATCAATAGCTCTAAATCCTTTATAGTATAATTTCTACATGAAAAATAAAGAATATATATATAAGCAAATGAGGAATGAATGACTAAGGAGGTAAGTAAAACTGTGCTTTCAGTGGTCATGGTCTTTATTATACTTTTCTCTCTATTTCAGAAGCCACGTCAATAGTTCATTTATTTCGTTTGTTTATTTATTATTTTATTTATTTTTGCACATTTTCAGTGTTTTCTTGCTTCAAAGCAAGGTCCCTTGTTGTTTGATGATGGCGAAATTACTAGTACTTTTTTTTATTTTTTCGTTGATAGTGATATTACTGTTACTTTGAAGTTACGAAATATGAAAAGATGGAATAATCAAACATACAAAGGCCTTGAATATGCATGCCAGTTCATTCGGGTCACATGCTCAATTGATCATTTTCAACATAAAAATGCTAGAAATTTCTCATGGAGGATTAAATTAACGTTGAAAATTGATTTGGCTAGGCTATAAATACCAGAAAACTGATTAGATTTTTATTAACGCAGGGGGTGTCAACGTAAGAAGAGGATAATATGCACTTTTATATCATTGCATGGAATTATCTCATTTATCATACCCGAAAAAAAAATGTAATAAAAAGTTGTTCACACTTGAAACTTGCCTTTTCAATCTATGTGGATCAATCAAGTTTATGTACTACATACTGATAATCGGATCCTTATTCAAGACTCGTTCTATTTAATTTTCTAAATATGTTCGAACATATATATATCCGCATTAAGCTAGGTGCATGTGATAGAAAAGTTTCGTGTAGCCAAGCATTTTGTCTCTCTCTAATTTGCCCTAGGAATTATTGCTTAATTACCAGTCATTGCAGGCTTTTTTTCTTCCCATAGAGCATCTATATATAACATATGAGTAAGGTAAGAGGTTTAAAAGTCAAGTGAGAGAACATAATGCACCTGGCAATTTTTAACATGGTTCCCTGTTTTTCTTTTAACTTTCTTCTCTTTCTTTTTTTCGCCGACACTTATTTTCATTCTTTTTTTTTTTTGGGGGCCCTGCAAAGTGACCAGCTAAAATATTGGACTTCTGCTTATTTAAGACAAATTCCTGCTTTGACGGTCAAAAAAATGGGAAAAAAAAATGAAAATTTAGGAACATTTGAGAGGCCCCATAGAAAAAGTAAACAGTACCAGACAAATGGCTCTTTTGTTGGAAAATAGCCAAGCTTAACTAACGCGCTTTCTATAAAGTTAAAGTGGATGGTATTACAGCCTTTCAATAAATGGACTAATCACATTGAATCCAACCGGATTTCAGAAAGTTTTGAGATGTGAGGCTTTTTATCTATTTTAGCATATTCATCTTCAAATCTCTATGATCTCGCAGCAACATGATACACCATAGGAGAATGAATGAAAATCTCAATTAATTTTCCAGAATAATCGGCACATCTACAACCTATATAGAAAAATCTTTACATATGCTTCATTGAATGAGTCACATGTATGTTTGGAGTTCATTTTGTGATCGAATTCTTCCATATATTATTTCTCACATTGGCAATGGTCATAATAAAAATCCAAACTCGTTTAGTGGACTTCAAAATGAAAAACAAGTTGCAAAAATAGTAATAAATTTAATGTTCTCGCAGAAAGTATATGGAGAATTCAAATGACATCAAAAACCATTTTATGTTGTAAATGTTGAAATGAGGTTTAGGAAAACAAAAAAAGTTTGATAATTACACATAATAGTTTGTTGTTCTACACATGCAAAACTTTGATTATATATGATATAACTAACTCAATTATAGTAGAAATTCCAAAAATTATATATGGTTGGGTTGAAAAAAAAAAGGGACTAATAAACATACATTACCAAATGGAACATTCAAAAGCTTAAGCTAAGATCTTCATTTTCTAAAAGTAAAGGCAGAAAATGGCTCCAAACAACAGCATTTAGAGAGGAAATTCAGGTCAAATTAATAGACAGAAAAAGGAAAAAATTGCACTAAAAAAGTGGTCAGCTAGAGGTTCTCCTTCTCCACTTTGACACGCTTTGAGTTCACCGCAGTTATCTTTATCATTCAAAATTAGGGTTTCGGAGCATGCATGCGTACAAAAGTAGCTCTTACTCAATATAATATCTCGTGATTACAATGACTATCCACCAGCACATCTGATGAAATGCCATACACATTGCTTTCATGGTTTTTAATGAAGCTTTTATCATCATCATCATTATTATAATAATTAACTCAATGATGAAAGCGACGTTCGCTTTTCATACTCCTCCCCCTTGGTATTTAATCAAAGCCTTATTCCATTTTTGTTCACTTTAATTCATACCAAATGCATCTGATCAGCTGCGTGCATGGAAAGGAAAGAATACTCGAGATGATGTGGGAGATGTTGCTTCCTTGATTAAAAAATATTGAACAACGTGAAGCACATTGGCGTGAGATCCTTATGAATTCAGACATTAGAAACGCTTGCCACACACATTCACCTCTGAAAAATAAATAAGTAGTCGAAAGCACGGAATTTGAATAACCTCAAGACAAGATTGGAAAGCTCTTCGACGATCATATGTTTGGGGATTAGGTCAGGTGTGCCATACTAACCCAAGGGACATTTTTAATCACCGAAGCGATTTTGCAGAACAATCCGACGAAGTGCCGTGTCTTCACCTTGCCTGTTGGCTTCAACGATAAATTTCCACGTGCTATGTCGTATCTATAATTCTAAAACCCATGTTTACTTTTGCCTATGTATCTGAGAAATCGGTACTAAAATCTTCGAGACAAAGGGCAGAAAGTTAAATAAACCCCAAATGCTAGTACCAATTAGGTCTAGTAATAAAAAAATCTTTTAGGTTGCTTCTATCCATCTGATTTGCATCTGACCAGAGGCATGCTTCCAAGAAAGACAGGATCCTCCCCGGATTCTCCAATTCTTTTTTCTTATATGTATTTTTCGTGAAAAAGGAAATTGTTATATATATATATATATATATATATATATATATATATATATATATATATATATATTTAAATCAACATAAATGGATACATGCTTCCAAGTTCGAAGAACTAGAAGGACAAGAGTCAACCTCAAAGAGCACCAACCGAGCAAAATCATCGTGTGATACCCGAATTGAAAAATTCGACAATAAAATACTTCACGCCTGCCTTGGCTCTCCTCCGGGGGGACCTGAACGACCTTTTCTTCTAGGGCAAAATGTAGCAATCAGACCCCAGTTCCCCGAATTACAAAATCGAAATAGTAATCAATCATTTAAGGTCCCTTCCCAAATAAATCAAGAAAAAAAATCTTCTCCTTGTCTTCTCATTGAATTCAAAGAAAGCGGCAGCTCCTGACTCGTGGATTATGTGGGTGCACGAATAATTCTAAAGGGGCTCTAATGGAAACAAATTGGACCCACCAAATATAAAAATGTCGATAAAATTTCGATAACATAAAGATGCGAGAATAATAATTTTTGCAGTATGGTACGAGCAAGAATCTCTGGTGTTGGGAGTTAGGTCAAGGGAAGCCTCCGGGGAAGGAACCGCCGATCTCCTCCTACTCCGACGGGCAGTTGAGACGTCAAGAATTTTCACCGGCCTCTGTGAGCATCGATTAGTGATTGGAAATGTCTACACGTATGATGACTATATTGTATGGTTTATTTTAATTATGCAATATAGTGGTTGAGGAAGCAATGTGGTTTGCGGTAGTTAGGGGGTGATATCAAGCCGTCTAATTAGAATGATCTTATGCGATACATAATGATTAGCCACGTTTCAAATCACTTTTATTTCTTTTCCTGGACCGTCTCCTTGGGAGAGAGAAAAAATAAAAAGAAAAAGAGCTAATCATTCTGGCATAACAAACCTAATTGTCTCCACCTAATCCTCTTGGTGCCATTAACAAAGTGAGATTAGAGGCAGGACATACATGTCATGTTTCTCTTGTCAGGACTCAGGACCACAACCTACGAGTGTGAAAGTTCCTGGATGTTCAGTGGAAAATTATTTAAATTAAGGAGAAAATAAGAAGTGCCGATGAAATCAAAAATAGATAATATGTCCTAAGCAATTGAATACCATAATAAATCGAGAAAAGAATAAGTTGAATAATAGTTTTACTTCGAAGTGACCTACTTTAAAGAGAGAATGATGGAAATTTCGTTATAAATCAAGCGAGTATAGCTTCACACGATTTCTCAAGAAAAAATGATTCAGTCTCGCAGATGAGTAGACAAAATCTAATCGGCTTCAATACTATCAGATTGGTTGAAGATATCACGAGCAGATCACACCCTTCATGCCCTACATGGTAACATCACTTCCAACGCAGATAACACTCACAAGGCAATTTAGACCAAACCCCTACGTAGGAATACCTATATAACAAAACATGAAACCGATTCCTTTTTGGGCGACTCCACCTAGGGGTGAGCAGCGGTCTAGGGTCGACCCTGGACCGACCCTAGACTAGCCCAACCCCGCCTGGTCCCTGGTCCGGTTCCTGGGGACCCAGGTCGGTCCTTGGTCCCAAATTCCGACCAACACCGCGCGCGGCTTGGCCTCTGGTCCTAGAGTTTTGGGTCGGTCCAACCCCTGACCAACCCCGTATATTACATTATATTATTTATAATTCTTTTATATATTCAAACCTAAGTAAAATATCTGTTATATTATATTATATTGAGATGTTCTATCAATAGCACTAATAGTAATTTCAATTTAAAACTTTTGTTGAGTATTAATTATATGTCGTTTGTTTTGTTTTCGGTTTTTAGAAGTTCAAGTGAATTAACAAGATGTGAAGTTATATATTCATGGTTTATATTAAGTATTTTGAAATTTTTATGGTTTGATTGTATTTTACTAATGAATTTCAGCTGCACTTTGCTTTTTAATTTGTGTCAAATGGTAGAAGTTTTTGAAGAGTAGAGTAGTACTGCAATTGCTACGGTGATTTGCTAGTCAAGTGGTGTGAAACTCATTTTTTGGTTGAGTGAATTTTACATGATCAAATGTAGGAAAACGCTTTTGCATATGGTGTTATGAATATTAAAGATAGATGATTACAAAAACTTTCCATCTTGTCCCATATCTCGATGAGTGGTTAGCAGGTATGAAATTTCTATTATTGTGTTATTTTAAATTTGTTAAATATGTATTGGTATTTATAGTTTAGTTGCACAATGCCGCATTGTGATGGATGTGTAATTTGAATTTGTAGGTTTGCTTTTTTAGGGTGTATAAAAAATAAGACGAAAAAAATTATCGATCGGTTCCGGGTTGACCCTGGGTTCGGTCCGGTCCTTGGTCCTAGGCTCAATAAGGTCAGTCCTCGGTCCTAAAAATTGAGGACCGACACTGTACGGGTTGGTCCTAGGGTTAGGGGGTGGCCCGGACCAACCCGGACCATGCTCACCCCTAACTCTCCACCGTTGCCTAATACGATAAAGGTCCACATTGGACTTTCCACTTTTATGCCAAGGCTTCGACTCCATTGGGGAAACCAATTTATTGTTATTCACAATTGTACGAATATGGAGGTCATTTGGATCGGGACATCTTGACTTGCATTTGGGTCTTGTCGGGTTTGATTGAAGAATTCAAATTCAAGATATAATTTCAATATTACGCATGCACCAATCACAACATTAGCAGACCATAAATACAAACAATGCAAAACGATCTTTTTAAAATAAGTGAATATGCAAAATTGTACAAATATGGAGGTCATTTGGATCGGGACATCTTGACTTGCATTTGGGTCTTGTCGGGTTTGATTGAAGAATTCAAATTCAAGATATAATTTCAATATTACGCATGCACCAATCACAACATTAGCAGACCATAAATACAAACAATGCAAAACGATCTTTTTTTAATAAGTGAATATGCAAAACCAAGAGTTGCAACGCAATCGTCGAATCAGCAATAAAATTTTTGGCCGGCCAGATACGACTTTTCTTAAAATAAGAATTGTTTGAGCTTAAACCAGTATAAAGGCTGCATTTAATCGGGGAAGACTTAAACATGGGCCCATCTTGTGATTTTTTGGGCCTTCAGAACGTAGACGGCCCAACGACAAAAGCAGGTCTGCCGAACAGATGTGAATTTATTTCAATAAACTGTGTGCTGCCAGCAAGGTGATTGACCTAGTGATAAAATAGATCGCCTATTGTACAGGAGGTCTCAAGTTCGATTTATATCATGAGCGAAACAATTCGTGTTGCATTACCTAGTCATAACATATCTTACGTGGAAAGACTAACCGATTGAAGGCATCTTGGTGGGGTTGAGGTGATGAGCTCATTAATCTCAAAACTACAGTTTATGGGTGGTGCGGAGCAATTATGGTTCAATTCGTATATTTCGTAATGGTGTATGTGACCTTTACAACAATAACCAGAGGGGGTCGCTTCCCTCCCTATCCTTAATATGATATAAACATATAACCATCCGAGAGAACGTCTATATCTCTGCCAACTCCTAGGTTAGCGTAATTGGTTGAGGGTGTCTGGTTTTTGGTTTAGAAGCCTAAGGTTATTTGTTCAAATCAAATTAACTGCATGTAAATTATTTTGGGTTATTATTAGATTTGTCAAATAGGTATTCTTACATCTTAAAAATACTACTTAAATGTTTGAGGATTTTGGTGGCTTTTTTCCAAAAAAAAATTCTGGCAAAATGGAAATCATCTATATAACTAGAAAGCCGTATCTATAGGATTAGTCTAATTATATACCACGCTAGTGATTTTGCATGTTAAATGTATTAATTTTAATGAAGGATGTATTTTCTTCATCAAATGGAATTTTAAGAGTTTTTTCCAAGAAAAGTGAAAGTTCAAAGGATCATCTCTTGACAATAAAGATATAAAACAGACCAGTGAGAATGCAATTTAAAAAATAGACATTAAGAGGAATTTTTTAAATAAATAAATATTATAGACGTTACGTCTCTTTAGTAATATCGAAAGTAATGAGTAGTAACTTTTGCAAATTAAATGTATCTTCACTAAGGGTATCTTTTCTTTAAAAAATGATAACTTAAGAGTTTTTTCTAAGAAAAGTCAATTTCTAGAGAAAAATCTCTTGACAATACGTAGCAGATTGACCTAGTAAATTGAAATATCCATAAACACTACATCTATTCAGTAATATCCAAAGTAATAACTGCTATAATTAACTCTACAGGAATGAGAAGTAATTATAGCTACAATTTTACGTAAAAATGAGTATCGTACATCGTGATACATGATATGTAATTTAAGGTATCTACAGAAAAAATCTACTCATATATTTCAATAGAATAAAATGTAGAGAGAAATAAATTTGGTTGCTTGCAATATGATATACCGTAGAGAGTAAATTTACTTCGATTCCATGAAAGACAACGGGTAGTTACATACAATATTAGAGTTAATGGTACTTAAGGATAGTAGTTACTCAAAAAAAAAAAAAAAAACAAAACGGTTGAGTTGAATTTAATATAAATAAGTTCCTAATAATTCAAATTTTGTAAAATACAGTAGGAGGTGTTTGGTGAGTGTAGAGCGAGATATATATGTAAAATGAACACGTAATATTAACTTAAATGTTAAATGAAATGTATTTCAAGTGATATTTTTCGTACAATTTCATTATTATCATCACAATTATAAGTCTCGAACTACAATCCTCATATAAATTGAATATGCAGGAGTGGATTTGGAGTTTTAATAAACATAAAATTTCAAAAAAAAAAAAAAAAAAAAAAAGGATGGAACGCATGGACAACTATACTAGTGTATATAAGGAAAAGCACTAGGCCGTAAGTCCAGAACTTTTTATTTGATTAGTCATGTTTGAAGACAGGCTTGTCAAAGCAATAAAAAAACCACAGCCTTAGAGCCACACAATACCATTTTCTTTCCCTTAAAAAAGAAAAGAAAGAAAAGGTATTGAGTCACATAATAAATGGTATTTCTTCTTTGTATTCGCTTTAGCTAAAAATAGCTGCAAGCATGCAGGACTAGTCCATGGTGCCTCGAGTGGATCAAATCTCAAGGATTTGAGTTACATCACACATATTTGGCCAAATCACAAAGAAGAAAACTCACGAACCTTCAACTCAAGAGAAAAAATGTTCATACTTTTCAAATGACACTAAAAATTTCATGAACTTTAATTCAAGGGACAAAATACCCACTCTTAAATTTTCCGTCCATGCAAGTGAATGCGACATGACATAGCCAACCATATTGCAGAAAGACAAGTCAGCTTATGACAAAAGACACCCTGAACACATCAACAAACGCAAAACGACCTTGTTTCTTTGAAACATCACCGTTTCTAATTTTCTTAATTGCAACTCATATGGCGTACTTTTCAAAATATTACCGCAACTCTTTTCTTTGATAAGTTTGTTCTTTCTCTATTAATTATTTCATGTGCTAAATCAAACGGAAAATTTACAATGGGTTAAATAGTCTCTAGAGTAAAAGTTGGTAATTTTTTTAATCATTTATGGGATTTGAAATGTATAATTCTCTCATTTTGATTTACTGTGGTTTTTTTTTTTTTTTTTTTGTATGGATACAGAAATCTGTCAATATTTGCACGGTTCAACACTGCTCAATTGAGGAAGTTTCATGTGTCTCCCTCTTTTCTTTAACTTCTTTTATAAATTCCAATAGACATTGTTATATATTATTCTGTGAATAAATTCTCTATTGTGATCTTATGGTACTTATTGACTGTTTACTTTTTAAAAAAAAAAAAAAAAACAGAGAGACGCACTTATGTATTTACTTACCAGTTTGGATATGCGGTCCAAAAAGTTGTCATTATCCTACTATAAATTTCTAAATTTATATAGGGAAAAAGAGAGGGAAAGGATAAAACATTTTCTGCAATTTGGATGCAGAAGTCATACAAGTCAATCTAGAGTTTAACTTTTCTGCAATTTTGACCACTACCCATGAGCCCAAGAGCTCCATTAGGGGCTGTCCTGCCTAGTCAAGTAACTTTGATAGGCTAACATGACCGTGTTCTTTATTTTTACGTGCCGATTCATGCACGCCTTAGTCGCGCAATAAGAGAGGATACTTTTCTTCTTCCTCCTTGGAAATATCCCCGAATTTTACATCTCTGAGTTCAAGCGTGATAATTTAATGTCATACTAAGGATGACTTCTTACAAGGAGGTCCCCGACTACTATATTTCTCGAGGCGTGATCGCTACCTCTACCCCCAATAGTTTTTACGTCCTTGGAGTATTGGGACTCGAGTGTCGGCTCACTCTTGGCTCCTCCTTTCTGGGAGCAGAGAGCCCCGTCAATGGCTCGGGGGTAGTTTTAACTTTTACCACTTTGCCAGGGGAGTCCTACGGGAAGGTCCCCACCACCAAATTTTTTTAGGCATGGGAACTACCTCTACCCCTATTATCTTTACATCCCCGGAGTCTTGGAGCCTGACTCTCGGCTCCTCCTTTTCAGGAGCAGCGAACTGAAGTGGACAATTTTGGATACAACTCCTGGGAATAAATTCTCTATTGTCATCTTATGATACTTATTGACTATTTACTTTTTTTTTTTTTTTACAAAGGAGGCATTTATTTATGTACTTACACAATTTGGATATGTGGTCCAAAAAGTCGTCATTATCCTCCTGTACATTTTCTAAATATACATAGGGAAAAGGAGAGGAAAAGGATAAGACATTATCTGCAATTTGGATGCAGAAGTTGGGCAAGCCAAGAATGTCCTTATTGATTAAACATCATATGGCGAGCTACGAAGCCAATCCGGAGTTTAACTTTTCGGGGTCCGCATATGAAAATTTGTATGAAACTACTTAAACTATAATATTTATTTTGCTAAAAATTACACCAAACATCAAACGCCCTGCAACATAATGCCCACCGCTAGTCCTCTCAATCCGTCGTTGTTCGATTGAATATATGTATAGGCACCAACATCATTTTTGTTAATTGATTATCCCCTTCATTTTGTCGGAGAAACAACCCTAAAATTTTGATGATTCCAAAATTATCCTTAGAATAATACCTACTATAATAAGTTCAGATGTTCACAATGATTATTAAGAAATATGTAATATTTATGATGTATTCGTTGGAAGAATATCGCAAGATGTCTTTATACAGTCTGACTGTAAACAACATAGGGCTCGTGATGATTTTTATGTCACTTACGAGGGTATCATGTCATTAACGATGTTGGAATAACGACCATTTGAGAATGTTCGTTGAAATATTAAATATAGCCATTAGTAGTTGGAGAACCAAAAATCGTCAAAGAATGGGAAATTTTGTCAAAATTGTCAGAGCAATCAATGATGTGACCATAGCGGTTGAACCCACTTCAAGAAAGTTTGTTGAAGTTCACTGGAAAGGACTATATGGGCAGTCTAGCTTAAACAGCAACTAACGAAGAATCCTAATGGCTACTTTCTTCTCAAGATAATCTCTAACGGAAAGATTGAAAATATTAATATGACAGAGATCATGTGAGTTTAAAAGGGTTGAACAAAAAATCTAGAACAAGCTTTAAAGTGTTCATCATTGTATTCCGAGCAAATTGTGTTTCATCCTTTGAGCTTCCCAAAGTAGTGTTCTTGCTACATTGAATCCCGAGAAGATTAAGTACACAAGCTTAATAGTAGCATTTGAGTTTTGATAGTAGTGTGAGTGTTCAATGGTTGTAACTTATCTTAGTGAGTACTAGTGCAATTCTAGCCCAACTTGTGGCTGTTAATTTGGACAATGGATGCAGCTTTGGTGATTAAGCCAAACCACTATATATTACTTTGTGTTATCTTAACTTCATGACAACTCAAAATTTGTTCCAGAAATAGTTTTTCTATTCCGCACTGCTTTACGAAAGAGAAATGGTTTGATAAACCTATTCAGTTTTTCTATTTCTGAATAGATTTCTATTCCGTAAATAAGTTTGGAAGAAAATCGAAGTTAAAATTTTCTACTTCGATTTCCGGAAGAGAAATCGAAATAATTTCTCTCACTAAACCCTAATTTCGGTGAGTGCTCCCTCATCTCCTCTACATCTCTGCCTCCTCCTCCTCCTCCTCCGCCTCTCCTCATTTTATTATAAATAAAAATAAAAATATTCATTTTATTCATTTAAAAATAAAAATAAATTTATTAAAATAAATCAATTATTTTTATTTATCATTTTATTTTTAGTTTATTAAAAATAAATTTATTAAATTTATTAAAAATAATTTATTTATGATAAATAAAAATAAATTATTTCTATTAAAAATAAATTTAATAAATTTATTTTTATTTGCCTTGAGTGTTTTGCCAAATAAAATTATTTTTATTTTTTATTTTTATTCATTTTAAAATAAATTTATTCGTCAAATAAAATAAAATAGAATAAACAAAATAAATTTATTTTTAAGGATATTTTAATTTTAAAATAAAATGATATTTTTATTTTATTTTTTTATGATTTATTTTATTTTATTTTATTTTATTCATTATTTTTTTTGTTACTAAATCATTTTTATTTTTATTTTTTATATTAAAGGTCATCGGTCGTCCGCCGCCGCCGTCCGAAAGGAAGAAATTTTATGTTGTTATCAAACGAATTTCTATTTTTAGAGTAGAAATTTTGTGTCGTTATCAAACGGTTATTTTTATTAGAAACTCTTCTAGAAATAGAAATAGAAAAAAAATTTACCAAAAAAATAGAAATAGAAAAATCTATTTCATTCCCAAACTATTTCTGAACGAGAATGGTTGTCATGCGCACCCTTAACTTCCACTCTTATCAGATTATTTTCACATTAGCATCACCTAATATTCTCAATATCGACCACCGCCTGCGGTGGCCCAGTTGGATAATGCTCCCATGATCCTTTGCGAGGAGGAGAAGAGTTCGAATCCCGCTAGCCGCACGGGATCTTAAGTGTGACGTCGGGGTGGTGGGTCCTCCGCTAGCGTCACCCCGGATTTACCTTGCCGGCTGCCGGTTGTTCGGGGATTCACGGGTCATCAAAAAAAAAAAATTCTCAATATCGACTTTTCTTGATTTCCAAGTATGGGTTGCTAATTACCGCAAAATCTTCACAACAACCTATTCACCCTCTTTAGGTTACATGGTTAACTTCAACACATTTAAAAAAAGAAAAAATTGAATCATACAAAAGAAATATGGACTCCAACCCAGTCTGGGGAAGGCTTAACGGAGAATCAAGCATGGGGGACATTTCCCATATTGATTAATTGACCCCCTAAAGATTTATTATTACCCCATTTTATGTTTGGGGTTAACTCCGATAAATGAAGTAGTTTAAAGACCTGCTCAGATCTTCTTACGGAGATTATCCTAGCCGCTATATTTTTCTTGGCACGGGAGCTGCCAATACCCCCTTAGTTTAACGTCAAGAGGGCCCCTGATGTCAGGGCGATGCCTATAAGCTAACTTTGTGGGTCCCGTCCCACAAGCCCCATCATTTAGGAACAAGGGCGTAAGGGAGTCACTCTCCCCTGGGAGGTTTTCCCTCTGTTTCCTGTAGGCCTTTTATAGACCTGCCTAGGTTGAGATTAATTTAGGAGTTGATTTGGCAAAATCTGAGCTACCATGGAACGCTCTTCTCCGTCAAGCCTCGTGAATTGATATCTGAAAAGACATTCAGATAGACACCGCAAAAGGCAACCGAAACATCAGAACAAAAAGAAAAGAAATGGGCTTTGCTTTGGACTAGGGTGACGGTGATGAAGATGATAGTGACCGGAGGATCTCGAGTATTTGACAACTTTGATCGTTTGCAGTTACAACATTGCTATACGCATCATGTGAACTCGCAAAATTCACGTAAATGGCGGGGATTTTGTCAATCCACGATTGCATCATCCGACTCCTTGAAGGGGTGACCAGCTTTGTGCCACTCAATCCTTCAAGAAGACAGCTAAAACAGCATTATCGCATTGAAACATCATATCCATCGATAGCTAAAGAACTTTGTGTAAAATAGCGTCTACATAGATTAAATGCATTTGAATGTCAGAGGGTCCCAGTCTGGGGCAACTCAAGAACATGTGTGGTTTCTGTCTAGGTTATTATGGCAGTTGATGATCTGAGATGGTGTTTTGAGCTGATTCTCGCTTATGTTTTAGATCCACATTTACGGTCCGGAGAAAAACAAACTATCACGTATGATCTTGCGACTTTGCAATCCATTTCTCATAGAAGAGATTGGTTTCCGGTGGTTCCCGGTTTGGTCCCACCTCGAAACCGGGAACCAAGAGGCCAAACCAAAGACCCTTGAAAGAAGATCGATCCAATCCAATTTCTAAGCGATCCAGTGAAATACATCGGTTCAAACGAAAGAATGCCTCGAATTCCATGAAAAGTGAAGGAGACTTAAAAAAAAAGAAAAAAGACTGAAAAGGAGAGTAGGTGTGAGAATCATGAGGCAAAAGAGAAAAATGGAAAGTGGAGAAAATGTATACATAAAATAAATAAATAACAATCAATCCGGGCGGTCCGTTCCAATTTCAATGGTGGAACTAGGAATCGGATTGTTTGAATACTAATTTCATTTTTAGAAATCAGACCAACATTTTCAAGAACCGGATCAAATCAATCAATTTGGTCGATCCAGACAAATTGCCGGTTCAATCGGCAGACTTACTCACCCTTAGGATCTCTGTCCACTTGAACTCAGTAGGATTTATTTTTTGCTGTTCCTGTCAGCACAGCAGCCAGCACGTGGTACGGTCAGCCAGGTTAATGGTTCTTGCTTGGTCTGCGCTTTCTCTTGCAGCTTTGGGTAACCCAACCTCTTGATCCATCGACTCCCACCACCAAAACCTCCTCTGCTCCATCGGCCCAACCCACCCTCTGATCTGACCAATCTCAAGAGCCTTCGCTTCCCACTCCCAGCTCAAAGACCCCCCCTTCCCAAACAAAAGGCTCTTCCTTTCCTGCTCACTTCGGATTGGATCTCTTCGCTACTAATACAAATCTGGCGGTCAGTCTTGGCCAGCAACGTAAAGGATCGATTTTGATTGAGGTAATGCGTCTGTTCGTGCATGTCTGAACGTGGGTCGATCTTGTCCTGCTGGGTTTTTGGCTGCTCTGCTTTGCAGATCTAGTTAGTGTTGATTATGTCTCTTTCTTGTTAGGTGGGCGTGGCTTTTCTTTGCCTTTGAGGTTTGATTTTATTTAGTTAGAATGTGGGGTTGTCGGTGTCGTTGTTTGGGTATGGTGAATGATTCCCCTCTTTCCGCTCCTCCTTGTTGTGTGCTAACGTTCAATGGTGCTTGTTTCGGATCGGACTTGTGGGCGCCCCATTTCGTGGAAGTGGTTTTTTTTGGTACTTTGTTTTAAGTTGAATGTCCTGACGATACGACGTTGAATTTTTCATGCCATTTCTTTGGCAGCTCAGAGATTTTGGGAACTTCAAGCATAGCTCCATTTGACCGAAATCCGATTTCATTTGGGTTTTCCAGTTCCAAGTGGTTGGGGAGATCAATTTCCATCTGGGTTTTTATATCTGCTGCCGGAATATTGTTTTCCTTTTCTCTGGGGTCGTGATCGGTTTATGAGTGGGACAGTCATTTTCCAGAAGATGTTGTAGAAGCTGGATTAGCTGGTCTGCAAGATAAGAATGGGCAAGATGATCAACAAACCGCTGGTCCTGACGTACCTTTACCTATTTATCTACATTTTACTTTCATCTGGAGTTATACTTTACAACAAGGTAATGCGAGTTCACTGCTTAAATTCATTGCGTTTGTATCACATTGCAACTGGTCATGTCCATTTCAAAAGCCGAGACTGGATCTTCTGTTAGCATTATGTCCAAATTTTCATTAAGTTGTCTTTGGAGGTTGCTCTGTCGATCTCATTTATTGTGCCATTTGCCTTGAGGCTGTCTTATGATCTAGGTCATATCTTTTCCTGCCACTCCTTATGATCTCATGGAATATTGCATAGCTCTGTGAAATGTTGCAAGGTCAAACCATCAGCAGCCTGAATCAGCTGTTCTTTGTCATTGATTTAACTTGTACCTCTATTGGGATGTAAGACTAATGTAGATTGACAAAACTTCTTTAGTGACTCTAACTTTGAAAATTTTTGCAGTGGGTACTTTCTCCTAAGTACTTCAATTTCCCATTTCCAATTACACTGACCATGATTCATATGGGATTTTCTGGAGCAGTAGCCTTTCTTCTTATTCGTGTTTTCAAGGTAAGCATTCTTGTACAACACTTCAACCTTTACTTTCGACCATATCTTTGGAGTCTTTGAATTAACACACCTCTTTCTTGTAGTTTGCTTCTTAGTCTGTCTATGCTAATGTGCATGTAAACAATCTAAATTGCAGGTTGTAGCTCCAGTTAAGATGACCTTTGAAATGTAAGTCATTCATATGATCATCTTTTTCTTGTCTCTGGAGTTGCAACGGTGAAGACCATTGCACTTTCCTAACTCCTGTATCCTTAATAACACTTCTATTTGTGCAGATATGCAACATGTGTCGTACCAATCAGTGCATTCTTTGCTTCTAGTCTCTGGTGAGCACTCATTTAATATTTCAAAGGCAGTAATATTAGATCCCATTGTGGATAACTTGATCCTCTCATGTAAATATATCTACCTGGCTCATCATTTTTGTGTAGATCTGTTTATTTCATAGGTCTAGCTATCCGCATTGATTGGATAATGTTGGGTACAGGGTTTCCTGGGTTCTGATACATCACTCATGAGTTCCACAATATCAGTACCAACTATCTTTTCCCGTGACATTTTCTACTACATTACATACACCTCTGTGGTCAATTGCCATAACTATGCAGAGAAGGGATTTTATTGTTATGGGTAGATCATTTCAATGTCAAAAGATTGTCACGTGTCATGCCCAAATTAGGTTCATTGACATTTAAACCAATCCTTACATGGTCCATACAATATATGTTCTACAGGTTTGGCAACACTGCTTACTTGCACATTTCTGTGGCCTTCATCCAGATGCTGAAAGCTCTAAGTATGTTGAAGAAATCCTTGTTCTTTTTATATATCTTCAACTGCTCATTGTATTGAATCATCTCTTACTTGTTAAATCTTGGATATTGCAGTGCCAGTGGCAACCTTTATCACGGCAGTTATGTGTGGCACTGATAAATTAAGGTGTGATGTATTCTTGAACATGCTCGTGGTGAGCATCGGGGTTGTGATTTCCTCGTATGGGGAAATCCATTTTAATATTGTTGGTACAGCTTACCAGGTCACAGGAATATTTGCTGAGGCTCTTAGGCTGGTTTTGACCCAAGTCCTGCTGCAAAAGAAGGGGTTAACTCTAAATCCCATCACTAGCCTGTATTATATTGCTCCGTGCAGGTACTGCATTTCGATGTCAATGCACTTTGAATGCATTTATAATTAAGCCTCTAGGTTGGATTTTAATTTAGTGAAAGAAAAAAGGTGAAAGATGGATAATTCTTTTAGTAGTTGCTGTCCCTTGTAATGCGAATGCCAAATGTTTGAGAATGTGCTTTACTAGATTGTAGAATCTTGTCATTGAGAGTTCTGTTTCCTGAATTTGCAGCATCAGTATTATGACTTGACAGCATAGATCCCTTGATATGTGAAGCAATAGAGCATGCTTGATAATGTCATCTTATTTCAGTGCATTTAGAGTATCGTTGACAAAAGAGTTCGGTTTTCATCAGTTCATACCAAGAGTGCTAACTTTTTCCCTATTTTTAACATGCAGTTTTGTGTTTCTGTTTGTGCCTTGGTATTTACTCGAGATGCAAGAGATGGAAGTTTCACAGATCCAGTTCAACTTTTGGATCTTTTTCTCTAATGCCATCTGTGCTTTGGCTCTCAACTTTTCCATTTTCCTGGTTATTGGTCGAACTGGTGCGGTTACCATGCGCGTAGCTGGCGTATTGAAAGACTGGATACTGATAGCACTTTCCTCTGTTATATTTCCTGAGTCAACAATAACTGGGCTCAATATAATAGGCTATGCAATAGGTGATCTGTCTTTCTAACTCGATTTTTCTAACGCATCTTTTATGTCATATTCTACGATTAATGGAAGTGTTCCCTTTTCCTTTGCAGCTCTTTGTGGTGTTGTTATGTATAATTACATTAAGATTAAAGATGTTCGTGCATCTCAAACTCAACCAGATAGTATTCCAGAAAGAATTACAAAGGTAAGTTTCTTGCACAGGGATATTATCTGATGTATCTCTTGGAAGAATATGCCGGAAGCACTGTATATATTTGGTTCAAAGTAAAAGATTGAAATTAAAATTGTTGATCTTGAAACCACAAGGAGTAGGAAGATGCACTATTATCATTAGGCTCTCTGTTTCATGGCTTTTGAACTTATGTGCTCAAATCTTTGCACTTTGTACTTAGGCACTCTGAAGTTCTTTTTCACCCTTCTTCACCCCCGGCCCCATGCCCGTCTTGGTATGGAGAAATATAAGTTCCTAATATGCCACTATAGCAACATTTGGAATCGATATGTTTGTTGGTGGGTGTCTTTCGATATACTTGGCAAATGGCAGCAATCTGTTATTTTGATACACTACTTTGAGGTTTACACAATGGATGTTCAGTAGAAACTTCTTATGATCCTGATAAATCTATGATAGCCAGCTCTACAATCATCTGACCAGTGGGCAAGTACTCCGCTCTAGCTTTTAGATGCCAAGGAACTAGCATGCTACACTGGCAAACACTCATCCAATTCCAGACTATAGTTGTGAATTTGTGAGCGCTGTGCTTTTCTAAATGCACTCTGAGGTCCTCGTTCGTTGTACAATCCACAAAGTTCAGGAATGATTGATATATTCTTTTTAGCATTAAGCTTTTTGTAATACAAGACCATTTATTTCTGGCCATTATTGTTCTCACTTGTACGACTCTATTTCATTTTATCGATTCAGGAGTGGAAGCTCGAGAAGAAGTCATCTGACCCTTTTCTGCCTAGCAAGGGGAGTGACAACAATGGTGGAAGGAACGGAGGCAATAGTCCCACAGCCGACCCTACCGTGGATGAAGAAACGCCTCTTGTCCCATCGTCAAGATTTTATTACACAGGACGGACACAATTTAAACAGCCATTCTAACTGAGTTGGCATCCTCATAATTAAGAAGCTTTATATTCATCCTAAGAAACGAGAAGATCAAGATGGTGCGTCCAGATGCATCCCGCATCGGGCTTCCTACGGACAGGAGCATTCTTTCAGAAACCACTGTGGAAGGCTGGTGCATCAATTCAAATTGCAGATCGGACACCTCCTCGAGGTGCAATGCATAGGAGCAAAGGAACTGCAGTTGTACGCCAATGATAGGCTGACCATATTGTCCCTGCCCTTGAATCAATTGGCTCATATTCCTTTGCTAAAGGTGATTACGTACTGTAGTTTTGAATCCAGATTATATTGAACCTGTGGTTCTTCGGCAATGTCAAGTTATTTCAATGCGATAAACCAAATGCAGGAATGGTTTATCTCATCCTTTTTAGAGTACTCACATGCCACTCACAGTATAATTCATGCAGAGAGGGAGGGAAGGAGGGCTTTGTTACAATTTCATCTAGAGGTTTAGACCACTCCACCCTGGGAGATTGGTATCATTTAGTTAGCCAACAGAACCTTGGATAAAAGCAACAGTTGCGCTAAATTGGAATATAGCTCGGTGGAGCTGTTTAATTATCCGGGCGTCAAATTGGAAATCCGTAAATTGTATGCTATTTTCACACTGATCTACCAGGGTCCGACCAAATCCAGAAGGAAAAGGAAATTTTAAACACACATGCATTATATTCTCAAAAGGGCATTTAGCCGAATACATGTACATGGCAATGATGGTGTAATGTGTAATTTCCGCCGGTCTACAATGGTCTCAGGACATAATCAAAAGAACCATGCCATACAAACTCTGCAAAGAAAACCAAAAAAGAAAAAGCGGCAACGGTAGAGAAAGGCCTCGCAAATGATTTACACATACAAAGAGAATCGCAGGCAAAATAACGCATGTCAGGCAAGAATGGAAATTTTAGAAGGAAAAACAATATACATGCCCACAAACAGCTTCGGCAGATTCCTTTCACCGTGACGGGATTTGCAGCAACTTTTACCCTCCAATATGAGGAATTTACTGAGCATCTCCGAAATCCCCCAGAGACAACAACCTTCTTGCCGGAGCAGGTGGTGCCAGTCCAGGAATGTCCCTGATGTTCTTGTTGCTTGGGTTCACAACCTATATATTGAAAATTACCGAAACAAAGTTAAACCTCCACAGACATCACAATGAGATTTTGCACACGAGGCTATAGCGAAAGGCAAAGAAATCACTTCATTAAGATGTTAATCTGATCAAGTGATGAATGGATTAACTGAACAATATACCTTCACCACAATAATTGCTATCACGCCGATGACAATAAGTAAAAGGAAAAGCATAATACATTTGTCTGTTGCCACCTGTAGAAAAGAAGAAAGAACTCGACAAAAGTCCCAACAGAAAGGAGACAAGTAACTTACAAGCAAATAAAGGAAAGAAAAACAGACGAACCTGTCTGCCGATTTCCTTCACAAGTTGGGAAGCCTTTTTAATAGAAAACTGGATTGTGTCAAGCTCATTTACAATTCTGCCCATTTGCTCGGTCTGGAGAAAGTTAGATCATCATGTAAATGACCCAAAATATGATAACAAAATAATTCAGACGCTTTTCTTCCCAATTATAAGTTCAAAAAGAAGACCTACTTGGCCCTTTAGGGTGACAGCAGTCTGTGTTCCCACTTCGACAGTTTGCTCAACAACCTAGGAATCAATTCTTTATGAGAATAATGATATTTATGTAAAAAAGGAGCAAAAACTCATCAAGATAATTACTCACCTTTTTTGAGCGCTCAATGACCTGATCAGTCTCATCCATTTGCTTCATTCCAGCATCCATAAGTTGTTGGTTTGACATGGCTGCATGGCATAAAAAGTTGATTGGAAAAAAAAAAATAATAAGACCAAGTTTCACATAATAAATCCAAGAAAGAATTATCAAGAGAACATATTCATTCAAATAAGTAAGTGTTCCATCATCTAACTCCACTGATATCTAAACAAAAACGCCACTAAGAAAAATTCGTAAATGCCATTTTCTGACAACTGTGAAACAATCTTCCAGTTCAAAAAACTGAGTAGAAGTGTTGCAACCTACTAGTTTTAAGTGTCTATATCTGACAAGGAGAAAGCAGACGTCAACACTGAACTTTGCTTATATAAGGTTAGATGCTGTGATGTCTAACTCTATTGATGGTCATTATACTGTTGGACTGCTAGATGATATAATGTCACCTATCTGACAGGTTTGTCGCATCCCTGAGGTGACAGGAAACTAACAGGAACCATTATCAGCTCGTAAGAAATCAATACTGAAAACAAAGAAAATGGACATTGATATAACATAAAACATCAAGGCCCAAACCTTTCATTGAGACTTAATTTTACAAGAAAGTGGATAAAAGAACTGCATGAAATAAAATTTTATTGCTTGCAGAAAGATGGCATATGGAAATATTGCCCAGAGCTACTACCAACAGCAGTAATCATTTGGAAAGAAGTCCAAACTGACCTGATGCCACTTGGACATTTTCATCAGCAGTTGGTTCACTTACTCCAGCTCCCATATCAAAAGTTCAAGTTTCTTATTACCAAGAGTACTCATATACCTGCAATTACACGACAAAGATTCAATTCACCAAGAAGAACAACATAAAGTAAGAACCCATATATAAATTTATAATGCCGAAAAATGATCAACAAACAAGTAGTGCATTTTATCAACTGACTGGGGCCGTTGAAGTTACAAAAGAATAGCTATTCACCTAATGGCACCAAATATATAAATCACAAGCCAAAAGAATAAGAAAACAGAAAACTTACGTTTTTCTCAATGCTACATATGAGTTTAGCTCTTTGATCTGTAAAAGGGGGAAAAGCACAGTGAAAAAAAGTTCGACAGAATTAAGAAAATAGGAAGAAGAATATATGACACAAATATTACCATGGAGAAATACCGATGTGCATGAACATCTAGATGGTACAGCTTAAAATTTCACTTGTAAGTTTTACAAAAGGAATTGGGAACTGACCAAAGATTGCTTCTCATCATTGAGTTGCCTATTTACTTCTGGTGGATTTCTGCCCTCCTCATCCTTAATTTCTCGATCGAACTCTTTGATTAATCTGTATAAATATCCAAGATGTTACACTTGGTGATCTGCAATACTGGATATTGATGGAAATAATGCATGGCAGATCCAAAAAAAAATAGAGATTGAAGACTCTTGTCTCTCTCTTTTTCCCCCTTTCCTGAATGATTCTTTTACACACTCCTCTCCCTCGAAAATATGACACATGAGATAGGAAACCGTATTTATAGCATAGATTCAAAACGTGTGCTAATCTTGTGTAATTAATATGGATTTAATTAATTCACCTTATTTATTTTAGAGCCAATTGTGAAAACAAAACTCTTTAATGAAGCAAATGGTCCAAAGCTTACACTTCTTTTGATGGCTACACTGTACATGATAACCAAACAAAGGTATTGAAGCAGTCTCATACCTTTTACACTCCCTCATCTTCCCAGTGAGTTCCTCCAATTGTTTGCTTTGTCGGTTGGAATCTTTGACCTTATCAATCTTCTGGAAGCCATTTCTGCATACACCCAAAAAAATAAAATAAAATAAAGAGAATTGATGTATAGATCGAGTGTTTGCAATAATCACAAGTCTCATCTTTGAAAGACAGAGTTAAAAAGGCAACTGACTCTCCAAATTATGATTACCCAGAAACCACAACTGCGCTAGATAGATAACAAAATAGCAGTTATGAAAGAAGAGCCCTCAATAATGGTTATGAAACACATGTATTGCAAGATAACCAATAGGTTCAAGGCAGAAAACTGCAGTAGCTCCATTAATACCCATTTTGACCTTTTTCTTTGGCCCAAAGGCCCATTTTAACTTGAAAAAGACGAACTTATATCAATAAGACTGCTGAATGCATCAATGCAATTTACATCATGCAGTCATTTTCTTCATCATCTAATCGAGAGAAGTACATGATCATTGTTTTTTCCTCGTGTTTGACAAGAAAATGGCTATATCAGCCGCCCACATTCCTCTTCCCTCCATTCACCCCTCCATTCATGTGCATTGCCAAAAGCAAAGAATCATTCTCTAAATTGTGGTATATATTTCTCTTGTAAGAAAAAACAATTCATAACTTCGGACTTGTTGAGGTACTTTTATCAAATCCTTCACTAAAAAGAGAAAATGTTACCCTCTCTATTTCCTATACAATAATTTTCTCCTTTTTCTCCACCAACCAAATCAACAAGTATTGAATGACACTGCTTCCCTAAAAACTGATTTTTCCCTTGATGATTGATAAATTTGAAACGTCACATATATTTCCTCAACTTAGAAAAAGACCTCAAGTCCTGACACCATATCATATGCACCAAAGAGAAATTATGACCAAATGATACCGCTTTTTGTCTCTCTTTATCCTCCATATTGCCAACATCCTAATTGAAGAAATCCATCACTTTTCCCTGAAGCACCTCCTAGCATTCTTCCACACTCCAAATCCTTATTTGCCTAACAGATGTTTAAAATGCGGATTGACATTCATTTACACCCGCTAAACTGATCACCATCTCCACTGCTCCAAAGGCAGTAACAATCATACAGCATCGCCCTTCATTGTCGCATAACACGCCGTCCATGCCTCTAGTAATATTAAAGGAAAGCACAGTCGACATCCACTGTTCCTTTTGTATCAGTGATGGGCAATAACCTACTAAAGGATAATTCATCACTCGTAGTCACACCGAAGAATGCGCAATAGTCCAATGCAGCTCCAGATACATTTCATTACCGCATTACCAAGGCCCCATCTACAAGCTCAATTCCTGATCCTTTACTTCCCCAGAGCGACAATAGACAATTTTCACCAGCCCACACGAATTCCGCCCCTTATAAAATCCACCCACACGCATGCAACTCGTCTCCATTCATTCGCGCGCCTACACCACCGTACTCCGCACCAATCGATGGAAAAAAAAAAAAAAAAAAAAGAGCCTAATCCCACTCCAAAATCCACAGATCCGCCCAGTCAGGCACCAACACACGCCTGACCAACAGGCGCGAATCAATTCCCAGATTCCACGCCACCGCGCGAGCAAAAAAATGCAGCTGGGAAAAGCGGAGGGATGAGGAAAGAGAAAAAGAGAAGACACTCACGCGAGGGCCCGGAAGTTGTCCTTGATCTCGCCATGGATCTGCTCCATCTGAGGGCTCATCTGCAACTCGCCCGCCATCTCCGTCGCCGACGAAGCCCCGAGAAAACCCTAGGTTCCCGAATCCGCCGCGCAATGGCCTCACCGCATCCAAACGAAAAATCCGGCCGCCCCGCCGCCGCCGCGCACCAACCGGAACGGGAAAAGCACCGTCGGGGAAACCCTAAATGCGCGGCGCCCCCGCAGCTCTCGCGGGTTTGAATTCGCGCGAGGGAGAGAGGAGAAAAATCGAGTCTTTGAGGAGAGGAAGGGGGAGGGGAGATTCGGAGGAAGGTGTTGGAAATGGCGGAATTCGATTTGGGATTTTTTTTTTTTTTTACAGGTCGGGAAGAAGGAGAAAGGGTTGGAGAGAGAGAGAGAAAGAGACAGACAGCAGATGGAATTTCCTTGTTCTTTTTTTTTTTTTTTTTTTTTTGAATTTTATTGGGGGAAGTTCTTGTTGAGATTAAACAAACAATATCGCCGTAACTGAGTAGGCTCCCCCAACAGCTCTTTTGTCTTGGCGTGAGCTGCCTAGGAGGCAACCCAACCAAATTGGGAAAATGTGGATCGTGCTTTCCCGTGGCTAGCCAGCCTAGCCGAGCCGGGCCGGGCTGGGCCGAGCCACCCGGGATCGGGGCCCGACCCGACATCCCCACGAGGCGGCATGGCACAGGCATCGACTTGGGCGGGGGATGGGCACAACATGGCACTGCACTCCACCATTAGAGTTGCGAGCTAATTCAAATCTTAACAATTATCTTAATTTGCTCCCAATGATAACATGCTACGGTGGTCACCTTGTCCTCAAGCAAGAGAGTCAATCGAGTATGGCCTTAAAAAGTAAAGCTTCGTCAGGTCCTACATCACATGTAATATTTTATGCAATGACCATGATGTTAGGTTTTAACTAGCTCTGCTAATCAATCGTTGTCTTACGACACTGAATAAGATAATTACTAACACACATCCTCTCGACGCCGCAATAACCTCTTAAGTCAAATTTCCGAACATCAGATTGACGTCAACCTCTACGTTCAATCAAAGTCAGGTCATTCGCCTAAGAGATTAGAATACTCACTACATTTGAATCCAAACCATTTGAATACAAAATCTATACAACAGTACCAAAAGTAATAGGTGGAACACAAATGGAAAAATAATTTGTTGGTGGTGAGTGAGAGGAGATGAAGATGGGCTTTGAGTGAGTAAAGCCCATCAATAACATGGAAATGCATTTATTTTATTTTGATTTTTTTTTTTTTGCCATTTTTCGAACTTATAAAAGAAGGCAAGGAATGAGGTGGCATGCGCTGGCGTGGGGCTGGGGCAGGACATTCCCAAAAAGGCGAGGAGAGAGCGCCAACCAAGCGAATTTGGGCGTTTCCGCTGTCGGAATCCCAGGACCCTCCAAGTCAAATGATTATCTTCGTTCGGAGCCCGCACCATTTCCCCCTCGTTTCCGCTCTCCGAATTCTTTCTTTTGGATGAAATCGCACGTCATCGTGGATTCGATTTCTTACCAGAAAGTTATTGACTTTTAACCAACTTTGTTAACCGGAGGACATAAAAAGAACAGGAGAAAAGAACGATGCTATAAATATCATGGCTTCTTGGACGGCATAATATTATTTTTCTTTTCCACGTCGATGAGAAGACGATTACTAAGTGTTTCTGGCAAGGAGTTCTCGCGATTTGTCCCTTGTGACCTTTTCTTCTTTCTCTAAATGAAATTTAATTCCTACACAATTGATTAATTTATAGAAATAGAGTTATTTTGCCTATTTTATATAACAAATAATGCAATATTTGTAAGAAAATATTTGGATTCTCTTCTATTTATTCAAATTTTCCTTATTTATGCTGCATAACGAAACATGGAGAAAATAATGAAAAAAAAAAAATGGTAAAAAGAATGAAAGGTTGGATTACTTGATTTAATAATTCAAATCAGGAAGCGTTAGAAGTTGGATGCAAATTATGAATTATGTGATTTGTTCCCTAATTTTATGCAGAAGCGTTAGAAGGTGGATACTAAATCAGGGATTTTATGATTTATTTTCTAATTTTATGCAAAAAAATAAGCAATTGCCTTATGATAGGAGTCCTGGATTTCCTTGTTTATGTAGCATAACAAAACATTGAGAAAATAAGAAAAAATGGCAAAAAGAAGAAAAGGAAGAAAAGAAGAATTCCATGATTTAGGAATCCAAATTAAGAAGCATTAGAAATTGGATGCAAATGAGGAATTTTGTGATTTATTCCCTAATTTTATGCGAAAGTATTAGAAGATGGATACCAAATCATGGATTCTATAATTTATTCCCTAATTTTACACAGAAAAAAAAAAAAGCAATTGCCTTTTGATTTATGCAACATAACGAGACATGGGGAAAATAAGGAAAAATGGAAAAAAGAAGGAAAGGAAAGAAGCATTAAAAATAAGATGCAAATTAGGAATTGTTTTATTTATTCCCTAATTTCATGTGAAAGTATTATAATGTTGATACCAAATTAGGGATTTTATAATTTATTCCCTAATTTTATGCAAAAAATAAGCAATTATCTTGTAATAAAAGTCTTGGATGTATCCTATAAATAGGATAACATTGAGAGCTTGGAGAGACAACTAGGTTCTTATTTTAGATCGTTTTTCATTGTTCTAGAAGTTTTTTTCTAGTATTTTGAAGAGAAAACAAAAAGTGGTGACAGAGTTCTTATTATTTGATTAAAGATGTTTGGTTTCATTTATATTTTTGCTTCTTCTTCTATTATGTTCTTATTTTCTTTTTTGTCCAAGCATAAATTTCTTTTGTTAGGGTTATGATGTAGCCCAATCATAATGATATGAATTTCGTGCTTTTTATGTTTTGTACGTGATATTATTCATATGAGTTATATATTATTGTGCTTAATGTTTTTAAGTAACTACCCACCATATGAATGATATGATGTACATATTTAAGATTGGGAAGTGACAATATGCAATTGTTCCTTATAATATATAACAATGAATTAAATGTCGATAAAAATAGATAATATTATTTGTATAGCTTTCGGTGATAAGATGGTCCACAGTATTTATTATAAACCGGAAATGTTCACAAATTTTAATGTACTTATGTTTATGTAAATTTACATAGAGATTTGGTAGATTGATAAACTGCATAAGTTCGCTATACTTAAAAATAAAATAGTAAATAGACTAGGAAATTCCGTTATCACATATTTGATATCATTTTTGCATATGTAATGATCTAAAATTCATATCTAGTGATTATGATAAAATCGATACTTTAACATATTTATTTGATTGATAAATTGCATTTAGTTCAAGTTTTGCTTTTAAGATTGTGAATTTTAATATTTCTCAATTCTATTTTGATCTGTTAGATAAATTTTAAAATTAGTCTGCTTTTAATATTTAATTGGTTTATTAATTATCAATCTATGTGGGGGCAGTATTATTTTTTTCATTATTATATTACTTGTTTAATATATTCATTTGCATTTAGAATTTTACAAACAAGTTTTTGGTATTGTTGCCAGGGATTATTTGTTTAATACAAATTAATATCAATACAAGATAATTCTAATTTTAATCTAGCTTTTATTTTGTTTTCTTCAAAGTGTAAATTGGTGCATGACACATAGCCACAAGGGAAATTTGCAGAGTTCGATCGAGAAATTAAACTTACATTTAAAAGGCAACTAAAAGAATGGAGAACTCACGCTAAAAAGACAAAGCAAGTTCATGAGGATGAAAATCCATGTAGACTCGGGAGAGATTATGCTGTGCCAACAATTTAGGGCATCACATCAAACATAGGGAAACCTACAATTCAAGCAAACAAATTTGAGATCAAACCATCACTCATTCAAGTGCTTTAACAAATCAGTGCAATTTAGTGGGCTTTCAAGCGATGATTTATATATAATAAAGTTACTAATGATGCTATTAGATTAAATTAATTTCCCTTTTCCCTTAAAGACAATGACAAGGTTTGGCTCTATTATCTTCTTGCATAATCGATTATTATATGGAAGCATACGGTTCAAAAATTTCTTAGTAAGTTCTTTCAACCTGTGAAGTTTGCAAAAATGTGTAATGATATTACTAATTTTATGCATATAGATACATTGTATGAAGCATATGAAATATTCAAGGATTTTCTTAACATAGATTACCCGTATGGATGCAAATACAAAATTTTTAGAATGAGTTTAATACAAATCTCCATTCTATGATCGATGTAATGCAAGAGGGAACTTTTAATAATAAAACACTAGGAAAAGGCTAGAACTTATTAGAGGAAATGATATCCAATAGTTATCAGTGGCCTATTAAGAGGCTAATAGTGCAAAAAGCTAGCGGAGTTCATGAGGTAGATGCTTTCGTTGCAATTGTCACATAAGTTGGAGCACTCAACAAAAAGCTAGATAACATAAGTGTTTTGCCGTTAAAATTTAGAATATGATATGCAATTTTTATGGTGGAGGACATGTTAGCACAAAGTATCAAATAGGTAATACTTTTTCACAATCTAGTGAAAATGTTAACTTTGTTGGAAATTTTAACAGGCCATAAAATAATCTTTACTTGAACACATATAATTTGAGATGGTGTAATCATCCAAATTTTTTACAAAATAATCAGAATATGACGAGATCACCACTGGAATTCAAACAATCAGAAGAAACAAAATCCAATCTCCTAGATATGGTCATCAAACTTTCTAACACACTCAGGACTTTATTAAGAGCACATATGTGAGATTTCAGAGCCAAGAGACTTCAAAAAAAAAAAAAAAATCTAAAGATGCAAGTGGGTTAATTAGCAAACATGATATAAGGGAGACAACAAAGTTCTTCGCCTAACAACACAGAGAAAAATCCCATTGAAAATGTAAAAGCTATAACCTTGAGAAGTGCTAAACAAGTGAGAGAAGAAGATGCAAAAAAGGAGATTCCCAAAGACAAAGAAGATGAGGTCAATGAATAACCAAAGGAGGCAAGCAAGAGCAAACTTTTTTCAAATAATCTCAAGTCATATGTGTCACAAATTCCATTCCCTTAGTGACTTTAGTAGCATAAAATAGATAGACAATTCTCTAAATTTATTAATGTAATTCAAAAAAATTGTATATTAACATTTCTTTTGTAGATGCCTTAGCACAAGTGTCTAATTATGCAAAATTTTTGAAAGAGATTTTAACAAACAAAAGGAAGTTGAAGGATCATGAAACTATATAATTGAATAAGGAGTGTTGAGCCATCGTACAAAACAAATTACCTTCAAAGTTGAAAGATCTAGGGAGTTTACAGTTCCTTGCACTATTGAAAATTTTTACTTTGAAAAGGCATGGTGTAATTTATGTGCAACTATTAATTTGATGTCTTTTTCAATTTTCAAGAAATTAGGAATAGGTGAGATAAAAGCAACCATAGTGTTGCTTTAACTGACTGATCGATCAATTAAATATCCAAGAGGTATTATGGAAAATGTATTAGTAAAGGTTGATGATTTTATTTTTCTTGCATATTTCGTAGTTCTTGACATGGAGAAAGATTTTGAGACACCACTTATTTTATGTCAACCTTTTCTACCAACAAGAAGAGCTCTTATTGATATACAATATTTTAAAGCAATTTCATATCCCTCTGATAGTAATTTTATTTTAGAGTTGAGATAATTGACAAGTTGGTAAATAAAGTTTTTCAAGAAAATATTTTTAAAGACTCACCCGAAGTATGTTTGGTTCGACCAATGGACAAAGAAATCGAGAATGGAGAGATAAATGAGTACGCAAATTTCATAGAAGCAAATCTACCATATTCAAGGCAAAAGACAACAAAAATATGAGAAGTTGGTATAACACACAACAAAGCCTAAACCATCAATTGAAGAGTCTCTGATTCTTAAACTCAAACCCTTACTCTCTCATTTGAAATATGCTTATTTAGATGGAATTTCTTCTTTGCCAATAATTATATCTTCTTCTTTGATAGATTTGATGGAGGAGAAATTACTCAAAATGTTGAGAGAGCATAATGGCATAAAATTGGATGGAAAATAGCTGACATCAAATAAATTAGCCCTTAACTTTACATGCACAAAAATTTGATGGAGGAACAATACAAACCCATTATCCGAAAATGCAAGAAGTAGTGAAAGCCAAGGTAACTAAGCGACTTGATAAATGGATCATCTATCCTATCTCTAATAGTTCCTAGGTAAGTCCTCTCCAAGTTGTGCTAAAAAAATGAGGTATGATTGCTCTAAAAAATGATAACAATGAATTGATTCCAATTGGGATAATTATTGGGTGGCGTGCATGTATGGATTGCAGAAAATTGAGTGATGCCACTATAAAATATATTTTCCTTTATCATTTCCTTTACCATTTATTGATCAAATATTGAAAAGACTTGTAGGATATGAGTTTTATTGCTTTCTTAGTTAACATTCAAGGTATTATCAAATTCCTATTGCACCAGAAAATTAAGAGAACATTACTTTTGCTTGTCCCCGTGGTATCTTTGCTTTTAGAAGAATGCCTTTTAGTCTTTCTAATGCACCATCTACTTTTCAAATATGCAAGATGGCATTCTTCTTCTTCTTCTTCTTCTTCTTTGGCTGATTGAGATTTTCATGAATGATTTTTCCATTTTTCTTATTTAAATAATTTGGCTTTAGTTTTACAAACATGTAAGGAAACTAACCTTATTTTAAATTGGGAGAACTGTCATTGTATGGTGCAAAAATGAATTGTGTTCGGACATAAAATCTCTAGAAATGGAATAGAATTCGATTGAGCAACAATGGAGGTCATTGCAAAATTGCCTCCATCAATGTTTGTGAAACTTGTCTGAAGATTTTTGGGGCATATGGGATTTTACAAGCAATTTAGAAAAGATTTTTCAAAAATTGCTAAACCCCTTTCTAATCTTTTGGTAAAAGATGCTCCATTTAATTTTTTTGATGAATGTGTGTGGTCTTTTAACACTTTAAAGAAAAATATAGTGTTAGCACTAGAATAGGACTTACCTTTTGAGTTGATGTGTGATACTAGTGATTCTATAATGGGAGCTGTTTTAGGATAAATGAAGAATGAAGTTTTTCAAATTATTTACTATGTCGGTTGAACATTGTCAAGTGTACAATTAAATTATTCCATAAGAAAAGGAATTTTTGGCGGTAATTTTTGCTTTTGATAAATTTCGTTCTTATTTAATTGACTCAAAAGTTAAAGTTTATTCTGATCACTTTACTCTTAAGTATCTCCTTGAAAAAAAAAAGAATCAAAACCCCGTTTAATCAAGTGGATTCTATTGGTGCAAAGTTTGATTTGGAAATTAAAGATTAAAATGGGACTGAAAATCTAGTTGTAGATCACTTGTCAAGAAAGGAAGACATAAGACCTATTTTGGAAGAGTTCCTTAATGAGAAATTTTTTTCCATCAAATCCATAAAAATTTCCTAGTACGTTGACTTTGTGAATTTTTTGGTAAGCAATGTTCTTCCTCTTGAATTATCATATCAACAAAAGAAGAAAATTCTTTTCTGACATCAAAATTTATTTTTAGGAATAACCTTTCTTATTTAAAGTATGTGCAAAATTAGTCATAAAGAGATGTATTTTAGACAAGGACCGTCATTGCTTCTTCTCCAGGAAAAGAAGTTCACGACCCGTGGGCCTTCTACCTCCATGCGGCATTGCTCCGTTAGGCTTGCGGAAAATTAGAGGGCAAGTATTTTTTATCATTGTCATGACGAAGAGGCAAGTGATCATTTTCGTGTTACCAAAACTGTAACTAAGATTTTACAATCTAAATTTTATTGACCTGCACTTTTTAAAGATGCATACTCCTATGTAGCTTCATGTGATTGGTATCAAAGAACTAGAAATATTTTTAGGAAAAATGAAATGCCTTTAAACAACATTATTGTACGTAAATTACTTGATGTTTGGGGTATTGATATCGTGGGACCCTTTACACATTTTTATGAGAATGGTCATAGATTTTGATGCATTTATGTTTATTTAAATTCTCATAGATATGGTGGATTGATAAACTAAGTACGTTTGTTAAGCTTAGAGATAGGATTGTATATAGATTAAGAATTTTTGTTATCATATTATTGATATCATTCTTGTATGCATAATAATTTAAAATTCAAATCTAGTGGTTATGGTAAAATCGGATACTCTAATATATTTATTTGATTGATTAATTGCGTTAAGTTTCGAAATTTTGCTTTTAAGATTATCAATTTTAATTTATTCTCAATTTTATTTCGATCAGTTAGATAAATTTCACAATCAGTCCATTTTTAATATTTAATCAGTTTATTAATCATCAATTTCTGTGAGACAATATCTTTTCATATCATTATATTACTTGTTCGACATAATCGTTTGCATTTAGAATTTTTTGAATAGCAACTTTCTCGACAAAAACTGAACTTGACAAAAATGATCTCTCTCTCTCTCTCTCTCTCTTTCATTCTTCTTGCTTTATTGAATGAAACGAAAGAGCAAATCGAAAACTTCAAGCTTGTGAAGAATTATATAAGCCATGCAAGCACAAACACAAGTTAAGCCCACCCCAAGATGGACTGAGCTCGATTTTTAGTCATGCATGTTCATGTGTAGGTACATGAAAGTGAGACTAGGCACAAGTTGCTTGACAAGCTCGTCGAGCCAGGACTCGGTGATCGGAGGGATGGTCGCGAAGAGGGCGGCCTCCTCATGGACCATTTCCTCGACCATGGGTGCCTAGCCCACCGTCTCTCGACTATGGCGAATGGAGTGAGGCCTCTTTCGATCTCTTTCTTCAAAAGCATCGTGGGCAGGTGGAGCATGCGAGCACGCTCGGGCAAGATGTCACGGTCATAACGTTTGCCTTCATCTTAGCTTTGTTGATAAGATCTTGAGCTGCTTGTCCTTCTACTAGTCTCCATCACAAATTTCGGCACCTAATTTTGCCCTAATTTCTAGGTTGAAGAACACAACAATTTTAGCCCCAATTCACTTTAATTCATTAATTCGGGGGCAAAAAACATGCATAAACGACATTGTGTATCATTAATATTGTTGGTTTTACTTTGCTAGTGAGTCGCATCGAATAATGTTCATTAAAATAATGTTGCATTGAATTTTTCAATCACACAAATTGCCGATGATATCAAAGTAATCGACTTTTTACGAACATAGCTCTCAAAGTAATCAAGAAAAAAAATTACCATTAAAATGAGTGTCATATGAAAATTACGACATTTGCGGTTTCCTTTCATCATAAATAAGTGAATGATGCCACTAACTTAAGTTCACTCATTTTAGTTACAGAGGAAGAAGGTGACGTTGAAGTAGAATGTGTCCATCGAAACGATAGAAATCTTAAAGTCAACTTTTGCTTTGTAAACGGTACCCGTTGCTTAAGACAGGGAGATGGAGAAATATTAATATTTACTTAATATCTTTTCCCAATATATATATATGGAGAAATAACTAATTTTAACTTACCTTTTTTCAATTTATATATTATTATTAAGGCTCCTGAAGTCTTTTGTTTAACGCAAAATACCTAAAATAATTCAAAATATATACAGATATTGATATGTAGATATAGAATTTTTTGATATCCGTCTTTTGAAATTTGAACTACTTTTTCTTTTCATTCTCAAAAATTTAGGACGAAATAATAAATATGTTATATCCGTAAAAATAGGATGTAAGATGCTATTTTCACTAGTCTTTGAAATTACTACTAATTGTTAAGAGAACAAGGGGTGTTCGCAATCTTTCTCATTTCATATTGGTTTCACTATTTGTCTCCTTTCATCCACAATGAGTTTTCATTTCATTGCAATATCACTGTAGTTACCGATTCCTTTCTAGAACACATGATTAAAACCCAAAACACTTTGTACAGAATATATTCTATCCTTTCGCATCAACGTGCTCCTTAATTGTCTAAATATTCAATATCATGTTGGGAAAATATGGCTTCGAATTGGGTAGAACAATGAAGTCGGAATTTTAGAGTGATCAAATTGGGTGTGATATCACTTTCTTTAAGGATTTATTTGCCCCACAATGTTGCTAATGGTCACCGGTAAATATCCTTCAGCATACAACAAAGTCTTTAAAATGATAATACTAGATAGCAATTTTAATATTTCTCTAGAGTCTCTTTGGGAAACAATTGAAAGAATGGCTGTAGTTTTCGAAAGATAAAAAATGATCACTCTCGTTTTTCCGAAACTCATGTATATAGATATAAAACACTCTTAAAACATAGGCAATTCTTCGTGAAAATTGGCGTCCATTCGGAAGAAGTTGAAAAACGAACAAACGCAACCCTTCGGGAAAAATAATTATTATTTTTTTAAAATTAAATTTCGATTTTTTAAAAATAATTTCCAAAAATTCTCAAAACAAAACAACCTTTGGATTGAACATAACCATAAGAAAAATAAATAAATAACAAATGGGTTAGTGCTAATTAAACTGCGCAATTATTTACGCACTTGCACGTGAGTATGGTGGGGTCTAGCCCACACCTAATCATCTTTTTAGGTACATTAGAGAAATCCCACACTTATTAATTGACCCACTTCCTCCCACTTTTCCTATGTGGGACAAGAAAACATGCACTTAGTTTGTTTTACGAACAAACTTCCAACATATCATACTCTGCAAATTTTACCAAAAAAAAGCATATCATACTCTGCAAAATGTCTATTCACATCTCATTGATACTTTATTCCCTTTTTTAATCAATTTCTAGCTATAGAAGAGACTTATGTCAACCTAAAAAAGATTGTCTACCTATAAAAAGAAACCTACTTCCACACTTGACATACTCTAGAACGTCGCTTCACGCATTCAAACTGCTTCAAACAAACTTATTGTGCCCGACTCATCCTTAATCGGGCAATCTTTTGCTTTTCTTTAAGAAAACGGGATTTTCCAACCAAAAATAAGAATGAGATGGGTCATTCTTTCAAAAGTTTCATTCATTTCACGTCTCATTAGTATCTTTTTCCACCCCTTTTTAACCCTTTCTCTCTCTATAATAGAAACGTACATGCACCCTTTCACTTGCTCAAGAATATTGCTTCGCGCATGGAGTCACTGCAAACGAACTTTTCTTGCCCCTCTCATCCTCAATCGAGGTGAGCCATCTATTTTCTCGAACGCACTTAAGCATATTCTTCATTAAAAAAGAAAATGCAACCTTTTAACTCCTTAAGGCAATATTCGTTTTTCGGTTACGCTTCCTCAAAGATCATTTCCCATGATCTTTTGCTCTTCTTTCAAGAAAACAGGATTATCCGACCAAGAAAAGGAAAGAAAAAAGACGGGATTCCGAAATTCGAATGCACATTCCTCATGGAAACACCCCAACCTGTCGCCAACAGCGAGCACTCCAGCATTGCAATTGGCCCCAAGTGTATTGACCTTCGTGGGAGAAGAATAGGAGAAGGTGACTGTGCCGGGAATCAGTGGCCACACAAAAGCTTGGGGAGGAATGTTAGGTGGAGCTTTAGTCGGGAATCCCTCTCGGAATCCTGTTAGTGTCTCAGCCACAGAGCAGAAAAGCCATGGGACCACTCGTGGCTCAAGATGAGGCTTGCGTAGGTCTCAGGGTGGGGCTTCCATCTTAGAATCGGAAATCGCCTGTTAAGGATTGGTTCAGTTAATGGGGACCAGGAATTGCCCTGTTGATTTTATGGACTCACTCAAAAACTGGACCGATTCCTGGATGGATTCATGGTACTGGACTCACCAGATCCAATCCAAGTGCTGAGGGTCCTCCCTTCCATGACCAAAGCATCTCACATCTTAACCCTAGTAAAACCAAAGGCTTTGCCACTTTCTTAGGAAATGACTGATTCCAAGCCTTTTAATACCCGTTCGGTGAATGCATGAAGTGAATGCTCAATGAATCTTTCCCTTTGTCAAGTCGATAAGATAGCCTCCGAATTGGGGCCATGGTCTTATGATTCGAATTTTCAGTTTGACGCAATATTTTTTATCTTGGTAATTTCATTATCTTAGATGATTAGGAAACGATTTTTTGTGATCTTGTCATAGTTTCCGACGTGGATGGTTTAATGTACTCGATGACATATGATCAATCAATCATAGCTCTAGATCAAAGAGATCCAAAAAAAGGGGGAGAAATGTGAGCATATAGATTTACTAATTAAAATCAATCTGGGTGAAATGGTTGTCACGGGATATAATATCCGTACTCTCAAGATCACAAAGGATTGATATTACTTTACGCATTGTGGTTGATTTCATCCGTTCGGGTAACCATGTATTAAGAAAATATACTTCATTGACTTAGCAGCTCGGAAGACGTCCGTCCAAGGGCTTCCTCATGTGATTCACAAACCCCTTGAAAGAAAACGAGAAGCACACGTCCATCTTCAAAACCAAGGAAACACCCTGAAGGCCCTCTTCATAAATGGACAAAAGGATGGTGTCTTCATCCTTGACTTTCGTTCCCTTTTTTCTCTTCTCTTGTATGGAATGAACTAAGGAATTGCCGCGATTCGAGCACGCATCGGGAAATATGCATGATGCCCTTGGAGAACCCGGATGTACTCGTGATAAACATTGCCAGGACTACTTAGGTTGTCCTCTTCGGCCCCGGAAGAACTGCCAGCCGTTGCTGTCCACGAATTGCGCAAGAGAAAGATAAGGTAATCGCTAGCGACAGCACAACCTCGTCGGTCATTGCTAGGACGTCCTAGATTACGCGGCCAAATGGACCCAAAGCTACCTAACGTAATTGGCACCATTAGGGACGGCTCGGTACCTAGGGAAAGTTTCCACCTTGGACAGGGTTATTCCATGCGTGAATAGACTGCCTATTGATGGACACTTGAACCGAGAAGATGAAGAAATTGTATTAATATCTACTGGCACGAGAAGATTATTTTATGAGACGGTAATGAAATGCGATGACAACATGTGGTAGAACGATCTTAATCAAATACGAGACGCATGACTTACTTGACAAAAGTAGAATAACATTCATAACAAGGCACGGCAATTAAAGCATTATTATCGGGTAATGTAATCGTCACGTTAAATAACTTTTCCTATTGAGACGAGGGGTTGAAAATAGACTCAAGGCCTATGACGAAGCCTCGAGATTACCCCCAAAGAAAATAGGATGTGAAGACAAATTAGACGACTTAACACATTGTCGTATTGATGGAAAAAAATGATGAATATATGGAGGATTGAAAGCGCTGCTCTAAAGTAGCATGCGAATGGTGGTCGATTTTAGGCTTTTTAACTCGAACAAATTGCTCTTTACCTAGACATTAAAGAACGAAATGGCATCGTCCAATATAAAAAAGAAATGGCATGGTCTAATGAAATCCAATCGATCTTTTCGAGCCAAGCATCTTCTAATTATTTGTTTAAACAAAAATGGGATTCCGACTTTGGATCTTTCCATTCGTTTTGTCCTTTGTTTCCAAATGCGTGGGGCTCTCTCTCTCTCTCTCTCAGCCAAAGCAAAGCTGTGGGCGGCAGCACGAAAGCACCTTGGTTTTCTTCAGCTTGAAAAGTCTCATTTATCGAATTTTATATTGTTATTGTTCCGATAACATCGCCATATCAGCTCATTGACCAAAACCCAGTTCATTAAGGCAGATTTACTTGTAAGAAATGAATGATTTTGAATATATCTTTTTAAAAATGATGATTTATTTCATACATAAATTAATGAACGAAAAATATTTTCATTTATCCATAAAACTTAAATTGTTTACAAACCTATTACTTTAAGCGATATAAGTGGCCATCTTTGTTGAAAGATATGAGATGTTGATTTGGGAGAATATGTTCAAGAAATACTGAAGATTTATTTTGATTGTAATTGATTATTTGAATCAATTTAGGATTGGATTCAATACTCATAGATTACAGAAATATAATCCTTCTTTTTGTTATTGCTTGTTATTTGTACTATATAGCAATTCCTCTGTACATTAAACAATAGATCAACAAATATAAAAAATTTTCCCACATCTCCTTTCTTTTCTTGTTGCTTCAGCTCCAGATTCTGTCAATCTTTAGGAGAATAATTTTCTAAATCATTTATTTTTCTATAAAACAAACGAAAATTAAAAATCGAATTTATTTGTGACTAAAATGAAAATTAGTAAATCGCTTTGAGTTGAATGGATAAATACATTGAAAATTTTAAAACTTGTCACGAAAGCGTAATCGAGTTTTAAAATTTTCAAAATGTGTAATCAAGTCCCAAAACTTATCAAATTGATCTAATCAAATTTTTTTCTCGATCACATTTTTTCGAAAGTTTTAGAAATTGATCGTGCTTTTCGAAAATTTTAAAATTTAATCGTATTTTCATGATTAACTTTACAATTTTTAGTAATGCTTATCCCAAAAAAAAAAAAAAAAAAAGGGCCACGAGGTGCATTTTGGTGTGGAAGGGGAGGAGGGAAAGACGAAGTTGCCCCCACACGTGCCGAGCCCTCCCAGCCACATCATCATCAAATCCTCTCTCTCTCTCTCTCCCCCTCCCTTCAAAAAGCCTTTAAAACAGGAAGACGAAAGAAAGACGAAGAAGACGAAGAAACGAAGAGAAGAGGAAACCCACACAACATCATTTAGCTTCTCCAAGACGGAAAAAGCTCGCGCCTTTCCTCTCCTTTTCCATCCATTCCCCTGTTCGGCTCCTACCCATTTCTCCTCCCCCCTACAAATGCCTCGAAAGTGCTGTCTTTTTCTCGTGGGGCCTCGTTCTTGATCCCTCTTTCTATGTCAGTTTCGCCCTGTCCGCTTCCCCCCGCCTCCGCCGCCGCCGCGTCTCGCCTACGCTCGGTCTTGGTGGGGCCATGGCGGCCAAGAAGCTGTGCGAGGCCTACTCCAAGAGCCTGCTCGACGAGGCGCACCGGTGGGGCGGCCTGAAGCAGACCGGGGTCAGCCTCAAGTACATGATGGAGTTCGGGTCCCGGCCCAGCGAGCGCAACCTGCTCATCTCCGCCCAGTTCCTCCACAAGGAGCTCCCCATCAGGATCGCCCGGCGGGCCATCGAGCTCGAGAACCTGCCGTACGGATTGTCTGAGAAACCCGCCGTCTTGAAGGTAAGAAAGAGAGCCGGAGAAGAGAGAGGGGGGGGGGTGGGGTTCGTGTCTTTTTCGGGGGAAATGAGGTCGTGGTTGCGTTTATTGTTTGTTTAGTGGTGATGGGTCGGAGAGTTCTTGGCTCGATTCTTTGTAATTTGACCGTATCCGCTTATATATATATTTTTAGAGATGGGATTTGGTTTTTTTGGTTAAAAAGGGGTGAAGGGTGTTCTAATGATGGATGCACTTTACGTTTTTTGTGATTATTTTAATGGGGGTTGACTGAAATCTGTGAACTTTCGCTTATTTACCAGTGATCATGCGTCTCTCTTGAAAATATCGAGTGGCGATTCGCTGACACGGGCCTATGAGGTTTGCTTGATCAGTTTGGCGACGGAATTGGTAATTTGCAGCATAGAATGTGTTCATACTGGATGCTGTATTGGCTTCTGAGGGTGAATCTTGCTTATTTGGGTATCACGGGGACTTCTTGGTTTTGTAGGACAGCTTTCCCTTTCTTTCCTTTTTTACCTTCTTGTGCTGCAATTGTCATTCCATGTCTAAGCTAGACTTTTGAACGAGTATTGCTGGTCTGGTAGTCTGATCGGCTAAGCCTATGAAAGCAATATGGAGTGGTATATCATCTATTCACACTTATATTTCACTCTTCAGGTTCGGGATTGGTACTTGGATTCTTTCCGCGATGTCAGGGCCTTCCCTGAAATCAAGGATGCGACTGACGAGAGGGATTTCACGCAAATGATAAAGGCAGTAAAGGTTAGACATAATAATGTTGTCCCAATGATGGCATTAGGAGTTCAACAGCTGAAGAAAGACATGAAACAGAAGGTTGTTTGTGAGGATCTCGATGAGATCCATCAATTTCTTGACCGTTTTTACATGTCAAGAATTGGCATTCGAATGCTTATTGGTGAGACTTAGTTTCTTCTATTTATCGACTGATGTGATGAAACACTTTGTAATTCTTATTTTTGACGGTCTACTAAATTTTTTCTGCAATTGATATTAAATGATGATGCTCTTAGGTGGTGGCCAAAGAACATTTAATTAAAAGGAATGATGATGCTCTTATGCGCTTAAATTGTGAATGAATTTCAGGTCAGCATGTGGAGTTGCATAATCCCAATCCTCCTCCTCATTGTGTGGGATATATCCACACGAGAATGTCCCCAGTTGAGGTTGCACGTAATGCTATTGAGGATGCTCGTGCTATTTGTTTGCGTGAGTATGGCAGTGCTCCGGATATTAATATATATGGGGATCCCAGCTTTACATTCCCGTAAGTCATAATCTAACCACGTCAATTTCATTTCTCTCTCTCTACGCATGCGCCCGGGCATGTACCTCCCCCTCCCTCCCGAAATCTTTATTTCCCCATGTATGTTTTAGTGTAGGTGCTTGTGTATGCTGAGAGCCTGGTACATTTTTCTATTTTCTTGATCAATGATGTAGTCTCACCATTGATTCAAGGCATCTGAGTGGATGCATCTACATATCTTGCTTCCATGCGCTATTCTTTAGCTATTCTTGTTGCTTTTTTGCAGGTATGTTCCGACACACTTGCATCTAATGGTATTTGAGTTGGTTAAGAACTCTTTGCGTGCTGTTCAAGAACGATTCATGGATTCAGATAAAGTTGCACCTCCTATTCGAATTATTGTTGCTGATGGAATCGAAGACGTTACAATCAAGGTGCAGTCCTATTATTTGAATTCGATTCATATAAGTTTCTCTAGTTTGCGAAATTTCATGTTATGAGTGAAAGTGTGCCCCTCAACACTTATGTCATGAGAAAATGTAGAAGCATAACAAAAGCTTTTTCTGCAGACAGGCATTTGATATTGATAGGCCATTGACTTCTTTTTGTACATGACTATAGGTCTCAGATGAGGGGGGTGGCATCCCAAGAAGTGGTCTTCCCAAAATCTTCACGTATCTGTATAGTACTGCGAAAAACCCCCTGGATGAGAACTCAGATCTTGGTTTAGCTGATAATGTGACTATGGCCGGTTATGGGTATGGGCTTCCAATCAGCCGTCTGTATGCTCGGTACTTCGGTGGTGACCTGCAAATTATTTCTATGGAAGGATATGGTGAGATTATCTTTTTTTATTCTCCACTCCTCTGTCATTTCTATCTTTACACGAATGGTTCCACAAGTTATATGGAAGCATGTAGACCTTCAGGTCTCCAAAGGATGATTTGTGCCTTTTGTCATTACATTCCATTCACTGCACTTGCATTGGTCAATTTTTGGCCATAATTAGTTCCATTCTTTGAGTGTATTGCTCGGCAATTATTAGCATTAGTTTCTACATTTGTTGGCACACAAATGTGTTAAGTTCTTAGCATTTTCATTTAAGAGGGGGCAAAAAGAGTATATAGGTGCACATTGCAACTCTGTAGAGATGAAGTCTATTTGCATTCACTTTGCTGAAGATTTTGCAGCAGAATTTTCTAATGAGAATGCATGTTCCGGACTTAAGCTGGTCGAGATCAGCTCTCTAGGCTTGTAACTGTTAAGTAAATTTTATAAAAAGTTTCTCCAAATTTGTAAGCCCGACGCATTATTTGGATGAAGCAATTGAAAGTCAGGGGAATTAACGCTGATGAGCCCTGGGGACGTTGGATTGGATGTCCTGACAAACTAACTAGCTTTATGGGAACTGTAAACTGCCAAAATATTGATTTCACACGGTATGAAACAGTATGCTTTTCATAATATGATCGAATTTGAATGTTTTACGGCTGCTTTTACATGGATAAAATTCCAGCCATGGTATCATTTTGTCACAACCGGCAAAGTTTTACCTACACTTCTCCACTCAACTCTGTAAATTTGTTTCTGCAGGGACTGATGCATACCTCCATTTATCTCGCCTCGCAGATTCGCAAGAACCGCTCCCGTGAGAAGAACTAAAGCATGAACTCCTGGTTCAAGAGAACAGACCTCTGGGAAATGTCCACAGGGGTTCGTCTTAAAAAGCAAGAAGCAGCTGCAATTTTCCATTTACAAATAACGGGTAGCTTTCCTGTATATTCTTCCGCTTTTCAACATGTCAATGCCGGCATTAACCTGTAATCCAGTGTTCGCCGTTTTAGGCCATTCCATGCAGATTCTGATTTTACTCTGAATGTTGAGCATTCACACGAACGTGCAGCACAAGGGGAAAAAGTGGAAATTAGTAGTCGATCATGTAGCTCTAACCTGCGTGTTCCATTATTATAGTCATCTCACTTTGGGAAAATTCTAAAAAGAGATCTGAAGTGCCATCTTTCTCTCAAATAAGAACTTGAAATGGATCTTGTTTCAAATAAAGACTCAAAGTGTCATTAATTTCTAATAAGGGTTTAAAGTGGATGTTGTTTCAAATGAGGACGTGAAGTAATTATATTTATTTCAAATAAAAGCCTGAAGTGGTTATGTCCGTTGCACATAGGGACCTAACTTTCCGACAGTCAAGGTTATTTTCGTGATGTCATTTTTTCCCCTTTTCCTTTTTTTTCTTTTTTTCCTTTTTTTTTTTCTCTCTTTGCTAGTGGCCGGCCAGCCACCGGCAATGCCCACAGAGGGCTAGGTGATGGTCGCCCTCACCAGCGAGGGCCACCCATGCTGGCCACAGGCGAGGGACGGCCTTGCCCAGGGGCTGTCTACGAGGTCGGCCCTTGCGACCCTAGGTGAGACCGATCTAGCGAGGGTGGCCTCGCCCACGATCAACGAGGGCTGGGTGAACTAGCGAAGAGAAAGAAGAAGAATCAGAAGAAAAAAAAAAGGATAAGAAAAAAAGGAAGAAAGGGGGGAGAGAGAATGCCAAATGACGAAAATACCCTTGATTGGTCAGAAAATTTAGCCAATGAGCAATCGGTGAGATTGGGTCTTTATTTGAAACAATCAAAACTACTTTGGGTCTTTATTTGAAACAATTAAAATCACTTCAGGTTTTTATTTGAGAAAAGATGGTACTTCAGCTCATTTTTTTAATTTTCCCTCTCACTCATGATATTGACTCGAATCTTTCAAGAGAAGTCAACCGTGTTGCGCTGTGTCTTGAGTAAGGGCTGGAGAATCACTCAGTCTGAGAGGGATTTCAGGGTAATAAAGAATTTGTGAGGATGACGGCGACTTTCTGCTTTACATCTTCAAATCGGCGAAGAATATTTTTATTCGTCGAATTCACTTATACTGGCTACATACCTTTTTTTTTTTTTTTTTTTGGTGGTCGTAGCTAATGCATACATTCAGTCCCCTGTATATGTCACGAAGGTTGGCATGACCATGTCAACCATGTAAACCATGTCAACTTCTGCACACGTGATGCGTGCCTCTGTTTCTTTCCATCCACGACCATGTGCAATCTTTACAAGAGGACTTGCTGGAGCAAAGAGTGGTCGGATTCGGTTTCTGGATTCAGATTCGGTTTCTATTTCCCACGACGATTATGCCATTGAAAACCTTTGAGTCGAACTTAGTTATGCATTGAATAGTCTTCTGCATATTTGGGAATTCTCAGAGATGCGGATGTCTATGATCAGTTTTGTGTCTTAAAACCTGATGAGATTTTCTTGTGGATTCTGCAAGCCCCAACGAATGCACCAGGCCCTTCAGCATCTGGACTGGCGTGCATCTCATCTGCATCTTCCATGCTTGCTTCCATGTTTACGAAAACTGTTGATCAATGGCTGAATGTCATATATACATTGAGCAAGTACACACCCTTCGCTCTCTGATGTTTCTTTAACAGAGTTCGAGTGATGATGCCGACGCTGTGCGATAAGCTGAGCAATCTTCACAAGTTGATCTCGCGTTTTTAAAGGCATAAATCAAGATCATCTTCGAAAGATCAAAGCATACATTTGACTAGTTGATTCTCTAATGGATGTCATGCCTAACAAGTGGCCTATCCGTTTGAGAAATTCTTCATTATGTTTAAAGATTCGATGCATCCCATTTTCCAAACCACATATTCCGCAACAAAGATATTCAATACCCATTCTTTATAATCATTGCGACCAACTTAAATCTGCAATTGATAACATATATAATGTATATGAAATAATCTTCCCACCATTTTTTAAACTTTCAATTGAAGATCATCTCACCCTCAAGACTTTGCAGATGCCCATAATTTTGCAGATGACTTGACGTTCAAAAGAATTTGTAGGGAACTTCATGGTTCTTGAAAACCCCTCACACACAGCAATTTGGTGCGTGGGAATGTCAATTTCTCTTTGAATTCTATAATTAGCCAAGGCAAAAATGTGCTTTGGAAGATATTGGAAAGGAGAAAATGACGGAAATCCTCCTCCCTCCGTTGAAACTTGCCTCAGTTTGGACATCTTTTGCCCAAACCGCAAGAAGCAGTATCTAAACTTAAACATTCCAATGTCGACCACTGAAACGAAAAGCCACTCAAATCTCTAGTTTTTCGATGACTCCATATATAAAACATCATCAATTTTCTCTTAACCTCTTAGTCCCTCTCCTTCTGTTCTCTATCCTGAGAAAACAAAGAACAAAAAAACCAAGAGGACTAAAAAAATCTTTCACATGCAACATCCCTAATACAAAGAACAGAAACAGATAAAGGAATAGTCAAAATGAAAGCAACCAAGATAGTTGCGGCAACAGTCTCTGTCCTGCTCGTTGTGGGCGTGTGCATCGGCGTGCTAGTCAGCGTGAAAGGTAAAGGCGGGTCGGGAAATGGGGACCAGGTTTCATCGAATTCCAAGTCCGTGGCCGCCATTTGCGCACCGGCGGATTATAAGCAGGCCTGTGTCAATAGCCTCAGTGCGGTGGCCAAGAACGAAAGTGCCTCACCGAAGGAGCTGATTCAGGCCGCCATTGCAGCCACTCTCGAGGAGGTTAAAGCAGCACTTAATAAGTCGGGATCGATCGGGAAATCGGCCACAAACTCCTCTCAGAAGATGGCTGTCGAAGATTGCCAGGACTTGCTGAAATTCGCTGTCGACGAGCTCCAATCCTCGTTCTCCATGGTGGGAGACAGCGACTTGCACACCGTGAATGATCGGGTCTCCGAGCTTCAAAACTGGTTGAGCGCCGTGATATCTTATCAGCAGACATGTTTGGACGGTGTCACGCAACCGGATTTGCAGAAGCAGATGTCCAATGGAATGCTAAATGCCACAGAGCTAACAAGCAATGCCTTGGCAATTGTTTCGGCGATTTCCGGGATCTTGACCTCCTTCAACATTCCTTTTAATAACACTGCAAGCTCACGCCGACTTCTAGAGGAGGCCGATGCTGAGGACGCCGACGGACACCCTTCTTGGTGGTCTCGTGAAGATCGGAAGCTAATGGCAAGGCAGGCAAAGGGCCAAGTGACACCCAATGCGGTGGTGGCAAAGGATGGGAGCGGACATTATAGTACTATCGCCGCTGCACTTGCGGCATATCCCAAGAACAACAAGGGCAGATATGTCATATATGTGAAGGCCGGTGTATACAACGAGTATATCACGGTTACTAAGGATCAGGTCAATATTCTCATGTATGGAGACGGGCCGAGGAAGACGATGGTCACGGGGAAGAAATGCAATCGCGACGGCGTGTCCACCTTCAGAAGTGCTTCTTTCTGTAAGTTCCCGACCTCCGTATTGAACATACTTGCTGGAAACAATCGCGACCATGTGTACTGATAAGGACTTCTATCTTGCAGCCGTAATCGGAAACGGGTTCATAGGTAAGTCGATGGGGTTCCAGAACACGGCCGGCCCTGAGGGCCACCAGGCTGTGGCGCTCCGAGTCCAATCGGACATGGCGGCCTTCTTCAACTGCAGAATGGACGGGTACCAAGACACCTTATACGTGCAAGCGCACCGCCAGTTTTACCGCAATTGCGTGGTATCTGGCACTGTGGACTTCATATTTGGAGATGCAGCGGCGGTGATCCAAAACAGCCTGATCGTCGTGAGGAAGCCCATGGACAACCAGCAGAACACGGTGACGGCACACGGAAGGACAGACAAGCACGAGACCACTGGCCTCGTGATCCAGAACTGCCGCATCGTGCCTGAACAGAAGCTCTACCCTGTGAGGTTACAGATTCCGTCTTACTTGGGTAGGCCTTGGAAGCAGTACTCGCGGACGGTCATCATGGAGTCGACCATAGGGGACCTGATCCAGCCAGCAGGGTACATGCCCTGGAGCGGGAACTTCGCGCTCGACACTCTGTACTACGCCGAGTACGCAAACCGGGGCCCCGGTGCGGCAACCAACAAGAGAGTGAAATGGAAGGGCTTCCACGTGATAAAGAACCGGAACGAGGCCTTGCAGTTCACGGCCTCACCGTTCATACAAGGGAACCAGTGGCTCAAGCCGACCGGCATGCCTTATCTGCTCGGATTCAAAGGAAACTGAAGGGCATTTGTCACAGCAAGCGATGCAGCAGAAGCAATTGCACAAGAGATAGATTTAGGAATTGGAGGAGACTCGTAACTATTCAAAACTACAGGGACGAGAGGCTGGTTTCGATTGCCATCCCACCGTAGCCCAGATTTTGTGCAGCTCTAAGTTATAAGCCTAGTTCCACTCTGTTTTGTGTCCCTTTTCCTATGAAAGCTGAGTCAAATTGGTGAAGCTGAATATAGTTTTACAGTGGTCTTTTTCATTTTGATCTTAATGATAGCAACAGATAAAACATTGCTTTGTCCCTACCGTTCTCAGTAAAGCTACCTGGCATTTTTATCTAATCAAATATCACCATTCAACTCTAACTGAAAGAAGACGCCAATGGATTCCTATGGATGGCGAGACATCATAAGACCAGATGGTCACGCATCAAAAGAGATTCAAAATGCACACCCGGAGAAACAACTCTGTCGAGCAGATGAAAATGCATTTCTCAAATTGAACGATTCAGCCTGATGGATTGAGTACTATGAAGCAAACCTCATCTGACATGAAACATTGAGATTGAACTAGCCAGGCGGTTGAATCAACTCCCAGCACAAAATTTGGAAGCCATACTAGACTACCATCAACCCAGGGTAAGAAAATCAAGCAATCATTAATAAGACTCTCAAAGCAGAATTAGAATTTCCCAAGAACAGTACAGAAGAAACATCGACTTTAGCCGAGAAGCTGAATTGCACTCATTTGCTAAATATTCAACAAGACTTTCGTTCAGCCAGACCGTCTACAAGTACACAATCGATTGCTTTGTTTTCTCCTAACGCAAAAAAAGAAGTTAATTTCACCATCTGAATATCCATGTAAAAAGTCAGCAGCCCCAGAAAAAAAAAGACCTGGTGAAAGCCATAATTCCTCATTTTTTCACTCCTTTATTTCGAAATGAGAAGACCAGTGCTAAATATAGACACAATAATCCCAGCAATAAAAAGAAGAAAAACCTCACATTCTCTGAAGCTGCCCTTCCAGGGATGAACGGGATATAATCGATTTGCAAGAACGATTCTATTACCAGAAAGTGATGCCTGGTACCACTGACCTAAACAGCTCAGGTACAAGAGTTGTCTATCCTGACAAAAATGCTGATCCATCCGTTAGAGGATATAAAAATCGCAATTGAATCAATCTGCCACCATGAATGGGTCAACTTCTCCAAGATCGGCAATCAGAGGTTCCAAGCTTGTTGCGTCTTCATCCTCTGGGGTAAAATATGTTGGGAAAGGAAGGGTCGATATGTCTGGTTTCTTGTACACAGCATCCTTTATAAACACAAAATTTCCCTCTGCACCTGGGACCTGTTAAAGGAATGCAAGACAACCTAATTTAGCACAAACCTACAAAGGAAAATCCATATGACAATTTTGCCGAACTAAGATTGGGAAAGAAAGATGAAAGGGAACATACTTGGCCTCTCACCCACATCAAGTTCCTTGCGGGATCTACTCTGTAGACAAACACGTTTTTTACAGTTCGTCGCTTTCCACCCATTCGACCAGCCATTTTCTTGCCTTTGAAAACCTGTTAAAGATGCAAACAAGCTTTACACCAAGCAAAAAATGACAAGCAAATGCTTAAAATAAAGAGATTGATCTACCAAACCACTGGTGAAACAGAACAAAAAATCCTAATACATACCCACAGGCAAGCGAGACAAAGGATTTAGTTGGTTTAATTCTTCAAATAACTAAAGTAGCAAGAAGTCAAGATGTTGAAACAATTCCACTGGTAAAGACCTCATATCCTGTAAAGACTCACAACTTGCTGCATTCCAAAATTTGCATCATCCTTTCATTAAACCCATGTCTTTATCAGTTTCAACCAGCAACAAGCACTAGAAAAGCAACTATATAGCCTTTTAAGTTGATGAATGTATTGTAATTGATTCAAGTTATCGTTATTGCAAGAGTAGATACTACATTCTCCATGCTATTCAGTTCTAACCTCTCCATAGGAAGATTGAAAAGGAAAAAAAAAGGTTGTGGCTACATGGTATATGCCTCTCAAGCCTCAAGTTTCTCGTCCCCACAGAAAAGGTTGGCACACTGGAATTTCTTAGATTTAGAAACCACAAATCTGCAAAACTTTCCACTTAGTTGGCAAATCATTAATTGAATGATGGATCTGGGGCAAATGCTGGGCAAAACCAAGGTCCACCATGGCCTTGATCACATGAGCCCCCTGTGATCAACAGCTGTGATCATTTTGGGTTGATGGACCAGGGTCCAGGCAAGAAAAAATGTCTTAACATGCAACTTCTAGTTTCCCATTCCCATTCACAGTACAACTGTTCCAGATCATGCATCTGTTTTCTACATGCCATTTTAAGCAACTTATACCAGGACCCATAGAAACCTAAAGGAACTTATAATTCTGCAATTGATAGTGTATAGCCCATTAGTGGATCTTAAAACCCATTAGAAATTAATGCAATAACCAAAGAATAAGCAAGTGAACACTGCTGTAAAGATAGTCCATGCCCAAAGGGGTGAAAGAGGAACAGCAACAAGGCTTCCAGCATAAAACACAATAGAATCTTTAAAATTCTGCTAGAGATACCTTCCCGGGAGCATCTCTCTGACCAGTAGAACCAAGACTTCGATGTGACAGTGATGCACCATGAGAAGCTGGCATTCCTTTAAATCCCCATCTTTTCATCCCACCCTGGATTTACAACATTAGGAACAATAATACGAGAGCTGTTAACAGTGGATCTCATTCCCATGATGGAACTCACAAGAATTTCAAAACAGTTTTGTTAACATATGGCAAGTAGGGGGAAAAACACAATGAGTTGTTGTAGCATGGAGAAAATCATTCTCCATTTCAACAGTCCTCATCTAATGTCAATAGACAGACAAAATTATTGGAATTCAAATATGAACTCCAGCCAATCTAAATACACATGTCTCCCTTTTTACAAATTTTAGTCTAACTCTTAACAATATAAAAATAAAGAGGTTTGACAACTACAGACAGAAAATCTAACATTAATGGTTCAGATTTGGTAAATAGAAATGAACCAATCGTCAAAACTCTATGGAGAAAAAGAGCTATAAGCCAATGACTAAGTTTTCCTAGGTAGCCTAATAAAGAAACAAGAAATCAATGAAAATCTGAGCTAACAAGATGAAAATGAGAGCCAAAGGCCTTACCTGAAATCCTTTGCCCATCGTAATTCCTTGGATATCCACATGTTGTCCTGGGACAAAATGGCGAACGCCAAGTGATGTACCAACAGGTAGGAGTGCATCTTCTGTCACTGGAAACTCTCTCAATTTCCTCTTCATTGGAACTCCTTGAGATCTAAAATGACCCACTTCTGGTTTCGTCAAATGCTTTTCTTTCTTCTGCCCGCAACCGATCTGACTAACACAGGAAGAATACACCACTTTACAATTAGTAAACAAACTATGAAAGCTCTACGGGCAAGCATCAGCTTCAGCCACAATTTTTAGCTGCTAATCACTATTTGAAACAAAGGACAGCAAATATATACACAGTGCCATTTGGCTACCAGTTTAAACACCAGCAAAACAAGTAAAAGGAAGAGTAGCTGGAAATGCAAGAATAGTTGTTCCCCTAAATCATCCTCCTTTTTTGCCAGGTCAAAAAATTGTTTCCACTGTCAATAAGACATTCAATTCTACTCTCCAGTAAAACCTACGGCTTTCACCAGTACCAGTTTTACTAAGACACTAATTGATTCAGACATCGCAAATCCACAAGAATACTATTACTAGGGAAGCCAGGACATTAGGACATGGTATCCATTATGAAATTCCCATTGCTTCACCACCATAATCGAGCTTAAAATGAATATCTCCCCAATTAAAATCATCAGAAGAGCACACTGTTCTGACCAAGTCACGATTTTCAACAGAAGCATACAGAAGAACAACACTCACGGATCAACCGAACCGTTCTCAATGAAGAACTCAACCAATGAGAGACCCACGAAAGCTCTGACCTTTCCAAGAGTATCCCACTACCCACATTTCTTCTCAAGCTCTCCATGTCAATACCGCACACTCACCCCCGTAACATCACGTCAAATTCACGAAAACCAAACAAATCCCGAAGAATGCCTTGAGGAGAGAACTCGCACCTGGAGAGCAAAGAAGCCTTCTTTCTCGACAGTCTTCACCTGGCAGACGATGTTGTCGTCGACCCAGAGCACGGACAAGGGGACCCTCGCGCCCCATTTGTCCCACTGCGCGGTCATCCCGCACTTCACCGCTATGATCCCCGTCCGCCTCGAGGTGGGACCCATCGCGCCCGGGGCCGCCTCGATCACGCGGCCCGAATCCGGGGTGAGCAGGGCCGCCTCCGCGCTGAATCTCCTGACCCAGTTCTCAGCGCAAGGAGACGAGGAGGCGGGGTGGTCGGGTGGAGGATGGAGAGAGCTCGGAAGCGAGAAATGAGGCCTCTCGAGAGGGCCGACATGGCCATGGGAGTTACTACGACTGCGAAGGCGCCGAGAAGTTATTGGCGTCGACTGCGAGCGGTGAGTGCCGACATGGAAGGGCTTGCGTACACTAGAGAGAAAGAAAGAGAGAGTGTGTGTAATGGGGAAGCAGAAGAAGAAGAAGGAGAAGAAAGAAGAAGAACGTGAGATTTTTGCAGTAGGGTTTTAGGTGGGAGAGATGTCTGAGCTGGCTGGGCTGGGCTTTAGGCCTGTTTGGACCCTTTTGGCAAGAACAGAACCCAAGAACAGCCACGTTCTTGTTAGGGCATGATAATCTTAAATCTGATAAACAGACTGTTGGAAATTTATTTAGTTCATGCAAATTAAATTTCAGAATCCAAAAATTGAGAAACTTATTTCGACAAAATAGATTTCAAGTTTTAGATTGATAGAATCTGTAAACTAGAATTTGAAATAATTTTTTGTATATTTATTAATCTTTATACGATTTACGATATTTAACCTACGATATTTGATAACGCTTATATTTTGAAACCAATGTAAAATTTTATTTTATCACTAATTTTTATTTTGTTTTGAAGCTTTTACTCTAAATATAAGTCATGATAGTGAACTATAATAGAGAGTAGTTATAATTTACTGTAATCGTTCAATTGATAATACAATTAGACCTTATAGATCTGGAATCAACATTATAATTAAGATAGAATATAGATTTCAAATTAAAAAATAGGAAAAAATGAAGAGCCTATTTCAAAGAATAAATTCTAAATTCTAAATGGAATTTATATGGAATCTGAACTGCTCACCACCGCTCACTCCTAGCTCCTGTTTCGTTCTTAATTCTTGCACACTCGACATCATCGAAGATTAACGGGGAAAAAGATCAGAACTTGACGATAAAAAAGTCACCTTTAAAAACGAGCAAAGCACAGCCGCAAAGCCTGCTGCGCCATGGAGCTCCACTGCCTTCCTCCGCACGACCTCCGCCTCGCCAAGCTCGCTCCTTCGTCCCCCCGCCCGACACCCATCTCCCCCTCGTCCCCCGGAAGGCCCGCCCTCCTCCTCCGCCGCCGTCGGCCTCCTCCCGCCGCCGGGGCGCAGCGATGCCCCCGGCTGCCGCGGGAGGAGCCCGCGCCGTCTCGTCGGCGCCGGCGCCGGGGAGAACGCCGCGGCCGCCGTGGCGCTGGAGCACGCCGGGGGGAAGATGGTGGTGGAGCTGGTGGGGGCGTTCAACGAGCTGACGGAGCGGATGAGGAGCGGGGTGTCGCTGTCCACGAGGTCCTCCCGCATTCTGTTCAAGGCGCTCAAGCTCGCCATCCCCATGCTGCAGAGCTCCCCGCCCGGCGCCGACGGCCGGCCTCCTCTCTCCAGGACCCTCAGCGTCGCCGTCATTCTCGCCGATCTTCAGGTTCTTGGGAAATTTCTCCTCGTGGGTTTGTGTTGCGATGGGCGTGTTTCAGCTTGGTGTCCTTTACTTTTAGCTTCCGTCGGTGCATTTGTGATAGTTCATTGATTCATAGTTATCGAGATTATGCATTGCGACTGCACGCGCGCAATCTATGCAGCATTGCAGCGGTGGGCGATGCAGAAATTTGATTTGTTTGAGGGGTCGGGGGTTTGGTTTATAAGTAATGAAGGAGAAATTGTGCAGTAGCCTAGTTCCGGGGAAGCGAAATGTGAAGTTTTACATGCGATCTCATAATCTTAGTAGACATTCTTTCAAATGGCACCAAAGCCGAGTGGCCGAGGGGGCGACCAGCCCTGCAATGAAGTTGAGTGAGCCTCATTTTCGAGTTGCTGTGTGTGTTTTTGTACACTCCATCATGCCGGCGACTTATCTAGTTCTCTTCAGGTACAGTATCCTTGTTGGAGGTTTTTCTGGCCTCATAGGGGCCTAGAGAGTTTTTTGGTATCTCAAGTTTTGTAGTGTTAGATTGCCCTGTCACGTTTGAGAAAAGATAAGAGTTCTGCTGCAAGCTAGTGGATCTGCAATGTGACGATGCATCAAATGACTACTTCGTATCAATACCTTGCTATATTTGAATGCCATCCATTCAAATTGGCATTTTTTTTACTTCTTGTCTAAGAATGTTTCGCTTGGCTTTCAACCTTCCTTCTGCATATTCTTCCCAAGATGAAATTTTAAAGCAGCTTTGTTTTTTCTACTCCCTATCATGTACAATGTACAATGATAGATGGATGCGGAGGTAATATCAGCTGGCATCCTCAGAGAAGTTCTCGAGACAGGAGCAGTGTCCATCCATGAAGTGAGAGACCGGATTGGCAGGGGGACGGCTCATCTGCTGCACGAGAGCTTGCGAGTCAAGAGCTTCCCCTCGAAAGTTGATGTGTTGGATGATGAAAGTGCCGCTGCCCTGAGGAAATTCTGTCTCACATTCTACGACACAAGAGCCGTGGTTCTTGACCTGGCTCTGAAACTCGATATGATGAGGCATTTAAATTACCTGCCCAGATATCAACAGCAAATGGTCTCTCTCGAGGTTATGAAAGTGCACGCGCCATTAGCACATGCGTTGAGGACAGAATTTTATCTCTGGAGTTAGAAGATCTTTCGTTCCGGTACCTGTTCCCTTACTCGTACCTCTATGTCGACAGGTGGTTAAGAAGCCACGAAACTGGAAGCAAGCCCTTGATAGAAATATACAAAGAGGAGCTGCTTCAGTCTTTACAGGATGATTCCGTTCTGGCTGATATGGTGGACGAGATTTTGGTTCTAGGTCGATATAAGAGCCGCTTCAGCACTATGAAGAAGCTCCTGCGAGATGGGAGGAAGCCAGAGGAAGTGAATGATATTCTGGGTTTGCGAATCATACTGAAGCCAAAGTCAGGATCAGATACGACTGAGATAGGCGAAAAAGCGTGCTATAGAACACGAGAAATTGTCCAGAGTTTGTGGAAAGAGATGCCGCACAGATCGAAAGACTACATTTCGAGGCCCAAACTGAATGGCTATCAAAGCTTGCACATGGCTGTCGATGTGAGCAAGAATGGCCAAGCTCGACCGTTGATGGAGATACAGATACGAACTACGGAGATGGATATGTTGGCAGCTGGCGGAACAGCATCTCACTCTTTGTATAAAAGCGGACTCACCGATCCTGAGGAGGTTGTATTCTACTCTCGTGTGCATTTCTGGTTCTTCATGTTGGTAAACAATGTCATGAGAAGTGCCTCGACTCAAAAATGAGTCTCTCTCTCTTTGATGCTCAGGCAAAACGGCTAAAGGCGATAATGTTGGCCGCGGCGGAGCTTGCCGCTCTGCGTCTTCAGGACCTCCCATCCTCAAATCACAAGGAAATGGAGATTGACCGAAGAGATCGCGTCTTCCGCCTTCTTGACAAGAATGGAGATGGTAGGATCAGCATAGAAGAGCTCATGGAAGTGATGGAAGAGCTCGGGGCCCCTGGGGATGATGCGCGAGAGATGATGCAGCTCCTTGATGCCAACAGCGATGGCTCCCTGAGCTCCGATGAGTTCGACTCCTTCCAAAAGCAGGTACCACCATTTTTCTTCTCCTTTCCACGGCTTCACTTGCGCTTTCTACTGTAAGCACACGCCTCAGTAACTAAACAGCAAGCATATCAAGGTGGGATTCTTTGTTTTCTCATTATACGATTCACCAATGACTGATCATATCAACTACACTACGACTATGCGATTCGCCAAATCCAATGACTATGATCATGTCTCAAAAAATCTTTCAATCCGTTCTCTATACCTGCATACTTCATTTTGCAGCCAGACGCAACCGGCCCGGTTTCCGACTTCCTTTGACCCCTCTTTCCATTCTTTCATGCGTGCTAATCATCCTCGCTTGCGATGCATTCTCGTCTTAGAATGTCAAGGCTCAGCAGATCAAGACGTTGTAGTTTTCTCCCCGGGTCCTTGGTTTGATGTCTCTGTGCGTGCACAGGTTGAACTAATGAGGAATCTGGAGGACAGGGACGACGAATACAAGGCAATGTTGAACGAGAAGCTTCACTTGGACGTCATCGCCGGACTGATCCCGGCCACCACTGAAGAACCCCGGCAATAGTTCAAAGCTGGTAACCACTCCTCTTGTAGGTAGATACTAGAGATACGTACTTGTACTTGTCCACAACCACATAGCACAAAAGGGCGTGCTTCTGTATATACGAGTGACATCTGCGGATGTAGATTGTCAACCCATTTGTACAACCATTCTAATTCACATTGATTATATAAGCATTTGGCTGATTCAGCACCATCTTCATTCCTCATTTTGTTCAGGCATGATTCATGCATTTTGAGAATTGCACTAAACCAGAAGGTCAAGCATTTTAGGAAGACATTCCGTTCTACCAAAATCATTGCATTTTGAAGAGGTTCTCGTATTATTGAACATTAGAAGGTATACAAGAAAACAGAGACATCCTTGGTAAACACATCAACCTGCACACGCCAAACTCAAGGAGCCCTTAAAACTCTCAATAAAAAAAAGAACCCAAAATATCATCACAGAAGCTGCCAGATCCATCTCTCTCAAAGCTCCTCCGCGTCGCGGCCTTTGCCGGCCAAATTGTCCTTGATTTCCTGGGACTTGTGCTTCGCAGCTTCGAGCGTCTCGCCAGCTTTGGCCTTGACTGCTTCATAGCCTTCCTTGGCCTTCTCTTTGCCCCAGCTCAAGTGCTCCTCGGCCTCCTCTTGCTTCCTCTTCCCCTCCTCCGATGCCCTTTTCGCAGTCTCTGCAGCCTTCTCCCTCGCTTGTTCTGCTGTTTCAGACGCCTTCTGCTTCGCTTGCTCTGTTGTCTCGGCTGCCTTCTGCTTTGCCTGCGATGCCTTCTGCTGCGCTTGCTCTGTTGTCTCAGCTGCCTTCTGCTTTGCCTGCTCACTTTTCTGTGCCGCCTTCTGCTTCGACTCTTCTGCCTTGCCTGCCGCCTTCTCCTTGGACTCTTTTGCCTTCTCTGCCGCTGTTTTGGCCGCGGAGTCAGCCTTTTCCTTTGCTTCTTGGGTTGTGGCAGTTGCCGTGTTCTTAATGTGCTCAGCCTTTTCCTTGGCCGCATCCTTGACTTGCTCAGCCTTCTCGGCAGCCGCGTCCTTGACTTGCTCAGCCTTCTTGGCAGCTGCCTCCTTCAGCTCACTTGACTTCTCAGCCGTGGCTCTCTTGGCTTCCTCGGCTTTCTCGGATGCTGTGTTCTTCACGTTGCTGGCCTTCTCTGCTGCATAGTGACCAGCTCCTATTCATCATAAACGCAACATCAACACCGTTAAACAACCATTTGCATGAATTCAGAAAGTAAAGTTCACAAACGCAACAACAATCATCGTACTAACCAGAGGCCATGTCCTGGACCTTGTCTTTGGCGGTCTTAGCAGTATCAGCAGCCTTATCGGAGGTTCTTCTCGCAGTGCTCTCTGTGGTCTCGTCCTGCTTGAACCCTAGTCCTTCTGAGATCTTCTCCTTCGCCCACTCGGCCCACGACTCCGAGGCCTCCTTCGCCTCTTTCCCGGCATCTGCCGCCTTCTCGCCTGCTTGCCCCGTCTTCACCTTGAATTCCTCAAAGTCCTCGCCTTCTTCCTTCTTTGAGGGCATGTGCCCGACCCCGGAGCCACCACACCCGGGGGCGAGAACCGCCAATGCCATAGCAACGGCCATCACAAAGAGCCAAAAGGGTCTCCTTGAAGCCATGAATGTACGCCACAAAACCACCACCGAGTTCACAGGTTTATGCAAGTTTTCTTCTAGTTTTGGAGACTTTGCAGAGGAAGAGAATTTTGGGTGCAGGGGGATTTTAAAGTGTGCACAAAAGGCGGTAAAATATAGTGGGGACATGGCACGCGACAGGTGTCTAGCCATGTGGCGAGTGGGGGATGCTGTAGGATGCCACATGTCGGCAATTTCCAAGTGTCAGCTCCATGTTCTAGTTTGCTGTCTCGGTTGGTCAAACGAGGGACAGAGTGAAGCAGTTTCTAGTGCTTCCCCGCAGGGTGCATAATCCTAGGCACAGAAAGTTGCTGTATAGACGAGATTATTATTAAGAATTTATCGTTATATTCGCTTTCGGTGCCGACATTACCTTCTTTGATTTCACCTTTTCACGTCGTCATTCGTTCGTCAGTAATTTCCCACAATTGTAGATACGTATGTATATACAAAGGGAAGTTTGGACCTGAGTAAGACCTTAAACTGCTTATGAGGAAAATGGAGGAATAACTTTCTTGGGGAAAGTGACCCCTTACGCCCCTCCCAGGTCAGGATTCAGACCTAGATAAAAATTCCGGCCCCATTGACTGACCCGGCCACTCTTTTACGGGAGAGGACAGCCACGTCTGATCCTCACGACGCCTTCCCCAGGGAAATTTGGGGCGTGATACTTGAAATCTCTATGGTTACGTTCCTAGTAACCTTACTAATCAAATTCTATCGCCGGATGGAAAGGTCAAATAGAATGCTTTGGATAGTACACCAAGTTGAGCGATCATCTCATAATAATCGTATTACCACATCGTATTAAGAGATTCGATTATAATTACTTACTTTCAAAAAGGAAAATTATACTAATGATCCTTAAATTTTAGTGTCTGGTACAATATGTTGTCTTGAACTTATAATTTATTTAATATGATCAATGGACTTTGGTTCAATGCATGACGTACTGCCTAAACTTTTAACTTATTTCAATATGTATGTGTTCAATTTAGTCCATGAGATAATTCAGTAACTAGATTGGATATTTACAAAAAATTTAAATACTATATCAAACAAATTAAAAACTCTAGGACAACATAGCACATAGGCCAATGTCCAGGATCATTTATGTAGTTATTCTCCCTTAAAACTATGTTCAACTTAGCCCATAAGTTCAAAGACCAAGAGAGGCTTCAAGGACTCCAACTCTCTCCCTTAACCATCTCTAGGTAGTCTCCAAATCGAAATATGAACCGATTTGGATAGGTTCAGTTTCATCAATAACATTACAAACTTGTTTCCTGAGCTTAAGATTAAAGTCGAGAGATCCAAAGTTATAAACCCAGGAAAAAAATAACAATGACCTGAATACAGTGAAGAGGCAGCAAAGAGGAGAAACAAGAATGGAATCAGTTGATCCTTCTTTCCGACATAAATCTTAATACCGCCATGGAAAAAAAAAGAGATCCTTCAAAGCAAATGCATGTCTTAGACAGGCATGAGCAAGCTTAAGTTATTTCTGAGTGCAGTGAAAACAATGGGTCGAATTCAATAAGATAATAAGCTATTTCTCTGCCTACCTGCAAGAAGAACTGTCAAAAAACCTGTAACCGACAAGAAGCTCCAAGGACTCCTAGATTCGTAAGTGTTGAGCTATCTAACAATCAAAAGCAAAATTCAGATACAGCATTTACATCTTTCTTTCTTGAAATGTGGTTCACCAGCCACCAAGTATCGCGACTTCGTGCTTCCCATCTCCTCATCAATAAGTCCTATGTTCAGTGGATAACCCCGATCCTGTTTCAGACCACATGTAAAGCTCATTTAGCATTAAAAGAGTTCTTCACATTAGCCTGGCGGATAATATGATACTTGGAGTTGGAAACAAGATTAAAGAGTAACCTCCAGAGGAAAATATTTTCTTACTTTTTCTTGCATTATGGACTAGGAAAAGGCCCTGCACGTCTTTTTATTGTGGCCAAGACCTTTGCACTTGCTGCACTGGAGTTGGCGTTTAACCAAGTCTACTGATTCAAACTGCTTCATCTTTGGTCGGCCAGGTGGCCGTTTCGTAGGAGGTGGAGTCACGGTGACAACTGCCTCAGCTGATTCACTCAAACTCGGCTTATCTACGTTCGGGACGGGATTAATTGACTCGGCATAGGTAAGGTGGTAAGTTTCAGCCATGAAGTATCTGGAGCAGTAGTCATAAGGGCTTCTTTCGATGCAGTTAAAGACGGCAATAGCATGGCAACAGGGCAAACCTGTGAGTTGCCATCCTTTACAGCTGCAGTCCCAATGATCGATATCGACAATATCAACAGAATCTCCACGAACTTCAAAGATGCTACCTTCCGTGAGTAACACCTCAAGTGAATGCGTTAATGAAGCTTCCATTTGGAGCTTCTCCTCCATAGACGGGGTTAACTTTGACCCCCACTGACTGGATTCAACTCGGCGCGCATATATGGATTCCATCATCCTTCCTCGCAAAGTATCAATCATCTGTGTGATTGGCAGTTCGTGTGCCTCCGATACCCAGCTATAGAACTCTTGCCCGAAGTTTGAAGTCATCTGGTTATACCTTGCTCCTGCGAAGAATGCATTCGCCCAGTGCTCTGGCTCACTCTGTACAACCCAATCGTAAGCATCAGGAGAAATACCCCTTATGTTCTCAACTGCACGCTGAAAACCCTCGAGCCTTGGCGCATGAGCAGCAGCATAAAAATCATTAATCATGAATCGCCTTGCTTCATGAGAAAACTGCCCCTTCAAATCTTTGTTAAGTTTTTCAATGAGATGGCGCAGACAGTAGCTGTGGTAACAGTTGTCAAATATCTCAGCCAGAGATTTCTTTAATCCATTCTGAAAATCTGCAACAAAAGTGATCTGCTGAGAGGTGGAAATTGCCGATTTCAGCTCTTGCAAAAACCAATGCCAGTTATCCTCAGTTTCATCATCTACCACGGCAATAGCTACAGGAAAAATCCCGTCATCCCCATCAATAGACGTAGCAGACAAGAGCATTCCCTGGTACTTTGAGTTAAGAACTGTGCTATCAAGAAACAGGAGAGGGCGACAACCCTGTTGGAAGCCGGATATTGAGGCATGAAATGAGACAAATAGACGGTGAAAGCTCGAGTCCTCCTTGGTTGTAAAGGTAGCGAAGCTGCCTGGATTCGTTTCCTTTATCTTATCACAGAAAAAAGGCAAAAGTTTATAAGCCTCTTTATAGGAGCCTTGAAGCTGCTCCCTCGCAATTTCTTTTGCACGCCATGCTTGAGAATAATTCAATTGAATACCATACTCCCTCCGGATATCATCAGCAATGTCTTTTGGCCTATAATTTGGAGAAACTTTCAACTTTTCCCTTATAATGCTCCCAACCCAACCTCTTGTTGCCCGATACCCAGCTTTAACAGTGGCTCCTTCACATGTATGCTCCGCATTCATTTTCTTGATGCAAACCAACTGAGTTGTAGCTAGCCTAGATGCATATATCCGCCATGGACAACCCTCGGACTTGCACTTTACACTAACACGGTGACTGTCATTCTTCTTGTATCTGTAAGCAAAGCCGTGCGCGATCGAGTATTTATGCAAGGCTTCTCTGAACTCACTGAAGCTATTAAACCTTTGATCCACGCCCGTGATGGTATTCTCCCACTGCATCGCCGCTCTGCGATGCTTTTCATCGCTGGAACTCGCGGGAATGCTGCACAAAGGGTGCCCGTCGCACAAGTCCAAGTCGAGCCGGTCACTCGTGTTGGTCGTATCATAGGCTGCATCGACGGGCACGACCAGAGGAACCACCTGTTCCGACACCGTGGTCCTGCTCGACCTGCATAGTCAAGTGCCCCGAGCATCTCAGCACAAGAGCTTTCAACACATACAGCAATCATTCTCATCGCGGGCTTCAATTCACACGGGCAACACGACAATGTTCAGTTCGATCGCCACAACTCATTCGGAAAAATTAAGATTGCCGGACCGATAACAACCCGGCCGGCCGAACAGATATCGAGCAAAAACAAAACAGGACCCCAGTAATCATCACTACCTACTAGCGGGCATGTTGGACAGGTTCCGAGCCGCGTCGTCCTCCGACATGACGAACACGTCGACGGTGCCGGAATCGCCGAGGAAGCTCACCATCCGCTGCAAGTCCTTGTCTTTCGAGATCGTGATCAGCGTCTTCTTGTTGCCCGGGAGGAAGTACTTGATCGCCATCGCCTCGGCGCCGCAGCCGAACATCTCGGCGACCTCCGCCCGGAAGTCGTCCAGCCGCGTCTCCTGGTCGATGTCGATCGCGTACGCCTCGCCCCCGGCGTAGGTCAGCGCCCCGTCCGGTCGGCCACGAACTCGCCGCCGGACTGGCATATCGCGATCACCTTCTTCGCCGCCATGGCCCGGCCGCGAGGCGCGCCAATCCAAGAACGGCAGGGGCGGGAGGGGAATCGGGAAAAACCCGGGGGGGCGCGGGGCGGGGGTTCGCCGGAGCCGCTCGTCAGCGGGCGATCTCCGGCGATTCTTCCGGGCAGCCGTAGGCGAAGTTTTCCATCGGCGATCGCGCTGAAGGAGGAGGCGAAGGCGATTACGAAACCCTAGAGCGGAAGAAGCTGAAAGGGCGAGGAAGGCGGAGAACGCACGTCACGGTTTTGGACTGGTTTGTTGTTTGGAAGATGCATTATGGGTAAATAACATAAATAGCAAAGAAGTTTTGGCCCAAAACGTAATGTGACTTCTAAATTTTAAATTTGTTTAATATGATATTTAAGAACCTTAGTCTTGTACTTTATGTTAAGTTTAGTTCTTAAACTTTATAAAAATATTTAATATTGTTCATAAACTCAATATATATAAAGATAACTTTGAATATTTTTCATTAGCGGTATGCGACTAAATCTGTTATATCCAAGAATTGGATTGGACCACTCGAAAAATAGGTTCGGGAATCGGTACCGAGGAACCAATCCAGTAATAGGTTCCAAATCTTGAGTAAAAGAACCATTTAGTAAACACACAAAATTTCTATTTTCTTTTGTAACGTAGAATTTAATTTAATTTTTTAACAATTGATGGATTTTTTATTTGATGGGCCGAGCCAGACCCGTCCACCTATGTTGGGTTAAACCCAGCCCATAAGGAAATAACCTATAAGAAGAGGGGACGATTATTTTTTAAATGAAAATAACTATAATATATAAAAGAAAAATGAAGAATGTTGAAATCAGTTTTGACATAATATGTTCTTTTTCTTTTTTGGGACAACGGTGTATTTTCTCTTGAAAAACGAATTTCAAGGTTTCGATCAATTCCTCTGAGGCTGTAACGAATACTTAATTTGTGGCAAAAGGATATGTCCATCTTTATGATATGCTTTTTGATTGGTATTACATGTTTTTTAGACTTGTTTTCGCGTTTGTTTTTGGTATTCGATCAATTTAAATATTGGTTCATTTTTTAGGAATCTGTTTCCAATAACAATTTTTTTAGATTTTTCTTTTTTCTCTTTTGTCTTCTTGCTCCTCCTCTAGCGGCCTAGGGGGAGGGGCAGTTGGCGGAGGCGAGTGCAATGCAAGCGAAGCAGGGCGGTGAACGGTGGGGGAAGCAGAAGAAAAGAAAAAAAAAAGAAAAAAGACTTTATTTCTAAAATTGTTTCTGAAAATATGAAGTTAGTTTTTTCTATTTCTTATTTTTGCTTTTTCTCAACTACGTTTTTATTCTAGGGAATAAAAAAATTATTTGACATTATAAAATGAATTTCTATTTTTTTTATATTCTAGGAATAAAAGAACAAAAAAATCAAAGAGTAGAAATGTTACCATATAGGCCCTAACTAGTCCAGAAATAGGTTCTAAGTGAATACCTATTTGAGAGGGATTGAACTGCCAAGCTAAAGAGCCAAAACTTATAAATTCTAACCTAAGTTTTTATGGATGAAAGAGGAATGGAGTTTTATATCTTATGTTTTATATTACATGTTTAAACCTTTTTTTATCATTTATAATTGTACGTGACCACATATTCATTTTATAGATTGTTGTTTTTGGCGAATTAGGATTTGTACTGTTAATCTTTTACTTTGAATCATTTCATTACTCATAGTCTTAAAAAAGTAACAAAAAAATAAAATAGGTTCTTGGGTAGACTTTGGAACCACATCGGAAAAACAATGTAGGTTCCAAAATTCGGTTCCAAGCAAATGAGGTAGTTTTCAGGGTTCAAAAACTGAGAATTGATTATAATATGATAGGTTCTAAATTTTTGCCATGGAATTTACCTACCCTGGAATTGATCACCCTAATTTTCATACTATCCAGGAACTAAATTGAACATGTATCGAAAGTTTGGCGACCGCATTGCACATTAGATTAAAGTTCGTCGATCACATTATATAAATTTAAAAATTAATGGATCAAATTATATGTTAGGCTAGAATTTAATGATTATTCATGTCATTAAGCGTGGCCAAGCTTTTCTTTGACTTTTGACTCAAAGTCTAAGAATTGTCTTTTATCTTTTTTTTTTTTTTTTTGGTAAGGGAAACAGATAAAATAGTACAGATAAGTTCAACAATGTGGCAAAGATTCTATGAATAACAAGCATTGATCTTTTCATTATTAATATTATTCCATCTTTGATTATATTTTCTAATTTGAATGTCTCCGTTTTATAAATATTTATTGTCAAAATTGAACAACGATCTCAACGAGTGGAAAAACCCTTTCTAGCAGGGTGACATTTACTCCTTGTTTTCGCCAAATAATTCCATCGGAAGGGGAAAAAAAATGAAAAAGCTAATTTCTCCCGTAATAATTGAGCAATTTTGGAAAAAAAGGTGAGGAATGTTTTCCTCAAATTTTTTTAATACAACTCAGCGGGATTAACTTAAAAAGGGTCGTGTTTTTCAAACTCAATTTAAGAAAATTTCTTTAAATTAGGTTTTTGATTTATGTATTACATATATGGAAATTATATAACATACAATCTCGCTTAAATTTCAATGCGGACAATGTTCATAGTTTATAACCCATCAATTAAAAAGTTCCTCTGATCAAGAATGGAGAAAACTTTAACCCATATAACTCATATAGGAAAGTTACCTCATTCATTATCACTTGAGTTACATCAGTTTAAAAACTATCGTGAGATTATGGAGATGTCGTCAACATTTTTATTTCTCGAGAACATATAAAATACAAAAAAAAAAAAAAAAAAAAGAAAAAGGAGAAAGGCTGTCATGAGTTTTGAATAAAAAGTTGGGTAACTTTTATTATAACTCATTGAATAAATGTCTTAGACCAGATACAAGCATCTGTTCTTTATAATAGTTCTAACATCCTTATTCCCTAAATGAAGACGGCCAAAGTTGCACAAGAGGAGGCAATTTCCACCCATCGTCTGGACCGTACAAGGTACATTATTCAAACCAATTACTGTCATTCTTCAGCACATACACACTGATACTCCGGCTGGCGATGTTATCACCGAATCCAACTTCATAATAATGCCACAACGACACATTCGATCTTTATTTATCGATCGAGAGCCCATCGATTGGCCAATGCTTTTGAGAATGAGTGTCGTGCGGGAGCGACTGCATCAAAAGAACGCGAAACGCGAACCATGTCAGCACGAGTCCGAGCAGGAAAAGGGGAAATGAGAGAAGACGGGGGCGATTACAGTACCTGTTCCTGCGAGCTGAAGCACATGAAGGGTGTGTAGTGCAGGAAATTCGACACTCTCGATGTGTATATATCAGCATACCTGCGTTTGTCAATGTTGAGAGCCAAACGAAAACATTCATGAGACTCTTTAATTGCTCCAACATATGATTGTGGGATTGGAAATGCATTTCAAAGGGGGAAAGAAGAAAGTACTTCTCAATCTGTTTCATCAAGTGGCTTTTATCCCATAGACCTGCTCGCGACAGAAAGCCCCACCTAATGACAAAGTTAAGAACGAGGTAAATTACTTCCTGTAACGTCGTTACTGAGATTAAATCGGAGTTTCTGCAACTTAAGCCGATCAAGCGTCGCACCTTCTATTGAAAAGCTCGCCATCTGCTTCTAACAGCGGTGCTATTTTCTCGTCTAGTGTTTGCATGGCAATCAGTAACTTCTGCATGCTTTTGGCGAATTCATCATCCTCCATGTTTGTCGCAGCTAGTGCCTGCATATTCAGAGAAAAGCAGATCAAGGACGTGCAACATGGCAAGATGTCGCCCACATAACTGATAACTTCCAGATACCATGCTAGAAACAAGAAGATAGAGATGTCCAATGCCTGTGCTGGACGCCCTTTATTTCGCCTCTGTGAAGCGAGCTGAAGCTGGTTGAAGAGATCCCCGACAAGCTCTTTTTGGTTTATGAGATCTATCAGCGTGGCTCTCTGATCTCAGCTTCGAATTATAGAACTGTACTGTAGCATTAACAGCTTTGTTAGAGAAAATGAAAGTCGAGAATATGCAAGCACCATAGACATGGAAAACTCCTATCCATGGCCAAAAATATTTCTACAGATTACGATTCATGACTACTATATGATAGCTGAAACTTTATTTTATACTAAGGACTGTTGCTGCATTACTATGCCTCTTCAAAGGAACGACCAGTAAGAAGAAATCATAAATTCCTACAAATATCTGTGTAGTTTGGTCAGATATGCATATTTGGTAAAATAAAGTATAGTGTTACTGACCTCCTCCTCCAATTCTCGACAGATCAATGCCGTTCTCCATCGGAAATGAACCTTGGACAGACTGATATCTGTGCATTACCTCTACTGTTGCCTTTTTTTGGGCGACTAGATGTGGTCTTGTTTGGAGTAATAAGCCTTGGGAGGATATGCTTAGTTGGGCTTCGGCCTTGCTCTTGGGCAAGGAGTTTTATAAATGCATTGGCCGATTCTCTTTTGGAGCACTCTGCCACATCATTTGGAAGAATAGAAACGATATTCTCTTCAGGGGTGTGCAGATTTCTACTTCGGCTATGAAGAAGCACCTTCTAAAGGTTAAAGATAGGGCTTGCACCTTCAACAATGTGGAGGATTCCCCAAGAAACATAAGAGTGCAACGTTCCTGAGAAGTAGACCCTGCTATCTTCGACGTCTAAGTTGGCCTTGCCTAGGTAGACACTTGGTGCTGCTTTGTGTTCTTCCTTTGGTGTGTTGTCTTGTTTTGGTGCTGTCAGCCAATTGGCCTTTTTTCGGCTTCCTTTCACTCATCATGAGCCTGTTCATCTTGAGTGACAGTTTTTTGAAACTGTTTCTGTACATTTTGACCTTCTCCATAATATTACTTACCTTACAAAAAAAAAAAAAACTTTTCACCTTCCATTATGTGCATTCAAAATAAACTATTGACCAGAGCTTAATTCTTGAGAGCTCTTAACGACGTAATGCAGCCAGAGCAAATAGCAAGTCATCGGAAATGGATCCACTTACAATGTCGAATAGATCACGCCAGTCCATATCATTAGGGAGAAATCTGTTGAAGGAATGCTTCATCATTTTGTCTGTGTAATTATAACCTGAGTTGGTGATAAGCAGAAGTTTTTTACCCGCCTGATGCAAGAAGGATGACAGTAAGATGAGGAGTATAATATCTCCACCTATTTCATTGTGGGGAGTGGGGGTTAACAAGCCATACACAAAACACTCCCATACGACCATCAGCTCAACATTGTGTTGAGATTAGAAAAAAATTATGCGTGCATTCTATTCTATTCCGATTTTTAATAAAGAGCAAAGTTCTCACCTGTTCAAATTAATGTAATGGTTAAATAGAGTCACATCAAGATGGACTCTGGAGGCCAATGCCAACGAATTGAATAATTTTCAAAAAAAGTTGATAGGTGATGTTCAGATGATCACTATTCCAAAACCCTTGAAATATTTTTTAGCCTAATGAGCCTTTCATTTCTTGATGCAAACGCCAAGCCAATTTTATATCCATTAATCAAGTCTTTTCATGGTGAAAGAAACCCCAAGCTTCTCCTGCGATGGAGATTTCTCTCTACCAGCTGGGTAGTGCCCTTCTACCTTTAGGGTGGGCTCGGCTCTATCATCACAGAAGGTAAATTTCAATCCACTCACCTTCTTCGATTAAAACTTTCGGGAATGTGAGAAACCCTAGATCACAGAAATGCTCCTTCTCCCGCGATGGAATGGAAGTCTATCCTCTATCTGTGGGCAAAACCCTGACCCCCCAACATCTTTTCTACTTCTATGGTCTTCCCTTTCCCCCTGACGAAACCTCTTGATCCTCCACCAAATCACCGATCCAGAGCTCCCTTCAACCATACACAATCCAGAGCTCCCCTCAACCCTACATGACTAGTGCCCACTGTTAGCTAAATCCAAAACAAGCAAGCCAGTTTGCGACTTCCTCATCCCTCTTGCCCCTGGAGAAAACCGATGGCAGATCAGTATGAGGAGGAGAGGAGGGTGACTGCCCTTTGTAAGAGCCTAGGTAAGCTTTGGTCTACAGAAGATGTGGTAGATGTAATAGGCGACATTTCTGAAGAAAATTTGATAGAATGTCACAAAACACTGTTTGGGAAATTCTTTTCTAAGCCGAATGTGAACTATACAACATTTGTCAGTGTTATGAAAAAAGCTTGGAGAACGGAAAATTTTACCTGCGCAATGATAAAGCCTGGGCATTTTTCCTTTTCCTTCCAGTCTGAAGCTGATAAACAAAAAGTACTAGACTCTGAACCATGGTCTTTCTCAAGCAACCTTCTAGTTTTACAGGAATGTGATCCGGATACCCGTGAAATTTGCTATGACTTTAACCACTGTGCATTCTGGGTGCATTTTTCGGGCCTTCCCTTAGGGAGAATGTTAGCTGCTGTGGTTCAAAATATTGCATCAAAACTGGGCGAAGTGATCGAAGTTAAACTAGAAGCAAAGGGAAATAGCAATTACAAGATTGGCAAGACAAGAGTCAAGCTTAATTTGGAAAATCCCCTTAAGACGGGAGTTATTGTAAATCTGGATAGAAAGAGGCTGTGGGTAGAATTTAAATATGAAAGACTTTCGCATTATTGTTATTCATGCGGAAAAATTGGCCATTATGCAACTGATTGCAAATAAATACCCTACGAGAACTCAGGGCTGGCTGAGAACTTACCGGGAAGATTTGGGCATTGGTTGAGAGCTGAAGTGCGGGAACTAAGTCCGTACGGGAAAATTTTCTACGGCAAACAAGAAATTCCACAAGAAGATGTCGAGCGAGTGCCCGAGACTCCTATCCTTCTAGTTTCTGGAAAAGAAAAGCAACCACAGGACAAAAATCAGTAAAGTTATTCTACTATTGGCGAACAGAACAATGCCACAAACCCAACAAAGGAGAACTGTTACCCCACTACTTCCTTAGCACTTGTACCTATGGAAGAAAAAGGCAGCCCAAAAAGAGGGAGCTGCTGCCTAGATGAAGAATCAGTCATGGTGATTTATGAGGAGCAACATAAGGAAGTAGAGGTGGAAATGCAAGAAAATTCAACAAGTGAGAAGTGGCTGATAAGATATAAATCTAAAAGTGCCAAGGCCTCATCATCGAAAAAAGGGAAACGGTTTTGTCCTTATGGAGCTCAAACATCAAACGCACCAATAATAGAGCACACGCAGCTAGTGGAGACTCCCATAAAAGTGGTTGCGAAGTCAGATTAATGGGCTTTGGTGGCTAGCCCTAATAAGCCACCAAATCAGCCATGAAAATGTTGAGCTGGAACTGTCAGGGGTTGGGCACACCCTTGACAATTTAAGCTTTGAGAGTCCTAGTGACTCAAGAAAGGCCTAGTATTATTTTTATTATGGAAACAAAAAATCAAGAGCAAAAGGTGCTAAGATTAAGGAGAAGACTGAAATTTCAGAACAGCTTTCTAGTGGATCCGGAAGGGTTAGTAGGGGGTTTGGCCATTTTCTGGGATGATCAGGTTCTTGTGTCTATTGACTCCGTTTCGGTAAATGCTATTAATGCCCAATGTCAAATTAAAGCAACACGACAGAAAATGCATTTGACATTTGTTTATGCTCCGAATGACTTTAAAGAGAGAGTTATGTTATGGGAAGCTATACATAGAGAAAGTCTACACTATCACCTGCCTTGGCTTTGTTTAGGGGACTTTAATGAAATCTTATACAACTGGGAAAAGGTGGGAAAAAAAAGAGCAGAAACTTACCGACTCACAGCATTTAGAGATTTCATCCACCGATGTTCTTTAATGGATTTGGAGAGCAAAGGTTGTGCGTTCACCTAGACAAACAACAGAGAAGGGGATCGATTAGTAAAGAAGCGTCTTAATAGAGTTCTTTGCACTTCTACTTGGCGAACAACATATCCTACTGCTGAAAGTGTAGCATTACCAGCTATAGGGTCCAATCATAGCCCTATTATAGTATCACTCAACCCATAAAGAAAAAAGCGGGGAAAGAGATTCAAATATGAAGCATTCTGGGCAGAGGAAGAGGAATGTGCACAATTAGTGAAGGAAACTTGGGCTGAATTCGATTCCCAACGATCAAATGTGGTGGAAAAACTACAGATTACAGCAAGTAAGTTGATGAAGTGGAGCAAGAATCGATTCTCCAATGCTAAAATGAGAATTGAATGGCTGAACAATGAACTACAAGCCTTGATGAATAGAACGGAAGCCCTTTAGGAGAGTGCAGCAGCGAAGAAAATCACACAAGAAATAGAACAACTGTGGAGACAAGAGGAGATGTATTGGGGTATGCGGTCCAGAATTAGATGGCTAAAATGGGGTGACAGAAACTCCAAATTCTTTCATGCCACAGTAATACAGAGAAGGACCATAAATAGAATCTCCTTGCTGAAAAATGAAGAGGATATTTGGGTAAGAGAGGAGCAGCATCTGAAGGAAATGACTGGGAACTACTTCCAAAATCTATACAAGTCAATAGGCTCCAGAGATTTCCAGCCTATACTACAACACATTCCAACCTTGGTGGATGAAAATATGAATCAAGGGTTAGTCGCAGATGTTAATATGGAGGAAATAACTACTGCTATGCAACAATTAGGAGCTACCAAAGCTCTAAGACTAGATGGGCTTCATGGACTCTTCTTTCGACGACATTGGATAGATATTAGTCAGGATATCCTCAAGGAAACTCAACACTTTTTTACTACAGGATACCTAAATCCTGACATGAACATAACTCATATAACTCTTATCCCTAAAATCCCAAACCCCGAAAAGCTTGAGCAATATAGACCAATCAACCTATGCAACTTTATCTATAAAATCATCTCTAAAGTAATGACTAACATGCTCAAACCGTTGCTACCAAGCCTAATCGTTGAAGAACAAAGTGCTTTTGTGGGGGCTAGGCAAATCCAAGACAATATCTTGATTGTGCAAGAAATCCTTCACAAGTTGCAAACTCGGGAGAGGAAACGAAAATTTTAAGCTATTTTAAAGCTTGACATGCAGAAGGCTTATGACATAATTGAATAGGATTTCCTTAATTAAGATGGGATTCTGTGATCAATGGGTTCAATGGGTGATGCAATGTGTTTCAACGGTCACATTCAGCATAAATTTCAATGGGGAATCTCTACCTTGTTTCAAGCCTACTCGCGGAATTAGACAAGGTGATCCACTTTCACCCTATCTGTTTATTCTAGTGGCAAATGTGCTATCTAACATGATGAAGCAAGCAATAGATGACGGCACATTAAGAGAAATCAAGCTAAATAGCAGCTGCCCTACTCTATCACATTTGTTATTTGTGGATGATTCCATTTTCTATCTTCATGGAACAATATTGGAATGCCAAAACCTAGCAACCATCATACACCAATACTTTCGCATCTGGTCAAGCCATTAATCTCAATAAATCAGGTATATATTTCAACAAAAACTGTCCAAACAGCTTGAGGAGGAATATGGCTTCCGAACTACGAGTGCCAGAGATTGAGAAAACCGGGAAGTACCTAGGAATGCCATCGGATTGGGGGGCTTCAAAGAAGGATATGTTTGCCTGGATTCTTGCAAAAGTTCACATGAAATTGGAAAGCTAGAAAGAGAATTTATTATCAAAAGCGAGGAAGGAGATCTTAATTAAATCAGTGATACAAGCCATCCCTCAATATGCCATGACCATCTTCAAAATCTCTATTTCGATTTGCAAAGCTATTGAGACGAAAGTGGCAAATTTCTGGTGGAGAAATAGTAACAGAAGTGCTAGGATACACTGGAAAAAATGGGAAAATTTGAAAATTAGGAAGGATGAGGGGGGTCTTGGCTTTAAAGATCTAATTGCCTTAATAAGGCGATGTTGGGAAAGCAAGCATGGCGAATATCACAGCATCCTCAGTCCCTATTAAGCTGAGTAATGAAAGGGTTGTACTACCTATAGAGTATATTTTGGAAGGCTGGCAAAGGATCAAGATCTTCATGGGGATGGCAGAGTATATTGATGGGAAGAGACTCTATATTTCCACGTATCATGTTCTCAGTTGGGAATGGCAAAGAAATATCGATCAAAGAGGACAAATGGTTAAAAAGCGAACAGATTGGTGGCTCGGCAACGAGTGGGGAACCAAGTCAGGTGGCTGGTCTTATTGATCAAGAGACTGGAAACTGGAATGAACCATTGATAAAGTCCTTGTTTGATGACCAAAAAGTCCAAGAAATATTAGCTACACCTATAGGACTGCCTACCGAAAAGGATAGACTGGTTTGGGCGAAGAATAAAATAGGGGCATACACAGTACAAAGCGGCTACTACACTAACAAAGACAGCACACCAAGCAAGCAAGCAACAGTAGCAAATTCATCACATCAAGCAGTAGCAGCAACTTCATCTTATAAGCCAAAACTAGAATTATGGAAATTTATATGGCAATCTGAAACTCTACCCAAAGTCAAACATTTTCTATGGAACACTTATCAGAATGCTATACCTACTATGGAAAACCTACATAAGCGGAAAATAGTACCTGATCCGCTCTGCCCTCTCTACAAATAGGAAGCCAAAACTGTTGAACACACCCTGTTGCTATGCTCCTGGACGGCCCAGATTTGGAAAGTTGCTCCCCTGCAAATCAGAGTGTCAAGAATAGGGTTAACCCAAATTGACGAGTGGCTGTACACAGTAAAAACAAATCCAACGAGTGCAAAAAAGTTTGACTTAACCGTTGTTACCCTCTGGAGCATCTAGAAAGACCGAAACCAGTTTATACTCGGCCATCGACCCCTGCACCCACAGCAAACACTATTCAAGGCCGCTGCTTTGTACGAGAATTACATTACTTGGAACCAAAAATCGAAAGGAGAGCAACATAGAGCGACCCAACTTCAAAGATGGCAGCCCCCGACACTAGATTCGCTGAAAATCAACATAGACGCTTCCTTCCTTCCAAGCAGTGACGCCGAACCAGAAAATAAGGCAAACAGGGGAGAGAGCGAAAACAGAGGAGCAATTGCCTGCATCTGTCGCGACTCCAGGGGCCGGGTCGTCGATGGCTTCGCGAAATCAGTGGCTACGTCCTCGGCAGAACAGGCGGAAGCAATCGCCCTCCTTAAAACCCTAATTTTCCTCTCAAATCGAACTCACCTTGCACTCCAAGTACAATCTGACTGTCTCCCACTCGTGCAAAGCTGCAACTCTTCGAAAGACTTCAGTTGGGAAGCGAAGACCGTAGTGGACCGGGCCAAGCTAAAAATGAAAGAGTATCGGGCCATTTCTTTGGCCAATTGCAATAGGGACTCAAATTGACCCGCGGATTGGCTGGCAAGAGCGCGTAGAACCAATTCCCTTCCACTAAATTGGTTAGAAAACCCCCCACCTGCTCTATTCAATCTACTATGTGCTGATGCGTTTAATGTATTCTCTCCAAACTTGGCTTAGTAATTTCAATGAAGTCGTTACTTTTGACCCAAAAAAAAAAATCAAGTCTTCTCATATTTGGATTGTTTGAGCTAACATGTGGGTTTTACATCAAAATTTACTACTTGAGAAAGTAGGCGCAAGGTTGCCTTGTATCATCTTAAGGTTCCTTAAGTGATCCATTTCCATTAGGTTTGAGAATGCAACCTCGGAATCTATTTCAAGACGGTGAGTTTAGGGAAAAGTATAAAAAAAGTTCTAAACTTATGGCATTGATACTACTTTAGTTCTAAACCTTTTAATTAGACTAATTTAGTCTTAAACTTTTCATATTTGTACTAGTTTAGTAATTCCGGCCAATATTGCGTGGCCGACATTGACTAGTGGTGAGCATGGTCCGAGTTGGGCCAATCCACCCTTTAACTCTAGGACCAACCTGCAAAATGTTGGTCCTCAATTTTTGGGACTGAAGATCGACCCTATTGAGCTTGGGATCAAGGACCGGACCAACCCAATGGGTTTGGTTTGGTTTCAGGATCAACCCGGGACCGACCGAAGTGTGGTTTACATGGGGACCATCCAATAACGAGGTTTCTCTAGAAGTGAGCACTCTCTTTGATGATGCAGTTGTTGTTTGAGAATGGGTCGTGGTTTCATCGTTGTACTCAGCCTCTCCCTCTGCGTTGAAATGCTTTTCAGATGTTTGTAAAAATGCTTCAATGAAGTTGCAAAAGTGTGCAACGGGAATTTTCTTAAATCCCTGCATTAGACACTCATCACATACGCAGATCCCCAACATAAGACCGAGAATAACACTCATGTTGCCTCCATGCTTTGTTTGGTGTTTTGTAATTGATTGACAGTGACGGATGGCAATGAAAAATGATGGAGAGTTGTCTATTGGTGATTCGATTGGTGGCATCTCAATTGCTCATCCAAATGCCATGAGTTTCTTCAAGTTTGTGATAGTGTAACTTGGATGGAGATGTTGATTTGGCGGCAGTCTCCAATTGAGTAAGATTTTCCTGCCGTCTTATAAAGTTTACGCTTTTAATGATCCCCTCAAAATCTCACATGATATTAAAATAAGGGTTATAAGTTTCAATTTGTCTAGACTCTATTTGCCTCTCCAATTAAATATGCCAACCTTAGTATTTAAGCAAAAAAGACCAAATTAAGCGTTCGGAGGAGTGATAGAATATTTAAATATCAAATCACATTTTCTTCTAATAGGCTTAAGTTTTTAGTGACATTAATTTTCAATTGAAATTTTTAGCCCTGTCAAGAAGACGATGAAAGAAAAAAAAAATACAAATGTGATAATAAGAAAATATAATAAGACGCGTTTGGTAACAATTTTGTTTCGAGGAACAATTTTTGATAATAAATGATTTTTTCTATTTCTATTATAGGGAGCAATTTCTGAGCAAAAGAACATGTTTTGTAACTTTTCAAAATTTATATTTCTAGGATAGAAATACGTTTGGTAAGATTTTAATTTTTTTATTTCTTTTAATTTTTTAATTTTTTTTTATTTTTCTTTTTTTTCCTTTTTAATTTTTTTCTCTTTGGCCGGTTGCTAGAGGCCAACCTAGCCCGAGTGAGGCCCAACCTCGCGCCAACTAGAGAGGCCAAGCCTCACCCGTGCCTTGCGAGACCAAGCCTCGCCGTGCCTTGCCTAACCATGGCGAGGCTTGGGCTGACGAGCCTCGCTGTGGCTTAATGTCTCCGGGGGTCGATGACGCTCTGGCAAAGTAGTTAGCCCTCATCTGGTCGATCGCTGATGCTGGCCATGGCCAAGGCTGGCAACCAGGCATCAACGACCAACCAAAAGGAAGAAGAAGAAGAAGAAGAAGAAGAAGAAAAGAAAGAGAAGAAAAAAGAAAATAGAGAAAAAATTGATTCTAGAAATTGTTCCCGAAAAAGCAAGAAACAACATTTTTCTATTCCTTTCCAAATCTAACAAAAACAAAAAAAATAGAATTTTTGTTTCCGGAACAAATTTCTATTCTTTTTTATTCGTTTCAATCAACAAAAGAATAAAAAAATTTGTTCCAAAGAACAAAAAAAATTTTAACAAATAAGTCTTAAATGGCTAAAGGATAATGCCCAATTTGTGTTCATGGCCCAAACCCAGAGTCCACAATAGCCCATATTTTGGCTCGGCCCAAGGACTCGGCCCGAGTCTTTATTTTAAAATTACATAGCTTAGAAGCTAGCATTGATTAGGTTGTTAAATTTTAGCACTAGATTTAATTTAGTTTCATTTTAGTTAGTATATTATAGTTTAGACATTTTAGTAAATTCCTTTGATATTTATTAATTTTTGGTAGGTCAAACTTTTAAGCAAGAAATTGAACTCAATTTGAACATAACACATGGGGATTATGTAATGTGGCTTGATAATAAGGTCGTGTAAATTTCTTGTTTGACACTACATATAATTTACTTTCATAAGCTTTATTTTTATCACACCGGTTGTGGTTATCTATTTTTTTTTTTTTTTTTTTAATTGCACACTCATGCGCTAGGGTCATAAAATAAATAAGGACAAAGTTAAGTTAGTTAACAAATTAATCAAGTTAAGATAACAAAACGGCACCATCTAGACAATTCTTGTAATCAATTCCCTAAATAACCCAAATAAATTAATGACAACTCTTCTTCCAATAGACTTTTTCTTAGGATCGATCGAATTAAATTGAATCTATTAACATTTATTGGGTAAGGAATTGAGAGAACCCAAATCGAACCCAAATCGATTGCGGACCGTCCCCAACTCTATATTATCTTAAGGCCCATTTTCCCTAGACCCCTTTGGAGAGTTGCATCAAGGTGACATTTACCTTTTGTTTTCACCGAATAATTGGAAAATGAAAAAGCTGCATCAATTTGAAAACGATCACGCGATTATGATGGAGAAATCGTCAACAATTCTATTTTTCGGGAACATCGAAAAAGAAGAAGAAGAATAAGATTGTCATGAGATATGAATAAAAAGTTAGGTAACTTATATTATAATTGATTGAATAAAAGTTCAAACTAAATACAAGCACTTGTTGTTTATTATAGATCTTACTTTCTTTTTCCCCTAATTTTTTTTTTCTATACAAATCTTACTTTCAACTCACTCATAGACTTTTACTCCATCTCTTTATAGAGCGTGAGAATCGAACCCACACCTGAAACTAAACGTTCTCACCCCCAGCTGAGGGGAATCGAACCCCTCACATCTCTCTTCTCATGTAAAAAGAGTGGCCACTAGGACAATCCCGATGGGTTTTTTTTTCCCTAATCGAAACGGTCAAAATTGCACAACAGGAGGCAATTTTCACTCATTGGCAGTATCGTACAAGGCAATTCACACCGATTACTATCAATTCTCAAGCACATACACAACTCTGCGCCACAGTCAGTCTCCCCTGACTTTGAGAGGGTACTTCGGCTGCTAATGATAAGGTTATCGCGAATCCGATTTCATCATAATGCTACAATGACATGTTCGATCTTAGTTATCGACCGAGAGACCATTGATCGGCCAATGTTTTTGAAAATAAGAGTCATGTGCGAGCGACTGCATCAAAAAAACGTGAGCGTGAACCGTGTCAGCACAAAGTCCGAGCAGAAAAAAGGGAAATGAGAAAGCCAAGGCAATAATGGTACCTGTTCCTGCGAGCGGAAGTACATGAAGGGCGTGTAGTGTAGAAAATTCGAAACTCTTGATGTGTATATATCAGCATACCTGCATTTGTTAATGTTGAGTCAAATGAAAATTCATGAGACTCTTGATTGCTCCTATATATCATTGTGGGTTTGGAATGCATTTGAAAGGGGCAAAAGAAGGTACTTCTCAATTTGTCTCATCAAGTGGCTCTTATCCCATAGACCTGCTCGCGACAGATAGCCCCACCTAATGACAAGAAAGAGCGAATTACTTCTGTAACGTATCAAATGTGATGGGAGAACACAAACAAAAGAGTTCACTACTTAAACATATAATGGTTAAATCAGAGTTTCTGCAACTTAAGTTCATCAAGCGTCAGCACCTTTTATTGAAAAGCTCGCCATCTGTCTCTAATAATGGTGCTATTTTATTGTCTAGTCTTTGCATGACAATCAGTAACTTCTGCATGCTTTCAGTGAGTTCCTGATCGTCCATGCTTGTTGCAGCTATTGTCTGGATATTCAGAGAAAAGGAGATCAACGATGTGCAACAATGCAAGACATCGCCCAAATAACTTCCAGATACTAAGCCAAAAACAAGAAGATAGAGATGTCAAATGGAACTATTACAGAGGTTATAAGAAAATAGCATTTAAGGGCTTAATAGTTGCTCATCAAAAAAATAAAAATAAAGGCTTAATAGCTTTTACTTACCTGCGCTGGACGCCCTTTATTGCGCCTCTGCGAAGCAAGCCGAAGCTGGTTAAAGAGATCCCCAACAACCTCTTTTTGGTTTATGAGATCTATCAACGTGGCTCTGTGATCTTGGCTTTGAATTAAAGCACTATACTGTAGTGTCAAAAGCTTTGTTAGAGAAAACAAAAGTTGAGAATATGCAAGAATTGCACCATAGCCATGGAAAACTCCTATACAAGACCGAAAACATTTCCAAATATTATGATTTATGACTACTATATGAGACTATAAAATCCCCATTAGCTGAATTTTCTTTGACCCTAAGGAATGTTGCTGCATTTCTATGCCTGACTGCAAAGGAACGATCAATAAGGAAAAATCATGAATTCCTACAAATATCTATGTTTGGTCATACATGCATATTCTGTAAAATAAAGTAGACTGTTACCAACCTCCTCCTCCAATTCTCGACAGATCAACGCTGTTCTCCATCGTAAATGAACTTTGGACTGACTGACATCTGTGTATATATGGTCACCCACATATAATATTTCATCGCCATGTATATTGAGAGAATTCTCTACCATTTGAGCACTTCCCCCAGAATACAAGCCCCCTGAATCAGTGGACCATATAAGTTGAGAGAACTCAAGCTGTCATATGTCAAATAGAATACTAAACCATCCTCAGATAAGAGGTCAAAATAGCTTTCTCTGGCTGACTTCTGACAAAATGGCACTCTTTACAAAAAGCATTCCTTATACTTGACGCATGTTTAAAAAAAAAAAAAAAAAAAAGACCCGACTGAAGAAACAGTCATTCAGGTGAAAATGCTCTCTGCTAACAATGCCCTCCATGCTAGGAAACATTTGCCATCTCGATTCTGGCAAGGGTCACTGATGCTGGACTTCTTATAAGCAACAGCATGAAATGACCTCATTTATTTCAACTCCCATCTGTCCTCCAAACCTTTCTAGATTTCTTTTTTCTAGCATATACAAGCACTTTTTGTGGTAACTGAAGACAACGGGGTAGTAATGAAAGACGCCTCACTGCTGAACATGGGCATTTCATTGACAACACATGGCATGAGTCGAAAAGGATGGAGATAGATCACCTGTACAAGCCTTGAAACAAGGACGCATCAGACCCTCACCAGTGACCACTTCGTACATTGGATGTGACATCTGGAAAAACTCAGGCTTCCTCGCTGATACAATAACCTGCAATATGAGAAAAAGATGTTGCATAGTGTACACTTGATTGTGTGGAGGTTGTTCTGAAAAGTTGGCATATTTCATTTAATCACTAGATGCGAACTATATCCAGGAATGAGGGAGAGCTGCTGGGTTACTTTAAGAATGCTTTGAATGGTAAAATTTTCAAAATCACCACAAATCAACTTTCACTTTCCATTATGTGCATTTAAAACAAACTCTTGACCATAGCTTATTTCTTGAGAGCCTTAATGATGTAATGCAGCCAGAGCAAATAGTAAGTAATCAGAAATGGATCCACTTACAATGTCAAATAGATCACGCCAGTCCATATCATTAGGGAGAAATCTGTTAAAGGAATGCTTCATCATTTTGTCTGTGTAATGATAATCTGAGTTGGTGATAAGCAGAAGTTTTTTACCCGCCTGATGCAAGAAAGATGACGGTAAAATGAGAGTATATTATCTCCACCTACTTTATTGGGGCCCAGTAACAAGCCATACCTCCTTTTGATCCAACAGGGTTAGAGGTAGCTCTGGATCAGGCTCCACAAACAGTTCAGGCTTAGACATTATCTCACTCTGCATAAATGCTAGTTATAGTCAGTTTCTGTAACACCATAAGAATTACATCGATAGCTTTGTGCGTATATAGAAACATAGACACACACCCCCATGCGCACACACATGTAGTCATTACCTTCAGCTGACCTTCCACATGAGCCCTGAAGAGAGCCTTTCCAACAGCCTGAGGACAATATCACGAGTCAATAAGAGATGTGATGAAAATTCACCATTGTTTGAGAACTACACAGAGGTACATTGCCTTGAAAAGCCCTTTATAGTCAAGCAGACCAACTTCTTCTGCTACAGATCCATCATCCAATCTGTCAACCATCTGGTAGCACCCAAAGATATGTTAACAAGTGTTTTGTATTGGGAAAGAAGTCTGCCTGTTAAATTAGGCAAGGAATCTCGTTCAAAAAAAAAAAAATTAGGCAAGGAATCAAGAGTTATTCAGTACTATAATACTGAAAAGGTGGAGGAGGGGGCCAGAAGCGAAGTATTGAAAATGGACAAGCTATCAAGAGTTCAACATAATGAAAGAAGCAGAAACAGTGAGATCAATGGGAATATGCTCCGACCAGAAAAAAGGGAAAAATGCAGTTCAGCCAACAACACAAATTCTACCCAAAGAAAGGACAAATACAAAGGAAATAGGACAATCAGTGCGCTGAAGAAGTTTTCTGGCTGAAGATAGATGGCTTTTTTGTAAGATTCAAACACAAGAATAGACAATATGATGATTATTGCAGACATTACTTGCATATAAGCCACAGCTTCAGAGACGGAGAAAAGCGTATTGAGGAACTCCCATCGACTTTCTTTCCGCAAATCCACCAGTTCCCTCCCGTAAATCTCACTTCAATGAGTCAATGCAAATAGATGTCAGAAGTACTATTCAAGTTACAGCAGAAGAGAGATTCAAAACTTATGGAGCCAACTTGAAATCCAAGTTAGGAGGATTGCCATTTGTGACATAATCATAAGGCACACCTATAGCTGAATCTAGATAATCTGCTTTAACGAGCCATGTTTAGTTTCGTTAGTTCCCTGCAGTTCTCAATAGATTTTGGAGACATAATAGCTCGTTAACTTTGCTCATATGGCAGATATGATCGTTTGACTCGTATTCTCCAAGATAAGTTGTCACTTGACAAAGAAAGGCAACCATCCTGCTGATTTTAAAATTTGTCAATGGATTTTATAGTGTAAATCCTACCTCATAGCTTGAGTAGATAACATCTGTGTGCCGTGCATGGCCCTCTTCACGTGACCAAACCGATCAGCCTTAACCAAATTACCACGTTCTTTGTCTATGACCAGACCTCTGATTACCTGATGACGGAAGTTCATAAAAAAAACTTAGTTTCAGCAGATGGCTGTGAACTGAAGATCTAACATCACCAAGGAAGATCCTCACCAAGTCCGGGTCGAATGAAAGTCCATCAACAGGAAAACCCATGTTCTTCAAATTCTCCATGCAGTAATCGTAAGCACGCCCTTCCCATGCCTGTCAGAATATGATGTATCCAACAGGTAAAACTCGAGAAATAGAATAATAGACTATGTATAAGGATTCAACACTTGCAAAAACTTTCATGGCAGACAACTAATTACAAAAGTCAAATTAAGTGATTAGTATGTTCTATATTATAAGTTGGCTTAAGGATCTCTACGACTAGTAACATCAGTAGATAAGACTACTTTCAGGACATGCTTCTGTTAAATCACATAGACTACAGATTTTAACAATCTCTCCCAGTCACTTTCGATATGTATAGGGGAATAGAAATTACCATCACGTTGTAGTGCATCAAAGTATAGTCCATGTCATAGCCAATGGCACTTATAGATCGAAGATTCAATGTACGGGTACAGAATATGCCACGAGGAGAATATCTACATGCAAAAGGACTCTGCACATTACAAGAATTTGTAGCATAAGCCTCAGCAATAACCATCCTCCAGGCCACAGGCCTATGGAACATCCTTTTCAATAAATCAATCCCACAGAAACAGATCCATGTGAGGCAGATCACAATTCACACCACATTGTTTGATATAGATAGAAAGCCAGAAATCAAATTAGAACACAATTGCAATAAGTGGCAGGAAAACAACATCTCAGATGTCATAATGAGGAAATCCACTTTAGACGGGGTTGGCAATTGTTTCCATGTCACGAGCATAACATGTCAAGATACACAACTCTGCATATTTGTCGTGAATATAGCACATTTACCCAATGTCAAACAATGGAAATTCAAACACCAATATGAAATATTCACTGGACATGTTAAAAATAAAACACCATGGTGCAAAAGGTGTAACAATTTTCATATTTGGATTCTGCACGAGAGGCTGATAGGCTTTTGTGTCAGATGATTGCTTGCTCTTAGAATTTGAAACCACTCTCCATTTTTTTTAACACCCCTGTATCGCTTATGCAGGACCTTACATTATGCTAGAAACATAGGAAGTGGACTCATGTCAAACATAAAATCTGAGACCACGAGCCAACGAGAGAGACACAGGCATATGGTCCAAATGGGTCGTGTCACATGTTCCGGCATTAACTTCAAGTAGATAAAGGAGTGAATTTATTTTTTGGTGAAGGATAAAGAAGTGAAATTGATACTTGATAAAGACAAGAACTTGACATGAAGAGAGAGAGAGAGAGAGAGAGAGAGAGAGAGCGACAGAGCTCAACTAACAGGAATGCCCAAATTTCTTAAAAGATCCTCAGCTTCATCAGCTTCCATCTTGGCCACTTCCTCAATCGGGCCTTCTAACGTGACCTGACCATCGATTCCTGCACCCAAAACCCAACTGAAATCACGCGAGCCCCGATCAACACCCACCTTCTGAAGCACCATCACTAGGCAACAGTCCCAAGATAAAGCACAAAAGCAAGAACCCAGAATTCCAATCCCCAAAACACCCCACACGACCACACCAGTTCCATTATCGTCCCCAAGCAAACCCCAGAAGCCAACCAAGAAAACCCACCGAAAGCCTCGAGGTGCTCCATCTTCACGTTCAAATCGCCCTGGTGCTCATCCCGAGGTAATCCACGTCGCTCTTGCTCGACGGCGTCGCGTAGAACACCTCCCCCGGCGCCCCGCCGCCGCCGCCGCCGCCGCCCTTCTCGCTCACGCTCCTGCTGCACCGACACCTGAGCAGGTTCACGCCGCCGCCGACGCCAACGCCGCCCCGAGCGAAGCCAGGACTCAGCGCGAGGAGGGCCCCACGGTTCTTGATGAAGCAAGAAGCAGCGGCCATGGAGGCCGGGTTCTCTCGCCACAGAGAGAACCCGAGGGAGAGCTCGGACGGGGGTGACGCGGATTGCATTTTCTTGAAGATGGGTCGCGGCGAAAAGCCAGGAGGAAGCGAGGAGAGAGATAGTAAAGCAAGAAGCAAGAGCGCTACGGACGGACAGTGCGTGCGTGCGTGCGTGCGGGAGATGGAGAATCTTGGATAAATATCTGAGCTTTTGGATGTCGTTCTTGGGGGATGACTTTAGTTTAATTGTCGTGCACTTACCCACGCGCCCGTGATCCAAAAGTTGAGATCTTTGCCTCTCATCTCCTTCAAGATTCTCGAACCCAAAAATCACGAAAGAATCTTGATCATTTTCTGAAGATGAAACAAAGATAAACATATAGAAAATTGAATGTTCATTCTCTTTTTCACGTGTCAAAGATAAAAACACGTTCAATGGAGAATGAATAGATTTGTGACAAGAATTCTTAGCTCCGGCACATTGACGGGCTTGAGATAGTTGACTTATTTATTTTGGAAGTTGACCCCGATGAAGAAAAGATGTCAGCTGATTTAACTTTTGTACGACGCTTAGTCGAATGTTATATTAGTTAAAAGTCTTTCATTTGAATGCTTTTGGTCGGAATTCCTTACTGAAAAATTTTCATGTGACATTAGTGTATCATAAGTTAATTCACGTGGTTTGTTAAAGAAGTGAAATTTTAAAATCCAAAAGAAGAAAGACGTTGACCCTTGTTCTTGCCTCCAAATTCGTGAAACGACCCTCAAAATAAGGCCAGGAAACAAACCCTCCACTGAATTTACTTTTGTAAAACTGATGGTAATTATTGTATGAAAGTGAGATAGAGCCTTAGAAGAAGCTGAGTCCAGATCATCGAAGTCCATCTTCAAATCCGAGTCACTCCTGTTTTTCATCTTCGAATTCGAGTCACGGCGTGGGCGATGTCAATGAATCAATCAGTTGGGCTCGGTGGCTCTATCGAGGGTCGCCGTTGATTCCCCTATCGACAATGGCGACCGACACCATCACCTCCTCCGGTCTTGCAACTCGCTGAGTCATTTTGTCTGAACAAGGTACTGTGTCTGCTGTGTGCACAGTGCACAGAAGCTGTTCTTGAATGTGATATGGATGAAATGGGTGTCTTGTCTTGTCTGTGTGGAAAAACAGAAATCTTGAGATTTCCAAACTCGAAATGTGATCCCCGAGGAGAAAAGATGAGGTCTCTCCACCTTTTCACTCGTTTATTACCAATTCTGAATGCCTTTGTTCGTTCATTAATTTCACAAAAAATAAATAATTGAAAATGGTATATTATTAACAGCAATTTATGTTTGGACATTTTCATGGGTGATGAGTTTTTTCTTATATTCATTAATTTTTGTGAGTGATAGAAACAATTATATTTAGAAAAATATTTTTAAAATTATTAATTTTTTGGCAAAACAAACGTACCCTGAAATCTAAAGAGCAATCGGGCATTCAATGATTAAGAGCATAGCGAGAATTTCTTCTCCTCCTCTTCTTCTTGATGATGGAATCAGAGAAAGATATTGTAACAAAAGAGGGTTAGGGTAGCTTCCATGTTGGATAAATCTAAACTGACAAGCTATGTTAGAGTTAAAATTTAATTTGAGAGTTCATTTGTTTCACGAGAAACATTTGCCTCATTTTCCTACGTCTCGATTTGTTTAGAAAAATGAGTTAATAGAAAATATTATTTTGATTAAGCAAAATGGTTTTCCTATCAAAATTTAAATTTATGAAAATGATTTTCTATTTGAAAATAATTAAGAGAATATTTTTCAAAATATAACTAGATATCGGTATTTGGATCCAAAACTCTACGCTTGGGTGAACCTTCATATTGGTTCTCGAGTTTCAAAGTTTAGGATTAGGTCTCCATTGGCCAGGCTTGGGTCCATCGAGGTAGAGCCCGAGACCTAGTGCTTGGGCTTAAGCCCTTGGCACCCATGCCCAAGTCCATCAAGGTCGAGCCAAAACCCTGGTGCTTGTACTTGATGCTTCGGTGCCTAGACTCAAGTCCATAAAAGGCCGTGTTCGGGTCCCCAATGCTTGATCCAAGCGAGCTTGGGCTTGCCCAAGGTTGGTGAGCTTGCAGCTCGTTAGGCTATGACGAGGCGAAGCTCGATTGTGGCTATCACTAAGGCCCGGCGACCGGCGAAGAGAGAAGGAAAAATAAAAGAAAGAAAGAAAATTTAAAAAAAAAAATCATTTTTTTGTTAGAGATAAAGTTATCGATTGAAATCATTTTCCGAATAAAATCTAAATACTAGAAAACCTTTTCGGTCACAAAATAGGTTGACACTTAGCCATCACCCAACTTAAAAAGAAAGGAATGAGTCCAGGATCCTTGTTGACCCACCAAACAAAAGAAAAACTAACAATTTTCTTGAAAAATGATATTTTGGTATCACAAAGCTTTTTCCTGAATAGACACATCCTAAAACACTAAGTATGATGAATCATTGAAATACGCACTCAAGTGAAGGATTTTACATCAATTTGGTACTCAGTGGTAAAAAAAAGTTATGACACTAGAGTTATATGAAAATTTTGAGACTTGTGGTATCTTTGTCCACAAGCCAGCTGCTTTGTTTCACCGTTTCATTCAAAGAGATGAATCTAGGATTTCATTAGACATAAAAAGAATAAGAGGGTTCCTTTTATTTATCTGATTTTCTATTTTTTTTTTTTTGTTTGGAATTGCGAGCCTTTCATCGCTAGGAAGAGAAATGGGACAAAATTAAGAAAGCCAATCAATCTGAAACATGAAAGAACAATGCACAAATGAAGATATATTGTGTAAAAACAAACCAATTAATAATACATAATTATTTTTAAACATTTCCTGCATTAATTTATTGAAAAAAAGAAGAAGAAGAAACAAATCGGCTTAGTGTAACAGAACAATATAAAGATTAAGAAGTGAAACTTTAACACGAACATGCAATTTTGACTACTTTTTCAAAATACATTTACCCTGATGTGAACATCTTTACCAATATCAGCCCTGAACTTACCACAAAATATATCTTTCTACCTCATTTAGAGTGCTGAATATCTTCAAGAAATGAAGCTTTTTACAAAATCCACATGAATACCATGAGTAATCCTTTTTGTAGGGGGATAAAAATGTAATTTTGACCGCAATTACATATGGTTTGTTGCAGTTAAGATGAAATGAAGATTAATATACAGTAATTGGTAATTTCTTTCTTTTTTTTGGTCGGTAAGTAATTGGTAATTTCAAATATAAAATAATTCAAACATTTAGTGCATTAATTCATTGAAATGGATAAACAAATCCACTTAATTTAAAAGAGCAGCTTAAACTTTTTTTCTTTTTTTTTTCGGTCGGGAAAAGAGCAACTTAAAGATTAAGATGTGAATTCTTAAATCGTAAATGCAATTTTGACTACTTTCCGGAACACATTTACCAGAAAGCGAATACTTTTACCAATATCCACTGAATTTATCGCGAAATATATCTTTTTTTTTTTTTTTTTATCACATATAGATTAAAGGATCGTCTACAAAAATGAACTTTAGTTTTTTTTACCAAAATTCACATAAATACCGCGAGTAATCCTTTTTGTTAGTGGGAAAAGGTAATTTTGCGCAATTAAACATTAGTTGTTGCACTTAACAGATTTTTAATCCAGATGAATGTCATCATTTTTTAGACAGATTTACCTCAGAATGAGTCTTTTTTCACATGAAAGAATATCGAGAACTTCTACAAATTTAGATACAACTAAGTGAAACGTTTTACTATAGATATAGCATTTTACAACACATATGCATTTACCTTGTGTGGTACAAATTTTACCATAAAAAGGAGGCTTTCTGTCACGCCATCACCCATCTGAAATCATACTTTGTATATTATTCACCACGTAATAAGCCTATTACCACATCCTTAACTTTATAAAGTGAAAAACAGTCAGTGATACTGTTTTTACTTTTAAATAACTTCTCCAAACAGACAATTAAATTTCTCAATAAAATTAATGTTTGGAGCCCTAGAGCAGACAAGCTATTCACCATGTTTAAATTAATATAAAGCCACTTTTGTCTTTTTTCAATAACTTTTAGTAAAGTTAAAAGGGAATAAAAAAAGAAAGAAAGAAAGCTTAGGCATCTCAAGTAGTGTGTGGAATCAATATGAGCCGCACAATAAGATCCAAGTCCCAGGAAGGTAGACATAGAATGCATCATCGGTTTTCTATAGAGCCAAATACGTACATACACCATACTTTTTAGCTCATTCCATGTTAAAAATGTGGGGAAAGCCTATATTTTTGGATGATGAAAGCATTTCTTTGTTCTCTCCTTGATGGTTTGTCACTCTCCAATGCTTCAATCTCGTCTTGCATGAGGAGGCATTTCTTGTGGTGGACTTGCATAGTTTTGATCAATCGTTCTTATAAATTGCATCCTTATCGGCATCATTGTTTCGAGTCAGCTCGAGGTTGTCTATTTGTGCCCAGTGCGTTAGCACTGGACAGCTTCATTATCTGCATTAATTCCCTTCTTATTCATGCAGTTGCTGTCCACATTATGTCTGTGTCATGTTCCAAAATTTACATCTTTGGCTTGCATATGACTTGGAGGTTTGTTTTGTAAGTAATCTTTGTTTTGGCTTTCTGCTGTTATTGGCTCCGCCCTCGCTGATGAACATAAAGTCGAATTCTCGGTGAATTTGATGACAGATATCTCAGCATGTGGATCGTGTGTCCAGTTCATTTGGTTCTCAGGACATGGTAGATATTTAACGTGTAGTTTTCTGCTCAATCTTTTTGTCCAAATTCAATTAGAAAAGGTATCGTATATCTGTGTTTCTGTTTGAATATATCACCTTTGTCGCAAACTTTGGTCCTCTTGAATAGAAGATGTAAGCTCACTTTCGTAAATGTGTGAGAAGGAAAGATGTATTTCAATCGTCTCCAGGCAAGTGTTGAGTACTCATTGGTTGAAAGTTGTTTTTTGATCTCGCTATCAATTTGACAAACCACTCCTTGAATTTCCTTTCTAATATCTGTTTCGCAGGCAAAAGAGAGAGAACCAATCACGTAGACAACAAGTTCATGGAAAAAAGTGATCATATGGGCAGAGAAATGAGCTCAAGGCAGACTTCAACATCAAGAAACTACTTACCAGAAGGAGAGCAAGTGATGAAGGACACAGCTAAAATGCTACCATATCATAAGTTGTTTTCTTTTGCCGACTCCTTGGATTACTTGCTCATGTTTCTTGGTGCAATTGCTGCCATCGGAAATGGCATTTGCATGCCACTTATGACTGTTCTATTTGGAGATCTAATTGATTCTGTTGGGAAAATTTTGACATCTCAATCGCCGAATTCAATAAGGTATGCTTAATCTCATGAATAGGAAACTAGCCAATTTTCCAAAGGAACTCGTCTTGTATCTTTATCAGTCTGGAGATATTCTTTTCAGGTTCCTGATATCAGATTTAATGGCACGAGTTTGCTATATGGCAATTATGTAGAGCTTGAGTTCAGTTTTCTCCAACATGATATACAAAATCAGTTGATCATCGATTTTGTTCTTCAGGTTTGCTTAAAGATCATGTATTTGGCTCTGGGTCCGGCTGTGCATCATTTCAGAGGTTGCTTGCTGGATGATCAAAGCGGAGAGACAGGCCGCACGCATAAGGAATTCATACCTGAGAACAGTTCTGAGACAGGAAATCACTTTCTTTGATGAGGAAACCAGCACTGGAGAGATAATAGTGAAAATGTGGAGCAACACCTTTCTCATTCAAGATGCCATGGGCGAGAAGGTACTCGATGTTGTGTGTGCAACATTGATCATGTCAATTCTTTTTATGATTTCAATTGGTTTGACATCACGGTTTGTCTTTTGTTCAGGTAGGAAATTTCATACAGCTCATAGCGACATTCCTAGGAGGCTTCTTGGTAGCTTTTGCAAAGGGATGGCTATCCACTCTTGCCATGCTATCCGCCATCCCACCTCTTGTCGCCATCATGGTGAAGCTTGTAGGCAAACTAATGCACCATTCACAAGGTGCTTATTCGGTTGCAGCGACCATTGTTGCTTAATCAGAACTGTAAGCAATGATGAAATTGATAAAGTATGACACCAATCTAGTTTTTCCCCCTTCAATGTGTGATGCATTAGTCCTGTCGTCGCAGGTTGCATCTTTTTCAGGTGAGAAACGAGCCATAAAGAAGTATAACAAGTCACTGATCAAGGCATACTGGTCTGGAGTACAAGAGGGCTTGGTAGTGGGGTTGGGCTTTGGCATGCTTATTTTTACCGTGTTGTGCAGTTATTCATTCGCTGTGTGGTTCGGCGAGAAAATGATAACTCAAAAGGGATACACAGTAGGGCGTGTCATTAACGTAGTCTTTGCCGTGTTGCTTGGATCCTTGTAAGTTGTGATGTCCTCTTTTGTGCTTATTATTTGACAGTCTTGCCCATTTGAAACAAGCTAACAAGATTTCAATATTTTATTTGGAGCTCTCGAAAGATCTCTAGGCCAAGCATCTCCTTGTTTGAGCGCATTTGCCGCTGGACAAGCTGCTGCACTTGAGATGTTCAAGGCAATGAAAAGGAAGCTGGAGATTGATGCTTTTGACAAGAGGGGAAAAAGGCTGGAAGAAAAGTCCGGACATACAGAACTAAAAGATGTTTACTTCAGCTATCTGACGAGACCAAATGAACGTGTGTTGAATGCTTTGTCCCTGGTGATACCTGGTGGTTCCACTGCAGCTTTAGTTGGGCATAGTGGGAGTGGGAAATCGACCGTGTCAGTTTGATCGAGAGATTTTATGATCCACAGGAGGGTGAAATTCTCATTGATGGCGTAAACATCAGAGAGCTCCAACTCAGATGGATTAGGGGGAAAATTGGTCTTGTCAGCCAGGAACCTGTGTTATTTTAATTCAAGTATCCAACTAGACCTGAACTCCTAGTCTTCAAAGACTTCTGCTTGTTCATCCATTCTGGTCAGGTACAGCAAATACAAGTTAGGTAATTTTCTCTGTTTTTTTCACTATACATACGCTTCATCTGATGCAGAGGCTCGTAAGCTCGAACACTCGCTAAGAAATAATTTCATGTGTCTCATCTCATGTGCTAGACAGTTGCTTTGGTTGGAGAAAGCGGGAGTGGAAAATCGACAGTAATATCTCTGCTTCAGAGATTTTACGACCCTGATTCTGGTCGAATAACCTTGGATGAAGCCGATATATGCGAGCTAAACTTGGAGTGGTTAAGGGGTCAGATGGGTCTGGTGAGCCAAGAGCCTGTCCTGTTTAACGACACCATCCGTGCTAACGGTCGCATATGGTAAAGGAGGCAATGCAACGGAGGCGGAGATTGTAAATGTCATCGCGATGCTGAAAGACAATGCAATTGTCGAGAAAGGGAATCTATGCTACCATGATAGCACTACAGGATACAGTCGCTTCAGTCAAATGAGGCTAGTAACTCAATTTGGCCGTCTTTTTCATTACAACTGAAGTCTTGAGTCTGCATCTTGTATATAACCCCCAGTCATTGATGAACATCAGTGTCCGATGAAGATGTTAAGAAAGTCGCTGAGAAAAAAGTTTCTGGTCCTCAAGTTCGATGCTGTTGGAGAAGTGTGAACAAGATGGAGACTAAAGTTGGGCCTTTAACATCAGAAAATGCCCCCTCACCAACCGAGACCATGTCCTTCAATTGAATGCATTTGTTTGGAACAAGAAATTGGTAATTTTAGCTTCACTCCTTGACAATTTATAGTCAACCCAACCTTGCTTTTCTTGCAAGCCCAATTCAAGCTTCCACTTTTTCTTTTTCTTGGCTTCCCCATAATTTACTCAAAGCTCTCAACAACAACATTTTATTGATGGGTGACTCCTCTAATTTGGTTTGTATTTGATTTGGGTAATTGATGGGGACTTCCACATGCCCTCAAACATGTTATTTGCTTATACGGTCCACTCATGACGTGTCCCTGCCAACTGTCACCGGTGGCAAATTGGTTTTTTTAGGGCAATTCAAGAGTCCATCCTTTTCTTTCTCCAGTTTATTTTTCCAGTAGGTTTCTTCACTTCTTGCGTAAAGCAAGAAGCCTAAACCCACTTTTATGATGAGCATTATTCATAGCGAAACCTTCTCATTGAGAGAGAAGCATGACAGAGATGGAAACAAAGGAATTGCAGGTGGGATATAGCAAAATATGATTAACAATGCATGCCTATGGTTTAACTCTTTAAAATGGGCTGAACTTTCACTTTTGATTTTGGTTTAAGGACCAAATTAAGAGTGGGATTCTAATAGATTCACGTGAGATCTAGTGACAAATTTCTCATTCCGGTAAGATTTAAGTCAAAATTAAGCTGATTCGGCTTAGATTTAGGGAGTAACTTGAGAGATTTGAAAGTATTTGTGGGGGCCGAAAGGAACTTTGACACTTGAAAGAAAGAAGTTTGATTTCACATATCGTTTTTCCTTTTGGATGCCATAAGGATCTAGCTTTAAGATTATGTCTGCTGGTTCAAAGGAGTGCGGTTAACGCTCTAATTTGTCTAATCATAGATTGATTGGGGGGTTACATCCCAAATCACTTCATCCATATGTTCATGAAAATTGAATAATTGAGTGGACCCTTTGGATGGATCAATCGATGTATAAGAGAAGTATATCATCTCTAATTTACCGAAGACTGATTATTTCTTTTTCATCTTTCAATTTGGTAATTCAAAAAGACTAGTTCATTCAAGCAACAAAGCAAAGGATGCAAAAATGATGTGTTCATCGAACCGTTTCAATACATTCTGTTCTCATTTTCAAAAGAATTGTATGGTCTAAATAGATATTCCCTTGATTGAAGAAGTTTCGGTGTCCCCCATCAACCGTCTAGTGAGTTGTCACATCCTCTACAGATGGCAAGAGCTGGAACAAGATTAATTACACTATAATCACGTGGGCTCATTCCATTAGAACCCAAATGGTCCTAAGTACCATGGAATTAACGCAAAATCTGGAAACGAAAGTTGCACAAATGAGGACCATTCTTTTCTCCATCTTCAATCACAATCACCTCAACGAACTTCGCTTCGTTTGATGTGAAACTTCAACCAACAAGAAGAAAGCAACCAATTCCACTATGCACAAGACCTCCAGGGTTATTTTCATCAAGGGTTGTAATCCTACAGCTCCATTGTCCCACTTCTTCCCCCCACCTTTTCAGCTCATATATATGTAGATCCAAACCTTTTAGTCCATTTCAAGAACTCCAAGGTAATCACTCCTTGATTGCTTTGTTGATACCGAATATCGATATCGATATAGATACGCGTCTAACGTGGGCATGAAACTATGTATGCACGCATCGCGATCTGCTACCTATTGCAGGTTCTTCTTTGGGTGAAGGAGAGGATAAGAGTTCAGCACAGACTCCGTTCGATTGCCGGTATGTATTTTTCAGAGCAAGGTTCCAAGCATCTTTCATTCTGATACAATTGTTCTTTTAGATAAAGTAAAAGCAGACAAAAGCTAGTAGAAAAGGTAAACCAAAGTTTTATCTTGTTGCTTCTGTTTAGCTCGTCCTGGTTCCTCTCCTTTCCTCTGTGATGAAACTTTACTAGGGTTTTGTTATCTTACTAAAAAGAGAAGTAACTGTTGAAGCGATATATTGAGATAATTACTTTAAATGCAGAAGATGGTAGAGTTGATCATTGGATGGATCTGGGACTCGAGTAGAACTAGGCTTGCTCATCAACTAACAAAATTTAACATCTTTTTGCTTTAAGTGGGCCATCTAGCTCGGGCCCTACTAGACCGAGCTAGACTTGTAACTAGAAAATCGTTGAGGAATGTCTTTAGGTCATTGTAACACGGGGAGATCTTAAGTCGTCAAATTTGTACATGCGGATTGGACGCATGACACAAATTCGATTCGTCATATCATCAAGTATAATGACTTGCACGTTTGTGCTGCCAATTTAGTGTCAATCCACATCGAGCCATGGAATTTCTCTCATTCCACTCCGCTGTAGCCAGGCGAATCATATGGTAAGTGGTGCCGAGGGTCTTGCCAAGTGAGTTGTCTTTATTGCAACTCGTACTCGTGACCATGTTTTCAGAAGGAATTCAGCACCCAGCATTTTACCAATCGCCACAATTGGTAAAGTAAGCGGCTGAATGAGGCGTCAAAAACTCTTCGATCATTTCGATTGAACCTCGGCTCGACTTGACAAACCCTTCTTCCAAGTATACCGTGCAATCATCGGAGCGCACACCTTCCGAGCTACCTTTTCAAAAGTTTGTTCACGAGGCATGGTACTACAGTGCCTGGAGACACCCTATTTTACCACAGGAGGAGGACGCACTTGGAGTTTCTCATTTGTCATTTTCGAACGTAGTAGGATCCCTGCAAGAATTGCAGCCGTAAAGGGCAGTAAAGAAAAATGGGTTTAGACTATAAAGTAAGTACTCCTGATGTACCCTAGAATTTTCAGCTCCTGCCAGTTTTTCAAGAACCAATTCTCTAGGGCAAACTCTTGCAGTCACATGCAGCTTCCTTCCCCCACGCTCCTGATAGTACCTAAGCAAATGGGTTCCTGCTCCGTTCACGGGTCATCTCTCTCTCTCTCTCTCTCTCTCTCTCATGAATGCTCCTTTGATCAGTCAACATCATCCTCATCAACAATGGAGACGACAGGGTTGTCGCCTCCTACTATTCTTTATCAAGCAAAGAACCAATCAATCTTTCCCCTCACACGTTACAAAACGTTTGGAGCGCAAAAGAAAATTGACGTGCACGGAGACGCTGATCTCATCGCTCGAATGATGTCCCGAGCAAGCATGCCCGCATGCAACGAAGGGGGACACCTGCAATGCTGCAACATCACGCATCAGCCCTTGCAATTTCCTATCAGATTTTACTTGTAGGACTGACCTAACTAAATTGAGATTCCGAATGAGGGGGGCTTTCATATGCGCACTGAAATGTGAGTTCATGTTCCGGGCATCGGTCTAGACGAGAGTAATTAAGTGTTCTATGAAAGTGGTGGTGGATCGAGTCTCAATGTGCTATGGATTTTATGTTGGTTAAGTTAATTTGTGAGAAATTTATCTGTACATGTTGGTTGCCAAAATATAGGCTCAGGAGTCGGTCCTTCCTCCTTTTATTTTTATTTTTATTTTATACTATTAGACTTCGATTTTTTCCAAGAAGATTTCATGTAAAACCCGAGCATACGTTTTAAATATTCTACACACAACTACAAATGGAAAAAAAAATCAGAATATATTACCAAAAAAAATTGACAATTAATCAACCAATCTCAAACCTTATAAATTCGAGTTTTAAATCATTTTCCAAGTATTTCATAAATCTCTCGCGTTTTCTTTTTACGACAATGAAAGCTGTATTCTCATGCTATTTATTATTTACTCATTTTTTTTTTTTTACTATATATCTTTATAAGTAAGCGTGCGCTGTTTTTTCAGTGGAAAAGAAAATGAATATTTTTTGGGATTGGCAATTATAGTGAACTTCTTGGCAAGATTCTAGCAGAATTTCTTGAGATTGGGAACAAGAAAAGGTATTTTTACTACAAAGCATCTCCAGTTTGTTGCGAGGTTTTCTATGTATGTGTAAGAGAATTTATTTATTTATTTTGAATTCGAATCTTTGTGTGAACAAGGTTGAGAGACAAGACAAAATTCTCCTAATCCCATCACTATTCTGTTTTTGTTGATTATTATTAAATAGTTTTCACATTCCAAAAGTTTCCTATAAGTGCTTCTTTTCTACCATATAAGTTGGTCTAATAATTAGCGTGGACGATAAGACAAATAAAACATTATGTTAAGAAGTTTAAACCTAAAGTTCATGTGACATTACAGAAAATTCTGAATGTGAAATGATTAACTAGGGACCCTCATGTTTTTTCTTCATCAATTGTCATTCTTTATATGGCGATTCCTTTTCTTAATTTCTAATTATCGCAAAAAATTTATCCATTCCATGGTTTTTTTTTTTTTTGGGTTGAAATCCATTCCTTGGTATATCATAAAAGTATGTCATTATTCTCTTCTAACGCATGGGTTTGGTATGTGTGCAAAATTTAGTCAAGGGCTCACCCTAATGTCATCCTTATAGATAACCAATGTAGAAAAAAATGTAAAACCATTCAATCACATATTTCTTGCATGGCAGGTCCTTGATTAAATCCACCAAATGGCACTATTATAAATGTTCCATAACTTATAATCAAGTAAAATTAAAAAAGTTTATTCCAATGTAAATTGGCCCTTTCTCACCAACCCCATTATATATAAAGTAGACTTAAATGAGAATGAGTGGAGTTCCTACTACATCCATTAAATTCCAATTTACTTGACTTAGAACCAACTACATGTTTTTGGAGTAATCATCAATCAATCAAACACCATAAGGAATACCCTCTTTAGTGGAAATTATACTGTTGCAATGATTAGACCACACGCCATAAAAATAAAGAACATTTTCTTTACCTAATTTAAGGCCCTCAGATTTTTTTTTTAGCGGGCCTCGTACTGTCGACAAAAATTAGCAAAAAGGACCCCAAAAAAAAAAAAAAACAAAACAAAACAAAGAAACTTGGTCTCATTGTACTGCTTTTTGTCTGCTTTGTATTTAAGGGCCCATCTCAATCATTTGCCGTCCGACCACTTCATGATGGGTAGTGGATTAGTTTAACTTTCTCAGTGAATTCTCTAATGCCGCAGAAAGTAAAGGAATAGGTTATAGATTGCTTCCAAATTAATGGTCCGAGATGATAACTATATTTGAATTCTGAATGACATGCTCATTATTCTGCTTGCGGTAGTATAGTAATCACATTCGACAATTAGCATGACACATTGGAATAATAATATTCAAATGAATTATGTCATGTGAAGTCTCCTGGAGGTGTCAATTAGAAAAATAGATGGACTTGAAATTTTATTAATTGTATGAATCATATTAGGAGTAGTCTCATTATATAAAATCTCAAAACGGTATATTCGTATCGTATTTATTTCGAACTAATTTTCTTATAATAAAAAATTTCATATTGAGGTATGCCTGGTTAGGGATTTTTTTGTGGTACTTGGCGCACAAATTCTATGGTTGTTTTTCTTTGCTTCTTGAGATTTTGACCCCTGCTTAAATTTTCTACATCCACCCAAAAAAAAAAAGGTCAAGAATTCTAATAATCCAAGATGAATTGGAATTTGTGAAGTGGCATATACTTTATCCGTTGACATTGTTTAATTGTAAATGCCCATTTTTTTTTTTGGGGGGGTTCAAAGTAGATACCTACTACAGAGGGCCATTATTGTGGGATATAAGGGGACACCAGCCAAAGAAAAAAAATGAAAAAACATCAACAGTTAGCACAGCAAAACTCAGGTTTTTGTACTTCCTGTCTCCATACATTCATTGAAGTGCTAAAAAAGCTGGTCTGCACAAAATTTCCCCATCACAACTCTAGGGGATCTTCCCCTTTCTAGGTATCCCCCAAAGGCTCAGTAGCTTGGGTTCAAATACAGCTACTTTGCCCACCGCCCGCTTGCTACATTGCTTGCTTCTCTGGGAGGTGACCACCAAGAAAAGATTTAGCAATAATGGCTTCCCGTTGTCTGGACGGGGAGGGTCAATGAGCAGGGGAGAGAAGGAACAAATTGGGTCATTTTGTTCTCTTGTGGGTTTCTTCTGTGAATATTTCTTGTGGGTTATTTCCTGAATCATGATGAGACGAGATAGTCAATCGAGAACACTGACCCCGTGAAGCAAGGCTGACCCATCTCCCCCGCGGGTCTCACATAATCCTGTTCCCATTAAACTTCCATCCACGACAACCAAAAGAGCTTGTCCCTCTGTTTTTTTTGCTTTTTGCAGGTTTTTTCTTGGGTCAAGTTGCAAGCTTGGGAGCCATGAAGCAAGAAACACCGCCAAGAACGACGCCAGCAGCGAGAGCTGAAGGCAGAACTGGCGGCAGTTACTCGACTTCGCATTCCGCAACCACCACACCTTCGCGTTTCAGAGCCACCCCGAAGGTTAAGGAGCCGTTGAAGCTGGCGGGTGATGTTCTGAGAGACAGAGCAAGGTCAGTGCCTCCAGATGTGAAGAACGATTCGAAGGCCCAGAGGTCTCTTTTGCTCAGAACCCCCAAATCTGGAGACATTGCTGCGGGATCTCAACAGGGTAGGGAGCTCGAGGAGGCGAAAACCGGGGGTCGACCCGGGCTGGCCCGTGCGGTTGTTGAGCAGTTCGCTCGGCCACGGCGGCTGCGGCTGGGTGCGAGTTCTGTTACTAGCACTAGCAGGAGAAATGAGGATGGAGCGATGGATGGGAATAAGAAGAAGTGCGAGGAATTGCAAGAGAAGTTCGAGTTAACTGAGAATTTGGTCAAGAGTTTGCAGAGTGAGGTGTTGGCTTTGAAGGCAGAACTGGAAAAAGCACTGAGCTTGAATGTGGAGTTGGATTCAAAGAACAGGAAGCTTACGGAGGAACTTGCTGCTGCTGAGGACAAAGTAGCAACTCTTAGCAGCTTTGATCAGGTGAGAGTCTAAGACTAAATTTTGGCATGATATTGTGGTTTGGTTTATAGTTTGAAGTAGAAATATGTTTGAATCATCTACTCTCTCTCTCTGCGCCCTTCTTATCATTTCAATCTGGAGTACATGCTCCAATTCTGTTGTGGAAATAAGATAATCCTTTGATGGTTGCATGATATAATTCAGTCTCTGTAGGTAAAACCACCCCTTCATAAATTTAAGACTCGAAACTTTTTCCAAACTTGAAACATGAGCTTGTGTTCCTTCTGGTTACAGACTGGTGGTTGTTTGTAAGTTCTTCATTTCCCAGCTTTGTTGAATGGCGTTGTTTGTTCCATGTCTTGTTGTTCAGAGGGAGTCAACTAAGGATTTCCAGAGTCCCAAATTCAAAGACATTCAGAAACTGATTGCCAATAAGTTGGATAATTCAAAAGAAAAGAAGGAAGCATTCGGTGAGGCTATCTTTAAGACAACGCTACCTACAGTGCCAGCGAGTTCAATACCAAGAGGCACCAACAATAATGTAAAGCCTCCCCCTTGCCCGTCCCTGCCACCTCCGCCTCCGCCACCTCTTCCCTCATCTCGGCCCCGTGCCAGAGGATCTGCAACCCCTAAAACTCCAGCAGTTGTAGAATTTTATCGCTTACTGACGAAGCCAGAAGAGAAGAAGGATGAACCAAGATCAAAGGATTCCAATAAACCAGCGGTTACCAGTGCACATAGTAGTATAGTTGGAGAAATTCAAAACCGTTCCGCTCATCTTTTAGCTGTAAGCTTCCGGATCATTTTGAATTGAGATTTGTGAAATAACTTTGTGATTTTGTCCTCTGAATGTAGTTAGAATGGTATTGATTCAACTTGATTTTACAGATCAAAGCAGATATTGAAACCAAAGGGGAGTTCGTTAATGGTCTTATCCAAAAAATTCAAGCTGCTGCTTTCTCAGATATTGAAGAGGTCCTAAACTTTGTGGCTTGGCTTGATAATGAACTTTCTTCCCTGGTGAGTTTAGGTGCATATTTAAACTCTTTTCTGAAACCTCAATTTAGATGGGGCTTGACAGAGACTTACATCATAAATGTTTGGACCACAAAGTCTCATGTAGATAGGTAGGATATACTCCCATTTTCGCTAGGCTTCTCCTCAGAATTGAGTTTTTTTTTTTTTTTGGGCTGTCTATCACCCAATTCGATGAATGAATCCTCTTGCTTAAATGATGAGATCATGAGAATGGACGACCCCATGTTTGAGAGAGATTTTAATGGCAGGGAGTTGCATGAGTTGAAGGTGAGAATTAGTTACCTGAGTTGTAGGAGAGGAAAATATCTTGAACTTGGACAGCTTTTGCATGTCAATGATAGAACAAATAAAATTCATACGTAGCAATACTAGCAATACCATGTATCCCTCAGATAGTAGAGAGCCATTGCTTTTGAGCTTGATTAGCATTGTTAGCCAGCTGCCAGAGCTGAATATCCTTCTTGGTCTCCCATGCATCATGTGCTGTTTATGGTGGAAAAATTTACAGTCAAATGTGTTGAAGGTGCCTTTCTTGCTGATTTGTGTCGTGGTACACGTTGAACGGACTGTTGTGGAAATTGATGAGCTTACATCTAGCTCTACCTATGTGATATCTTTGATGCTGTAACATTACCACCTTTATAGCTGACAAACTAAGACCAATCTTGTGTAATCTGCCAGCTTTAATGTTGTCATTTGATTGACAGGCTGATGAGCGGGCTGTGTTGAAACATTTCAACTGGCCCGAGAAGAAAGCTGATGCCATGAGAGAAGCTGCAGTTGAATACCGAACTCTGAAGTTGCTCGAGAGTGAGATTTCGTCATATGAGGATGATATGGATGTTCCTTGTGCAAGTGCGTTGAAGAAGATGGCTGGCTTACTAGACAAGTAAGTTTACACTTCATGTTTGTCATGCATTAGTGGTCCAAGGTGGGAGCAGGATCAATTATCCAGAGTTCTGTTTCACCCCTATAATGTCATTGTGCCAGGTCCGAGAGAGGGATTCAGAAGCTCGTCAAACTCCGAAGTTCGGCTGTGAGGTCATATCAGAATTGGAAAATTCCAACTGATTGGATGCTCGATTCGGGAATGGTGTCCAAAGTACGGTACATTTGTCTTCTTTTTAAGTTCACCATGGATTCTAATGAAATGTCATGATGCTGACGGCCCTTGACTGACTCAAATGTCGAAGTTGAGAGCAGAAACATGTAGAACTTGCATGTTTTACCTGAAAAGCCAAGAGCCCAACTTTTTGCGGATGTTGTGTGGTGATGGACTTCACTTAGACATTTAGCGATTTCTTTCTGCTGCTGCGAGTGTCCCAAAAGTTATAAATTTACAGTTCTTCCTGCTGATGCTTAAGTTCTGCTTGGTTTAGTTCTACAATTTACACTGGTTATGTGGCTACGATGTTGGACCAATCTTTGGTTTGGTGTTTGTTCTGCAGATAAAACAGGTTTCGATGAGGCTGGCCACCATGTACATGAAGAGAGTGACAATGGAGTTCGAATCCATGCGGAACTCGGACAGGGAATCGAGCCAAGAAGCTCTATTGCTCCAGGGTGTTCATTTCGCATATAGGGCCCATCAGGTAACCGAAATGAACTTCTCAGATGGCTCGACTCTTAAATCATCTCTTCTTTTATACTCTAATTCGCGGCTTTGGAACCCGATCAAATCAGAGAATCTCGAACTGTGTAGTTAGCATTTGTAGTTTGCGTCGTGAACAGCACCAGTCTGTTAATTGCTTGCGTATGCTGCTGGTACAGTTTGCAGGAGGGCTCGATTCGGAGACATTGTGTGCTTTCGAAGAGATTAGACACCGCATCCCCGGACACTTCCAAGGGTCTCAACATCTGCTGCCTGGCATAACCTCATCTTGAGGACCCGCGTACTGTTGAGCGGTTTGATTTACGCATCGCATTGCAGGCATCCGAGCAAACGGGGCGGCGCAAGATTCATTCTCGGCATGTCCCCTGAAGACCGTCGGAACATCTCAGTACAAACATCGTCTCCGTAGAAGCCGTGAAGGCCTCGGTAGTTCTTATGAAAAGGTGTAGTTCATCTGCGCGACGAAGCGCAGCGTGAGTTAGGAGCTCGAGAAATGTAATCCTTCCTTTCTTTTTTTCCTTCTTGTTCGAGCTTGATAAATGTAATGGAGACACTAAATTCCTGCGGTTTTTTTCTCGCGAGATGCGTTGACGACTACTTGCGAAAATTCAGTAGCGATGCACTTCCACTGTTAGGGAAAAGTGTTAAAAAAGTCCTAAACTTTTTGCATTTATGTCAATTTAGTCATAAACCTTTTTTTAATGCCAATTAAGTTCTAAATATTTTTACATTGTGCCAATTTAGTTTTTTCCGATCAATTTTGGCTAGATTTTCTTTGACACGGGCCATTATCCGACATGACCTGACAATTGATAACTTTTAATAATATTTTAATATTTTAATATTTTTGAATTTTTGAATTTTTGAATTTTATTTCTATTTTATTTTTCTTTTTCCTTCTCCTCTTCTTCCTCCAACTGATCGCCAAACCTCAGCGATCGGCCAAAGGTGACAGTCGACGAGGTCAAGGTCGACCTTGCCGGCCACCTCGCCAGTGGCCATGAGGGCAATCTTAAGCCAGGCGAGCGAGGATCACCCTCATCGGATTTGGCGAGGTCGAGCCTCGCCCGGATTTGGCCTTGCTAGCCATGGGCGAGCCTTGCCGCCCCACGCGAGGCCGCCCTCGCGCCACGGCAAGGTGGTCGGCTAGGTCGACCTCGACCTCGACCTCGCCACCATCGCCTCTAGCCGGTTGCTGTCCGAGGTCCGACGACTAGCTAGAGGAAGAAGGGGAAAGAAAAAAAAAAAAAAATAAAAAGAAAAGAAAAAAATAAAAAGAAAAAAATTTAAAAACATTAAAATCTTATTAAAAGTTGTTAACGCGAAATCGACGCCACGTCGTCAAATTTGGATTCAAGTTAAAAATCCGCCAAAATTGACCGGAAATGATTGAATTGGCACAATGTAAAAATGTTTAGAACTTAATTGATACAAAAAAAAAATGTTTATGACTAAATTGACACAAATACAAAAATTTATGACTTTTTTTAACACTTTTCCCTCTAATGTTGCATCTTGAAAACAACTTATGTACGTACGAAACACTCGTTGGACCATGCAAAGGAAGCAATTGGCAACAAGATCTAGCAACCTTCTTCTAGCAAGTCGAAAGATCTTTTGAATCGATCTAGAGATCATTTGGATTTTATTAATAACAAAAACACAAAACATCACACATTGATCAATCAAAGAGAAATTCGATAGCTAAAAAGGAAGATCAATTGTCTTGGGATCCTCTGTTTAATCGATTCTTTAATTGCTTTCCGAATATTCTTCGATGCCATTTATGGAACGTGAAAAGAAGATCAAGGATCATCCACTTCCCCAAAGAAGTCAAAGAATTTCTCGGTGATCGTGTTAAGACCCATTTTTTTTTTTTTTCTCCATATGGACAGAACTTGGGTAGTTTCTTCTCTCCTTTCGAAATAGTTAGTATAGTCAAGTTAATTATTAACTTAATTGAATAATCGTCAACCTAAAAATCCATGTGGGAACTGCATTGATCAGATTCACACATGCCAGCGAGGAAACCGGCAGTTGCCAACTGGCCATCCATCAGAAAGTCAAACCCGTTGACTCGAGGTTCCGACCGAGCTCACTTACCTCCTCACTAGGACTTCCAAGGGTGTAATGGTAATACCACACCTTGCTGGAGAGATGTACGGAAATGTTGGCGCCGACGTGGCGCTACTCGGGCCGTCCGATCTACCGCCCGATCCATATCGACCGTCGCTTCCGCCCCCGGCCCGCTGATGACCCGACCGGAAGAGCGCGCGGAAAACCGAAAACAGACACGTTGCCGTTCGCCCCCGCGTCCACGTCATCGGCTTCCCCTCTCCACCACCAAAGCGCGCCACGTGGATAGCAGGAAATTTCTCGCTCGCCTCGTCCTCGTCGTCCTCGTCATTGTCTCCTCATTCATGTCGATTTCATGACCTCTTCCTTGATTTCATCGACGGCGTTTCTGTGTTTTTTCCAGCGTGTCGGCGTCGGAAGCTGAAACCAGCGTTCTAATGGAGTCGCTCTCCTCCGCCGCCGCCGCCTCGCGGCGGTTCCCTCGCTTCTCTGGCGCCGGGATCGATCCCCGCCGCGGGAATCCGATCGGCGAGGTTAGGGTTTGCGGCGGCACGGGTCGCGAGGGGTGCGCCGGATCGAGGGCGCCTCGCGGCGCTTTGAGGTCCGAGTTTGGGGACGATGGACACGTGCGGTATTACGGCGGGGAGCAGAGGTTTGGTTGGAACAGGGAGGGGAGGAAGGAAGGCGGGAAGGCGGAGATCAAGAAGAAGCTGAAGATGTCGAGGGGATTGAGGAAGGAGGAGGATTTTTCCGAGTTTTGTCGGATGGAGCGTCGCGGCGGTGGCGGCGAGGTTGTCGAAGGTCGGGAGAAGCCGATCTCGGTAGGTTCGTTTGGTTTTAAAGTCTTATTTTTTGGGGAATTTTGCTTCAATTGATTGGTAATTTAACTGTTGTGAGGTAATTTGTAGTTTGATTCTATGGTTGATCTTATGGGAGATGGAAAGATCCTTTTTTAATGATCTGCTCTCACTTAATTTGATTCAGGGTTGATATTTGTGCATGAAATCTGCCATATCCTGATCTTTCTATTGCCCTGTATGAATTCATGATCTTCCCTTGCAAATTGGCTTTCCAAGAAGAAAAATTTTGAGTAAGCTTTTGTTAGTTGAAGGGTGTTTAATTCTGAAATCTGTGCTTTGAATCAAACTGGAGTGTTTCTCGCTTGGATTTTCTCGGTGTTGGTGGGTTTTCTGTCGAATCATGGTGGTCGTCGTCATGCAGGAAGCGGCGGAGGTTCTGCTTAAACAACTTGAACAGCTGAAGGCGGAGGAAAAGGAGCTGAAGAGAAAGATAAAAGAACAGAAGGCCAAGCTTAAGGCAGAGCGAAAGAAAGTTATGATGGATTCGGAGTCATCGTCCTGCTCCTCCTCATCGGAATCAAGTGACAGTGAGTGCGGGGAGGTGATTGACATGGGCCACCTGAGGACAGAAGTTCTTGCAAAAGAAGAGGGTAACAATGCCGGAACTCTTGAGTTGCCAAACGGGGTTCTGTACCGCCAGGTGACAACTAGCGGTCCTAGCGATGTTGCAGCCAGTGGTGTGGTGGTGACAAAGAGGATCGAAGTGTGCATGGGTAAGAAGTGCAGGAACTCAGGAGGACCGGCGTTGTTGGAGGCATTCAAGAATGCGGTTGGTGTTGTTGAAGGTGCTGTTGTTGAATGCAAGTGCCTGGGCAAGTGCAGGGATGGCCCTAATGTGAGGGTCTCGAATAGCTTGGGTGAGAATCCAGCTCCTGAAGCGGATGATTCCGTCAGGATTCCGGCGAATCCTTTACTTATCGGGGTCAGCTTGGAAGATGTCGATGCTATAGTGGCTAAATATTTAGGGAAGGACGGAGATCTGGGGTTGAACGCGGCATAGTCACTGTGCTGGATGATCTGGTATACATGCTCTGGCATTCCAGGTAAAATTCAGTAATTATGTATTCTATCTCAAGCATGGACTGTCTGTTTCTGTTGTTAAGGTCTGTCGCTCTGTTTCTTCAGGCATCCACCCAGTGCTGTAGTCCCTCTATAATGTTTTCTTTGGAAGGATTTGTACCAGTCCTAATTTCCTTCATTTGACGTATATAAAATGTTGGACAACATACATATATGGATTACTGAGGAAAATATGATCACCCTATGAGATCTGTAGTCTTTTCGCTGTGGGTTCTTTGCTCGAAATTATTTCATCATATATCCAAGTTCTAATTTGATCAGGACATGCCTGGAAAGAATTGTTGATGTTTTGGTCGCTTTATCTGCTTAAAGATTTTGGTATACACAAGTGATCTTAAATTCATTGGAATGGCAATAAAATGGTAGGTCATCCTTCACTTACAACCGGTTTCAATCATCACTGGCATGCAGTTCCGGCGACATCTGAAATTATCCTTTGTTCTCAATGCCAGTCCTAGTTGCATACATGATCGCCACGAGGGTAAAAGATCAGGCAACCAATGTCTCACGATGTAAAAAGATCTTGAAAGTGCAAGCACCTTGAAATAGGGATCGCACTGCTCATCCGTTGCCATGAGAAAACACAACAATAACTGATGCAGTCACGAAAGCTTTCGCCACTCAATCTTTACCAGGATCTCAACAAAGTCTGACTTGAATACACTATATTAATTGAGCCTCCACAGTACCACAATATGATATGCGTGGAGATTCAATACTTACACAATCTGTAGAAAACCTAAATACCAATTCTTGTCACCCAACAAGAATCTCAATGGATGCTAAAAGCTTTCGGGAACTGCCCAACATGCAGAAGTACAAGTAAATCAGAACAACATCAGCTTGCTAAAAATGGCCAGTACAAAAAGATATTGGCCAGCTGACCTCGTACTCCAACTTGACATTTGTGAGGGTAGCTGCCACTTCCACGGCAGCAAATACCCAGAAGGATTTGTATCTGATCTTCCTCTTAATGACTCACCTCCTTCACAGAAAGGTTGAGATTGAAAACAGCTAGCTTGGAAGACTCTTTGGACGCCGGCAGCTCCGCCTGAAACATCAGCAAACTTTTCCTGAATTATGCTCCACCATTTGACTCAGCGACAGGCTGCTCCTGTTATGATGGGCTAACCCAACCTTATTTGCTTATCCATATCCTTGATCGGTACCACTGAAATTTTGAGCCGCTGGATCTTATGCTCCTAAAATGTTCTTTTACTGGCCAAAATTAAACCTGGCATGGAACTTCATTTTAACGACCAATATGAGAGGGATAGAAGATTGCACGGTACCAACCCTGAGGCTTCAACTCTATCTTTGTGATACCCCACCAGCTCATGACCAAACCTGTCGAGCATTCTTCTTACATCACAAATCAAAGGCATGATGCCTCCTTTGCTCCAAGGACGCCTCTCTAGAGCCCTTTAGCATTCATTCATCCTCTTGAAGCAGCCATGGTCACCTCTGACGCACAAGCATAGTACAGTTCATTCTCTAATTCTCGCTCACCCATCTAAACCCTTCCATATGCTAGTACATCCACTATTTTTGCCTTCTGACGAACAGGTTGTCGAGCCTAAGCAAGGTTATAGCTGCACAAAAGAGGCAGCTCAGATCTAGCAATTTTTACAGTTAGTAAAAATTCATTAACGAACTTAAGTGCTTCCATCCAAAAAATAAGGCAAGACAGAGAAAAAGATAGAAAATAAGAATATCCAGCAAATTGTTGCTCTTCTAGTGCAAACTCCTTGCACACACAATTTGCTAATGGGTTGTTTTGTGTTATCCATTTCTGCAAAGCACGCATGTCCAGTCATACACTACCTTTAAAGGGGCATTAGCTTTCAATGCCTGGGAAATTTCAGCTTGGGCTGATGTTCAGAGGGGTCACCACTATTGCAACGCTTCACGAACGAGTCGAGTGTTGTCTGCTTGCCAGGGCTATTAAATGTTTGCTGCTTCCCAGGGCTATTAAGTGTATGCTGTTTGCCAGGGCTATTAAATGTTTGCTGCTTCCCAGGGCTATTAAGTGTATGCTGTTTGCCAGGGCTATTAAACGTTTTTTGCTTTGCAGGGCTGTTTCTAGTTTGGCTGGCTGAGACTTCCAATGTATTTTCATGGCCATCAAGCACCTAATTCAGAAAGCAGAGTAAGGGATGAAACTCTTCCGATAGTATCAGTATCACCCAAAGAAAGAGAGACATACTATCAGGAGCACTAAAAAAGAGAGGGTATAGATGTGAGCAGTTGTTTCGGGAGGATAGTTAGAAGCATTAATAACAGCAATAAAAAATAAAGAAGCGTGATAATTTACGGCCGACTAGTGACGGCAATTTACCTGACCCAAATTTTCCAACTTGCTCTGGACAACATCCCTGAAATGAAAGTTTTGACAAAGATGATTATTTAAAAGTATCACAAAATTGGCCGGAGTCAATGTGCTCACAATTTTTCCACACTCAATACTCCACATTACCATAGAAGCCTTGATAATACTAACAAAAAAGGAATAGCACCTACCATATTATGTCATCAACAGTGTCATTTGCCAGCAGGTAATATATATTAACTGAAGATACCTGAAACAAAACAAACAAGCTTGTCAAGAAACCCATAAGGACAGTATTAGCAATTTAAAAGACGATGACTCAAACATAATACTTGTGAACTGGACAAAACTAAACACGAGTATTGATGACCAATTAAGAAGATGCTACAAGCCATAGCAGGAGTGAATACTCTTTCATGAGCAACCAGTGGTTTTTTAACTACAAAGCCAAATCAAACGTGGTTTACTGATTGAATTTTAGGGCTATAAAGCAAGCTTTCAGTCGACATAAATAGAAAGCGATGAACTAGTCTTGCTGACAGCTGCAGACTTTGGACGAGTTTGGTCTTTCACCTTAATTACAGTGCTTTTACCTGACCAATCCTGTGAGCACGATCTTCAGCTTGGATCAGATCACCCGGCGTCCACGATAGCTCTGCAAATATAACAGTGCTTGCAGCTGTTAAGGTCAGACCAACACCTCCAGCTCTGATTGATAGCTGCAAAATGAATCAAACTTCAGGCTTCATCGATTAAATGAAGGAGAATCAAGAGGAAACAAGGGTGGGAGTGTCATACCACTGCTGCCTTTATTGCATCTTTCTCTTGGAAATCAGTAACCAAAGCTTGCCTTGCCACTGCGGGTGTACTGCCATCAATCCGTATGGAACCAACTTTCTTCTTCTGTAAAATTATCAAAACTTGTAAATGAAAGATCAATCTATTAAATACTAAAAGTCAGTCTTACAAGAAGAAATTCATGTATCGCGTCCATCATTGGCTGGTGATGCGCAAAAATGAGAAACTTGCAGCCCGCCTGCCAAGAATAAGCAGGTTAGTATGTTCTGCCTCCAAAATGCAAAATGCAATTGCAGCTTGCAAGAATCTTCAGCACTACAAGAGCAAGGAGGTAAAGCTATCTATAACCTCATGTAAATCAACTAGCACTTAATGTAGAGCATGCCTAACAGCAGCACTACTGTAGAAAACTTCCACCTAGAATAAGAAAGTTTGTCAGCTAAAGAATCAAATCATTCATTTGAAAATAATTGAAGCCATTGAAGGCAGAGATTCACTTCATCAGACTCCCACATCAATTGTTAAGAAAAAAATCATGATCATTCCTATTAAAGCAAGAGACCTTTCGAAAGAAAGTGACGTCTTGGCATTTCTTTTTATTTGAAGTCCTAAAACAGTGATATATAATGGTGACAGACGTTCAAATAGCAGAAAACAATATCAAACAATGCCAAGGGAAATTCTTTTCCTTCTCTAAGAGTCAAAGAAATGCTAGTGCTAGTCTAGATCACACCAAAATTGAGAAGATAATAATTTCCAACATGTTAAGCCTAGGTAAGTATACATGATATTAAATTCAGACATGACGTGCTAGATTTTCAAAGTAAAAGAAATGTAGCATTGAAGGACATACAAGTATGGATAGTCTAAGTATGATCACTACATTGCAATTCAAACAGCAAGTGATTATGACACTAATCAACGAGATAAAACAAAAGCTTAACTGTCACAAATTCTTAAATCCAAAATACTAATGGTTACTTATTGGAATTCAAATGGACTAGGAAATAGGTCAGTCAATTACCTCAACAACCGTTTCTAAGTAGTCTAAAACAGCTGGGATTTTGGCTTCAGCAGAATCGGTGTATATCTGCAGACAATCAGTGCATTAGAGAGTAATATTCTCTTTTCCTCCATATTCATCCTGGGTCAGGGTGCGGGGTTGGTGTTCATAAAAACTTCTAATAAGCTGAGAAGGATAACCTTGATGGAAATGACTTCACCACAAAATATACTCAGTTTTTACATCTCATGCATATGGACCTGTATACCTTGTTAATCAAATTCTTCTCAGAAAATTTGAGTGATTCGGCCTCTTCTTTTGATGTGCAGGCCTTGATTCTTTCTTTTATCCCTTTAACTACAAAACAGAAATCAATTGGCTACTATCTTTCGTCACACTAGAATGTCATTGGCATCTTGCAAGAAACAATGGAGACAACATAATAGTAATTAGCCGGAAACGTGATATGAACAACAACTGTCACCAACCATATACTGCAACCATTCACAAGTCCAAAAAAGAGCCAAAGCCAGAAATATTCATTTTTGGGTAGTTAAGCTAATGAGGCTCTATCTCTAAGTCCATAGAAGAAAAAAAATGTAAAAACTGATTACATAGCTTGACAAAATCATAAAGTTCATATATTGTATACTAAAAGCACACATGAAGTGCAAATGGATTCCTCATGCCATGCAACACTTCTCAATAATTGAAGAAGTGACCAGATGAAGGCCATGTTCTCGAAAACAAATAGTGCCAGCTTTTCCTCTTTAAAAATTGGGATCATCTTAACGGCACTTTTGCTCATTCCATGATGTGAACAACAGCAAGCACAACAAACTAGACCTTATCCTACTAAGTGCGTGCCAACGTGCTGTGCATGAATATTTTTTCTTATTGACTCCACGTTCTTCAAAGTCTTCCCCCACCCTTTCTAACCTGCTTCACTATCCCTTGATCACATGTCCTCATTGGACCTGAAGGTCTTAGTTTTAACATGACCAAACCATCTCGAACAATGCTCATCTGGAGCAACAACTAATTTTTACCGAACTGATTCATTTCTAATTGTGTCTTTTCTTGTGCACCGCCACATTCCTCACAGCATCCTCATATCTATCACACTCATTTGGTGCAAACGTTAATGTTCAATTGCTCAACTCCATGCTTTAAATAATTGTTGGTCTGAAAGCTTCAGAAGCTTCTAAATATTGAAAGCACACAAACTAGTTTACTCCATGAAACAATGGCATTAGTACATGGAAGTCCTTCATGCAGAAAGCTCCTCCCAAGTCCAATCAAATTATCAAATGCATAGACTCAGATGATTGTCAGGGATATGAAATGAAACTCCCAAGGTAATAAAAATATTTGTTTGTGTAAACAAGATACAAGCTCAAGCTCCAAAACTACAATTCAACTTACATTGTAGCCACAGATTTTCTCATTATTTTTGTTAATAACTTTAGATGGCCTGATTTATCAAATGAGAACCATAGTTCTCGTAGAAATAATTCACGACCAGAAATTTTGAGAGAGAAACTCATAATCCACCCTGAAAACCTAAAATTCCACTTCAAAATATCACCAGCTCACAGTATAATTGTAATTGACGTCGCTGGATTAAGTTTGTTATGCTTAGGCACACAAAGAAATTAACTAAGGTAATTCGACACATTTATTCAAAATTTATGCCATAAAGTAAAGAAAACATTCTCATGTCCTCTCAAATCAATATCATTACCTCACAAAACAAAGCATTGATCCTTTTCATGTCCTTATCAGCCAAATCAAGGAAAACCTGAAATAAAGGCCAAATATGAAGAGAGTGTACTGTAGATTGATATTATCAGGATTAAGCAAAAGCTCCCCCACTGACAAAAGATAAAAGCAAATAAAGCCATATGGATTACAAATAGCACGGCTTTCATTCTCAGATGGGTCTTCACACTCATCTGACTTGGTCAAATTTTGCCCGTGGAAGTATCTAAATGGACGACTCAGTCAGTGTAGATTGCCCATTACAAGTTGAAGAAATTGCTCAAATTTGAAGGCCACTGACCTGACTGACTACATCAGAGCAATAACTCAATTGCTACTTGGAGTTTTCAGAAAGCTAATCATTAAGGAGATAAGACTTTTCTTTAGGCTTTGTTTAAAGAAGGTTCTCATTTCCCCACACTCATAGAAATGAAGAACTTAATCCTAGAACATAACAAACATTGATTAATATGTATGTTACTTAAATAATGCGTGTAGGAGATCTGATATACAGGAATGAATAAGAGTGGAGGATATAAAAAGTTACCTGTTGCCTGCGTTTAACTGGGAGCTGCGTAAGGACTTCCCTTTTAAGCCTTCGGATCATAACAGTTGCCTTCATCAGATTGTGCAATTCTTCATGGTTACTGGCACCTTGATAAACACCAAAAAATCCCTGAAAAGAATCTCTTTGTTAAAGAAGTAATCTCCAACAATTATAACTTCAAAGCAAAATTATTGGGCAATGTCAAACATCACATACACCCTTGCAATATCTTTGACCATATTCATGAACATTTTTGTAAACATCTGGATAGAGGGCCTCCAGCTGCAACACATAAACAGGTTAAGTAGACACATACCATTGATACATAACTCTAGTTCGTAAAAAATTTACCAGCTACAACTTTAAACACTTCAAGTACCTGTTTCTGAAGCTCAATTGGTCTAGACAAGGCAGGAGTTCCACTTAGCAACATTGCATATTGAGCCTTCTGCGAAGTTATTATTGAAGTTGTGAGAGAGAGAGAGAGAGAGAGAGTATGTTTGCTGTATTCACATTATAAATTGTCAATCAAAAAATAATCGAGGAGAAAACATGATGCTACAAAACATTGTGCACTTCTAATAAACTAGTATTCCACATATTAGCTGGAAAAAGATGAGGCAACCTTTTGAACAACAAGCAAGCATCAAGCTAACGATGCGTGCCATTTCCAATACAATAATTGCCAGAGGAAAACAATAAAACCTAACAAACTACTTTACCCTTGAAAACTGAAAATGAAGTCAGATGATTCCATGTCCAAGTTGTCGAAAGAAAGTAAATTTTGTGCAATTAATTTTTATGAATGATGGAGGTCTTCCAGAAGCTTCCTTGATGAAAAATATGCATTAGATGGGCAAACCAACCTATAAATAGCATAGGGGCATTTGAACTCACCGATGACATACTAATATAGAATATAACTGCTTTGTAGAGCACTGGAGTCCGGACAGGCGGACACCATCCGATGTAGCATGTAAAGCAAAATGAATGTATATTAACATGCACCGTATTGTGCATTCCTATTGTCTGCCTTGTGAAATGCACATCTAAACTTTCGTCCAGCAAGTAAATAGTGCAGATGGTAAAGTAATTGATCCAAATTTGAAATATGCCTCAAGCAGGCTCAGTTATTGAAATTGATAAAACCTTTATGACAGGAAGGGTAGCAGTCGTCCTCTTAGCTTGTGCATTTTTCAGGAAATGTGATTCATCTGCAATCACAAGCTGTATGAAAACATCAACTTTAAAGCATGCACAGAGACGCCAAAGAAAAGGCTGAATATTAGAGCCAAAAAAGAATTAACTAACAGAGGCAGAAAATCAAGGATCAGCTTGAAAACTCTATGTTAACCTAATAGGATGGCCATCCTCATCTGATTTACCAGTTTCCATATGTCTAAACAAAAGGCAGAACATGAAGCATCAGCTTAAAGACTCCCACACAGCCATGCTCGTTCACTATGACTTATTTATCCTGATTAAGACAAATTATGAAACTATCTAAGGTATATTAAACAGATGGTCAGAAAGTAAGAATGATATGTGAGCATTACCTTGAAATCTGATGACATTAGCACATTCTGTAGCTTTGGGACAACATCATAAGAAATTATGTTAAAAAGGCCATCAAGATGTACACTGCTCTTGGTGTTTGAGGCCACTATCCTAAATCCGCTTCTGTTTGACCCTTTACATTGAGATAAAAGAACCTAACAGATAATCACCATTAGCAATGAAAGAAGAGACAAGGAAGGATATAAGATTAAAGATGACAACCATCAGATGAAAGTCCTAGAAACCAAGGTCATAGGCATTATTCAATAAATCACCATTTCTCATATATATATCTTGTTAACATATCCAGCAATGGTAGCATCAGAGACATAAGGTCAAAGAGGGCGGCAGCTGAAGTAAGTAATATAGACAAATAATATAATAACATACAAGTATGTCTGACGAAGGTATATTTAGCCATTGCTGAATCATCTGTCCAAGGAAAAGAGTAAAAACATTCAGGCCTAAACTGCCATCTTTGTAAAATAATAGTTAAAAAGATTGAAAGCAAACACTCACTGTAGCCCAATGCAAACGCAAGGAAGATGGTGTGAGCACAAGAACAGGCCATGAATCACGAACGCACGTAGCAACAGCAATTGCCTGCACAAACAAAAGGATAAAATGTGCAAACTCAAACAAGACAAGTCATTAATCTATGGCTTTGTTAAGAATCGTACTTCCAAATTTGAGAATTCAGACAGTAGATCCAAAAACATCTGTAAAAGTCACATTAATTTCTTCTCTCTTTTGTTGCAAAAGAGATCCATGCAAAGAATACAGTTGCAAGACAGATTCTAACATAAATAGATTGTATACACCAAACTTAGAGATTCTTCAGTACAGAAAACAAAGAGTAGGAAAACAAAACAAACTCCTCATGATTATGAAATACTAGTGTTGTTTTAAAATAGCATCAAGCATTTAAATGCAGAAATCAAACATAACGCATCCAAAGAACTGACAATTTATTATCTTTCCCAAATGAACTACTAAGAAAACAATTCTGCTGGAAAGAGAGACAGCCACGGTTTTAAACTACAGATAAATAATTTAAAGAGATAAAAAATGAATCACTTGTAAAGTCTTTCCCAGTCCCATTTCATCGGCTATCAGTACGCGAATTCCATGCTGCAAGACAAACCTGACAAAAAAATTTACACTAGGCAATATTAGATAAATAACCAAATTGAAAACTTGACATTGAATGTTTTAAGTTACAGAACATGTCATAACATTTTCTAACAAAATAAAACACCATAGTATGTATGTACCTAACACCATCCCGCTGAAATGGAAGAAGCTTTGATTCAACATCACTAGGCATACTGCCATATCGGTCTGGGAACATAAAAATTATCAATGACTTCATACAACAAAGATGGGAATTAACACCAAACCAACCCACCCCTTCCCCAAAAAAAAAAAAAATGTATAATAATTAAGACTTCAAATAAAGCCCAAAGTACACTCTTCCATCAATCTCACTATCCAACTTTGACACTCATGCATTTGTTTCAATGATAGTAATGCACTCAACTAACAATCACTTCAAAATATAGTTAGATCACGCATTTTAATACAAAGAAGTTGAGTTCAATCGTTGAATATAGTAGACATTTCAGATGCATCAACTCTTCACCTTGTAGATCCGGGAGAGCAGATGCAGCAGCAATAGCTCGGCATACCAAGGGATCCAAGTTCACTATCTGCCAAAACAAGGAGATACATTGTCAGTTGAAAGGTAACATGAATTGAATGATGGCCATATAAATCAATATTCATAAGTTGCGGTATAAGGCATTTCCATTGACAACTTGTATAGTCAACATCAACCATTGCCAGTTATGATGTGTAAATTTAGCAGCACGTCCATACCTTAAAAGACCTCGCAAGATGATAAACTCAACATGCATTTCTATATATCTTAAGCATGCATATACTCATACAGCACATAATAAACTTATTTTAGTGAAGAACAATGGAAATTATGAGTTACTACCTCAATTCTACAGCCACGTTCTTCAGCAAGGACTTTTTCGGCTGATGGCAAAGAAGACAGTGGGAACATCCAAATTCTGCAGTTCGATAACACCACCTGTGAGTATGCTATGTGGCTGGAAACTAAAAGCAAGTACACAAGCCACGCAACCATGTTGAATGTTTCACCCGCGCGTGCTTATAGAGGGAGAGAGAGATACCTTTCTTTTGCATTCCAACTGGCTTTAGGGATCTTGCGGAAAGCGGCAACAATAACCTGGTGGCAGCCAAATTTAAATGGAGAAACAACATAAAAAAACTCTCTTTCAGTGTTCAACTAAAAAAGACTCTTTCCCTGCAAACGATGTCGGAAAACACCAACAAACCTGGTCATATTGGAACTTTGCAGCCACATTCCCACTGGAATGAAGATAAAACTTAACAGACGACTTCGGCAGCAGCTCCTTCCCAAGTTCATCTAGACAAACAGTTCACAGCGAAGTCGGAAAATCAACATCAGACCACTGCTTCCTCCAAAACCAGACAAACCATCTTAGCCAAAACAGAACAAAACAAAAATCAGGCCTCATCCCCACGACTCGGGAGCAACAATTTACCAGCACACGCTCTAGACGGGGCCGGTAAGTCTTCACCCTGCACAACGACGACCGAGTCAAACCGCTGCTTCCCGGGCAATCGCACCCAAGAAAACGTCACGAAAAACAAATCCACCCGCGAAAAAAAAAACACGAAGCCAGCGAGCGGGAAAACCTTGTATTTCCAAGAATCGGGAAGGACCCGAGTGCTCTTCCAGCCGGCGCTGCTCGGGGCGGGAACGGGGGATCGGGGCTGGCTCCCGGGGAAGTCGCTGGAGCGGGAGAGCTGATGGAGCGCGTCGCGTTCGAGGGAATCCAAGTCCTCGGCGCTCAAATCCCAGTCGTCGTCGTCCATCCCCGGGGCTCAAATTTCGCGCCTTTTTCCCTCGCTTCCGGCCTTGCCCAGGTAAACCCTTCGATGGAGCCTGCAGAGATGGCTCTTCTCGCTTCTGGGTTCTTGGAAGAGCAACGATCCTGCGGAAAAGTAAAGTGCTTTGCAGTCGCTGTTTGGCACTGGACTAGCCGTTTCAGTAACACAGATAGAGAGAGAGAGAGAGAGAGAGAGAGGGGTGCTGTCAAACTAAGGAATCAAGAATGAGTAAAGAAACCCATTTAGGAAGTCAAGATTCAAGAACACCTAAACCAGAAAACAAGAATGCCACGGTGTTTACTCGATCGATGGATCAATATACTCGGCCAATGTATTATTATCTTGGCAACTTTTGGGGAGATGACGTGATCTTTGATTATGAATTGGAGAGAAGTGATTTGGATAGTCGGTGCTTTAAAAAAAGTTACCATTCACTTGTCATGGTGTATGATTTCAATGTGTCCATCTTATCTACCATAATCTTTTTGTTAGTTTAAAGGGATCATTTCGGGTGAATCCCTTTTTGTGCTGGCTGGTGGCCTAATTCCCTTAAAAAGTACTAACCCTAAGTCGGTCTCAATTCTGATCCAAATTTTGTTTTTGTCTCATAAATAAAATATAAAATTTAGGGCGTGCCTCAATTCTAGCTCATGAAAAAGCACCAACATTAGGTCGAATCCCAATTTTGGCCAACTTTTGTTGTCTCCTAAAAAACATTAATACCCAAATTTGACCTCTATCAAGTTTTCGTCCAATGATGCCTCAGTAAAGATTCAATGTGTCATTCCACATGTGCTTGGTAGATTCTTGATGGAAACTCAACAAGATTCAAATTTTGGGCTGCCAACTAAATGTTGGTGTATTTTCATGAGACAAAAATAAAGTCCGAGAAAGAATTGAGACATGAGCTATAGTTGGTATTCTTTTATAATTTAAAAAGAAAAGAGTTTGTGTTAGGATTAAGACTCTAGATAAATTTGGCGATTTGGCGCTTTTTTTTATGAGACAAAAAAAATTCAGGCCAGAATTAAAACTTGAGCTAAAGTGCCTTTCAGAGGGTTTCAGCAGCTGGTCCGTATTAATTCAATGCATGGACAAGGAGGAACCTTCCTGGTGACGTTCCTCAGAAGGGCAAAACAAAGAAACTTGACCGCTTAGCACCGCTTAGCAGATGTGTTCCAGGGATTCCAAAAATTTATGGGGATCCTTTTTCAGTGCATACCGTCATCGCTTGCTTCTGCTTCTGTAACGCCCAAGAAAGTTCTCGGCTTGTTTTCTGAAGTACTGTCTGGTTTTGAATCTCTACCCATCCTGCTTCAGCATCAAACATCAAGCTCGATCAGGTACACTTCTTAAGCACCCTAGATGTTTCGTAGAATTTAGTTTTGTAAAGCACATTAGGTGTCCTTCGCCGCTGTCAAGCGAGGGGGTTTGTATAATTCCGTTTGCTGATGGCTGTTGAGTATGCCGGGTGAGTTGCTAAAGCCTATGGTTCATCTTGTTCATTGGAATTTGGAGTTCAGCGAAATAAATCTGTTTTAGGTTGGACTTCGGGAACATGGCGGCAAAGTTACTGTTCCTAGTCCTCTGTCTCTGGTGCCCGGGAATGATTTCCTCGAGTGGCTTAGTAAGAATAGCCTTGAAGAAGCAACCACCCGACCTCTTCAGTACGAGTGCAGCTAGCAATAACAGCAGAGCCGGAAAATACGTCAAAGCGCATCAGGGTCATGCGGCTTCAGATGATTTTCCTTTAAAGACTTCCTTAGATGCTCGGTATTTTGGAGAAATCGGAATTGGCTCGCCTCCTCAAAACTTTCGCGTCATCTTTGACACCGGCAGTTCCAACCTTTGGATACCTTCATCAAACTGTATCTTCTTCTCTGTGAGTATAAACTTCTTTTAAGGAATTTCTTTTCACTTTCCCTTCACTGTGGTTGCTTAAAAGGATAATTTTTCAATGCAGATGGCTGGCTTTCTGCATTCTAGATACAACGGTAGCCAGTCCAGTACATACAGACCAAATGGTAATGATCTCGAGCAAACAGTTCTTATAATTTCAATAGCTGGTCATTTATTGTTGGTCGCATTCAATGATATGCTTCTCGATTGAGGCGCTCATCTTGCATCTCTCGCTTTGATTTTTCATCTTTAGGAAAACATTGCAAGATCCCGTATGGATCTGGATTCATTTGGGGGTATTTCAGTGAAGATATCGTGCGCATTGGGAAACTTCAAGTGAAGAATCAAGTAGGAGTTTGTCTGAACAAAACTATTGAACTTTTCTTGGTGAATCTTTATGCATCAAATTGTAATTTTCCGCGAGTCTGCCATTATTCAGGTCTTCATTGAAGCTGTGACCGAATGGAGTCTTACTCTCACGTTGGCGAAATTCGACGGGATACTCGGGCTTGGCTTTCGAGAAATATCAGCCGCAAACGCTTTGCCAATTTGGTAGACACCAAGTTCGCTATGTCCACTGTGATATCTTAATATAAGATAAAAATTGCAGGATTTTGTTCTCTGGAGGCGCATTCTCATCTTTTGATGCTCTGGATTTTGGACTTAGGTACAACATGGTGCAGCAAGGTCTAGTTAGCCAAAAGGTCTTCTCTTTCTGGCTGAATCGAGGTTCGAAGTCTGATAAGGGCGGAGAAATTGTTTTCGGAGGTGTCGATCCAAAACACTTCAAGGGCAATCACACTTATGTTCAGGTCACTCAAAGGGGTTACTGGCAGGTGACACTCTCATTCCATCAAACTCGTCTCGATGCCGATGTTACTGCTCGCTTTGAAGCATAACAGTGTACTCTCTTGCTGTTTCCAGATTTCACTTGAAGATTTTCTCATTGGAAACCAGTCTACAGGTAATAATCCACTGTCGATTGGACACCAGTTCATCATACTGACGTGTGAAAGTCCAATTTTTTTTCTCAATGTCTAAAGTACATGAGGAAAGAATCGACTGAATCGCGAGTTCAAGTTTCAGGGGTCTGCAGCGGTGGTTGCGCTGCCATCGTGGATTCAGGCACATCGTTCATCGCTGGACCGACGGTACAGAGCCTCTGTCTCTAAGAATATCACTAGTGCTTCGGGCGATGTTAGCTGAAAAAGATTTGAAAATCCTGTTGAACAACTGTTACAACCATAATTTGATCCTCCACTCCAGGCAATTCTGGCCAAAATCAACGAAGCAATCGGTGCAAAAGGACTCGTGAGCATGGAGTGCAAGCAAGTGGTGTTCGAGTACGGGGATCAGATGTGGGATCTACTGATATCCGGTGTATGTCTCGATTCAGTCTCTCACCGCGCAAATAGTTATAGCATATAGGCAAAGTTACATTTGCCATATATCTGATTTCCATCTCCGGCAGCTGGAACCCGAGAAGGTCTGCTCGAGCATTGGTCTGTGTTCTAATAACCACTCATGGCACGGCAGGTATGGATCTTTCTTTCCTTCTATCGAGCGACATTTTTCTTTCTGTGCTGAAATGCAAACTCGGGCTAATTGCAGCAAAATGATCGAAGAGGTAGTCGAAAGCGAAAGCGCCGGCGAATCAAAAGACGGTGAGAACTTCTTCTGCTCAGCTTGTAAGACGGCAGCTCTGTGGATCCATACCAAGCTGCTACAGAACGGCACAAAAGAAAGGGTATTCGAATACATCGACAAGGTGCGAACAAGTTCCTCACTAGGCTTCTCATATCGACTTTCTCGGTCTTGTATAAGCTAATCGATCGCTAACAAGTTTGCTCGCGCTCAAGTTGTGCGAGAGATTGCCAAATCTGATGGGACAAGTAGCTGTCGACTGCGATAACATTCCGAGGATGCCGCCCGTTTCCTTCATCATCGGAAACAAATCTTTCGAATTGAATCCCAGACAGGTAAAGGACTCAAGGAGTCATCGAACTAGCCTTCTCCTTGCCTCCCGTTAGCTTCGAGCTTCTCAATACTCTTTAGAGTCTCCGACCTACCTCGACTGCATGTTCTTTGGTGATCTCATTCTCTGTCCATTCGGGGATTTCATTCTCCCTTCTGTCGTCTGGTTTGCAGTACATAAGGAAAGTCCGACGAGGAGGTTCGGCCATCTGCGTCAGCGGGTTCGTGCCCTTGGAAGTCCCTCCTCCTCAGGGCCCCCTCTGGTACACGTCTGTCGACACCGTCCTTGGCGTGACGAACCATTTCGCGGCATATAACGTGGTGTCCTAACGTTCTGCAGGGTGCTGGGAGAGATCTTCATGGAAGCATACCACACCGTGTTCGACTTCGGCAATCGCCGCATAGGATTCGCGGACGCGGCGCAGTATTAGCAGGGCATCGCCTCGCGCATCGGCACTAGATTGTACGTCAAGTAATGGAGAAGCTATTTGGCTTGTGAAGAGAGCGAAAAGAGAAGGGAAGATAGGCTGAAAAAAAAAAATTAAGGGGAGTGCACCAGCCGGGAATCGAACCCGGGTCTGTACCGTGGCAGGGTACTATTCTACCACTAGACCACTGGTGCATGTTAATGTGTAATGTGGCTCAACGTTGTTATATAAATATATTATAAATTACTCAAATCCCCATTCACAATGTCCATTTAAGATAGAAATAATAGAATCGAATTGATATCTGTGCAATCAGTTTATAACTGATTGAATAATTTCGCCGGACTGAAGTTATGACCTTAGGCATTATTTACTCTCGCGTGATTTTTTTTTTTTAAGTGAAAAATGTCAAAATTGATTACTCCTATGTTTTATTTTACTATGGTGATGGAGTATCAAATTACCATTATATTAATTCTTTTTGTTTTTTTTTTGTATCTTCTTTCAAGTGCAGGATAATCTTTTTAATTGATCTTTGATCTTAGCACTTCCATTAGTCCCTAAATATCATATGATTTATGGCTTCTTTTTTGTACTCTTATTTAGCATGAGCTTTTGGAAGTCTCTCATAGCAAGGTGAATGACTTTTTTCACCATCGTTCACAGCTGTTTTGCAATCATCAATGTCATCAAAAGAGAGAGAAAGAGAGAGAAAATAATCCTTTTGCAAGCACACCCTCAATCGAGGCAAGGGATTAATACTGCATGAAATGCCTTGCTATATGTTTATGTTGATTATATTATATTAGGTGGACCTAAGCATGTCCTTAAAAGTTTTCACTTGGGCCCTCATTCGAATCTTAGAATTCTTAGGATGTAAAACAACTGGAAGGCATTGTTGGGTATAGGGCAAGACAAATATATTGTACCAATGCATTCATGAAGCCCGCCATCCCTGTATATTAAATGGGCAGGCCAAGGAGGCCTATGTAGAAGCCATGGCTCATCTTATGTGGTGAGGTTACCTTGTGATCAATAATCAAGGATTCACAAGAGACCCCTAATTAGATGTTACTATGTATTTGTCTTGGTTAATATTAGATCAGGTGTAGTGGATTATAAATGGGTTCACAAGGATGATGATGATGCTGACCAGAAAATAAAGTCTTATGTCATTTTCTTCATCTGCCATCTTTAGGGATTTGCATATCGAGTATAATATGCTTGTGTCCTCTTGTGCCTTTAACCATATTGTTAACTACATAACCCATCAAAAGAAATTGTTTAATGCATGAAGAAGATTTATCGATTATTCCCATCGCAGCAAGGATTCCACAAGATTTGTGGCAAGAGATGATGCAATCTAGTAGGAGAATACAATTTCATAGTCACTAAATGCCAAAACAACAAGAATAGAACCCTATTTTCATTGTTATAGGGGTACTCCTTCAATCATTGGTGGTTATAGGTTTCTTTACCAAGAAACAGGTGTCTCGCAACACAATTGAGGGTCAACCCGTCTGTCCAATGAATATACGTTTAGGGATGCCAAGACCCACAAGAAGCTTAGATGGTGTAGTTTAAGGATTCACAATAATTGTGGCAAGAGGTGATGTCATCTTGTAGGAGGATGCAATTTCATAGTTACTAAACGCCAAAACAAGAAGAATAGAACCCTATTTTCATTGTTATAGGGGTACTCCTTCAATCATTGGTGGTTATAGGTTTCTTTACCAAGAAAACACAATTGGGGTGTCTCGTCAATGAATATACATTTAGGGATCAAGACCCACAAGAAGCTTAGATGGTGTAGTTTAAGGATTCCAATGAATATACGTTTAGGGATGCCAAGACCCACAAGAAGCTCAAATGGTGTAGTTTAAGGATTCACAATAATTGTGGCAAGAGGTGATGTCATCTTGTAGGAGGATGCAATTTCATAGTTACTAAACGCCAAAACAAGAAGAATAGAACCCTATTTTCATTGTTATAGGGGTACTCCTTCAATCATTGGTGGTTATAGGTTTCCTTACCAACCCACAAGAAGCTCGAGATGGTGTAGTTTAAGCAGGTGTCACTTGCAGGATGCACAATTGAATGGTCAACCCTATTTTCATTGTTATAGGGGTACTCCTTCAATCATTGGTGGTTATAATGAATATACGTTTAGGGATGCCAAGACCCACAAGAAGCTCAAATGGTGTAATTTAAGGATTCACAATAATTGTGGCAAGAGGTGATGTCATCTTGTAGGAGGATGCAATTTCATAGTTACTAAACGTCAAAACAACAAGAATAGAACCCTATTTTCACCTAAGACCACGAGCAACGACTGGTAGAGAAAACCATGAGAAGAACCTTCTTCATATACGTTAGACGACGACGACCCGTTCGACCTTTCATCCAAAGACAAAGCAAAGAGAACGAGGGTGAAGCAAAAGAGAGCAAGCAAGATCATGAGCGCCTCACATCACGTTACGAGAATCATCCTCGTCGGGCTACTACTCCACTGCGCTTGCGATGTCGCGAGATCCGACCCCCGACGAGTCGCTCGTGTACAGCATATGCAGCGGGCATACGTACAGTCAACTCTTTACTAACTATGACAATTTTGTAGATGTGGTTCTGGAGGAATTGTGGCACGACACCGCGACCCACGGGTACAACTACTACGCCAGCTCTCACGGCATCTACGGCCACGGCGCATGCAACGGGGCATTGTCGCCCTCAGACTGCACGGAGTGCAATCTGGATGCCAATGATAACCTTAGAGTTAGATGTGACCGGAGTCTCGGTGCGCAGGTCCAATTTGTAGATTGCAGAGTTAGGTACGAGACTAACCAATTTACTGAATAGTCAAGCTTTATGCCGACAATGATGTTGGAACCAATCAACATTCCGGCAGCAAAGCTGACTAATGCAAGTCATTTCCATTTTCTACAATGGAGAAAGTCTATGTACTCTTGCAAACGTCTTATGAAAGGTGGTCCATGTTTGATAATTGCGCCACTCTTGTCATATACGGGCTTTCTGGTATATCGAATTAGCATATGAAAAGACGCGACAATCGGTATTCATTGTTTCGAAAAGATGCGAAGTTGTAAAATTCCGAAGTGAAGGATGAAATAGCATGATGAGCTCTTATTCTAAAGTTTTCCTGACATGCGTTGCCTTTTCTCTTTTCACAGCTGGAAATTCTACCTAAACTTTGTACTACGAAATGTCTCGCTAATCTCATGAATCAGGTATAAAGCGAGCTGGAAACCGGTTAGATAGATCAAATATTCAATTGTTTACACTTACTTGTGATGTGGGCAAATCTACTTATGTTAATGTTGACGATACTTTGATACATGTGTGCACGTATGGTCAATAAAAGCATGGGCTCATTTTAAAACACTATTATCATTAAACCCCCAAGTCGTACGGTCTATTCATATCATTAAATGTGCCGCAAATTCTTTTTGGATTAAAGACATTCAAATAGGCCAAAGTCCTATACTTAATTGGCTGATGGGGTTTGTAAAATGTTTCATGAGTCTTACAAAGTTGGGCCTCTACGTTCATGTCCACAATTTGTGCTCAAACTTGGAGGGAATCGACAGTGGAGTGGTGAAACTCCGACTTACCATGGAAATGGCCTTTGGCAATTTACAACCGCTCTAATGTGGGTTTTCACTTTCAAAATTGGGGTGAAAAACACTCTACATAGAGGTCTAGGTTTCTTCAGTTATCTAGAACAAGTTTTTCATGCATCGAGATAAAAGTTAAGTGCCATTTACACCAAAAAATTTCAACTCTTCGAATATAACAAGTATGAAATTTTCATTTGTCTTAACTTGTTAAGCTCCCAAAAAACGTTTTCTTAGACCCTCCTCCGTCAATGATATGATTTTTAGTAGAAGAGTCTTGAAGGAAAATTTCTTTTGCTTCTTTGACGTTCTAAACCTCGACGAAGAATCTAAGCTTTTTTTGAAGAATTTGCTCTAAAGCTTAATTTTGGGGAAGGCTACGCCGCCATCAAAGTCAATAATATTTAAGGTGACGCCTACGAAGTAATATACCAAGTCGTCAATGCTATCTTATATGAAAAAGAACAAAACAAGAACGAAAAAAAAAGGGAATGTGGAAAATTGATTTCACATGTGACAGTTGGGATGGGATATTGTTTATTATGAGGATAATAAAAACATATATGCTAAGGTAAGAGACTACGTCATTATACCATGCGTGAGACAGACAGATTCATTCCATTTCAACCTTTTGGTACAAAGAAGAATACAAGAAATAAATTAGTAAGAGGTGATGTCTACATTGGCCGACATAATGAAGAAAGGACTTGCACAAATCCGGTTTTACGTGAGGTTCATTCATACCAGCCTTGTTATAATGAGATTCGGGTCAAACTACGAGAGCTATAAAAGATAAAAATGGGCACAAACTGAATATTAGAGGAGAAACCTATAAGAAGAAGCTCTTTCGTATTAACATGAGAATTCATTCATGGGTCCTTTTAGAACAGATAAATTTCCTTCGATTATACAAACATCATCCACAGGCAGCAATTCGACGCTGATGCGCCATACATTTACACAATCCTCGCAAGATTCTGAGAAAACGGGGCATCGAAAAGAAGGAATATATAGTGAACGATATAGGGTCAAGAGGCATCGTCATGGGCGATAATGGCGCTAGTACTAGAGCTGATGTTGGTACAGCCATTCGTGTTGCTGTTGAGCATTCCCGGATGAGTTGCGCTTGCGCCTACCATCGAAGAAATGGCAATTGCTAGTTTGGAACCAAAACTGGGGTCGCTAACGATGGTTGCTCCAACGTTACCCATCAATGAAGAAGGGTACTGATTGTTTAGTAGCAAGTGATGCGCTTGTGGTGGTGGAAACATGTGCATCTGCGGATGCCCTAGGAATCCTGGGCAGCCATTGGAAGGAGGGATGTTTTGCGTTTGGCAATTGGGTGTTGATGAAAGGGCTCTTTGGCTGTGCAGAGAGTGGTTATTGATGAGAGGAGCTTGGGCTAAGTCAAGTGTGATTGTGGGGTAATTAGGGGATGAGGAAGAAAGAGAAGCCATGGTGGAGGAGTTGCTGTAGAGGAAGTGATGTGGGAACAAGAAGTTGTTGGAGCTGGAGAGGAAGCTAGGGTTGCTGTTGCCATTGGGGGCGGCTTCGGTTGCAGTTGAGCCGGAAAGGAGCATCGAGGCGGCAGCGGAGGTGGTTTTGGCAAGGACAGCAGCCGCTGCAGGAAGTGGGTGGCTGTGCTTCCCTTCGTATGTCGTTATGAGGATGGTCTTATCTCGGACACATCTTTGGATCTGCGTCAAATAGAATAATTCAATATGATAAATGGAGAAATTAAGAAGCAAAAGAGAGTACCTTTTTTTTTGGGTGTCGTGTCATAGCAACTAGCAAGTGCAAGTCCAGCTCACTTTACTTAATAAAATGGATTTCATAAAATAGAATCTCGAAACTTATAGAGAATCTCGCAAAAAATAAATATCATTGTACACTTTGTAAACTGTGATTGGTTCTGTCTATCGCGTCATAAATAAAATGGAGTTTCACGGCATCATTTTTTATGCACTTAATTCCCTTATATCATCTGAAGATTCAGCCATTCAAGGAAAGCAAAATCAAATTTGAAGGAGAAGAAACTGAAGAAGTGGACGAAATCAAAATGAAGATGATGAGCAGATGAGGCCAAACCTTATCGACAAGTCAAGCACCTCTAGAAGTCAATTTTCTTGGTCATCGAAGTGTAACTACGCGTAGTATTATTCTATGCTTGACGTGCAACATGTGTTTATCTATCAGAATCAGGAGAATTCAGCATATGGGGTAGGAGGTTAAATGCTAGAGTTTGGCCGAGAAAGTTACACGAAAATCCTTCAAATTCAATAAATAGAATGCAATAGTACCTGGACTATCTATCGAGCGAAAAGAGAAAGAAAGTTCCTCAGAACTTCTTTCCAACAACCTTCAATTCTCAGAAAACGCAAGTCAATTTCCTTAAAGGTTTCCATCCTTTTCATGTAAATGTCTTCATGATTATGGCGTAGTCTGTTACTTTATCCCTAATTGGAACTTTACGGTCAGCTCATTCAAAGTCAACATGCAGAAGGCCATCTTTTTCCTTGGCGTGATATTAGGGTTTCCATAAAGTAGGTCCAGAAAGAGAATAAGAACTCCATTTTTGTTAATTCTGGCATATTCTTCGTCCATCTGTCCATATTTCGATTTTGGAATATACCTGCTTACGAACTGGGCATCCGATGGCCATCGTGCAGCGATAATAGGCTCGGGGACAAGGGTTTCCTTTCGCGAGTTTTTGACCATACTTCCTCCATTGACACCCATCGCTTATCTGCAACAAAAAATTACTGAGCTCGTTGATCATCATTTTGATATACTAGTCACGCTAAGGGAGTTCTCTCTCTAAAGTTCCTCAAAACTTCTCTCGAAAACCTTCAGTTTTTGTTGAATCCTTATGTTTGAAGATTATCATGTATGATTTTTGAGGATATATAAATAACTCATGCATCAGCATTGACCAGGGTTGACATATGGAAGGTTTGATTGAAGGATGCAATCAAGATAGTTAGAGCTAGGCGATCGATCATAAGGACTCGAGAAGAAAATGAAGGGGGAAGAAGAAATCTAACCATAGGTGCATCAGATCGCGCCCTTATGGAAACCCTCGCCTTTCTATAAGAACCCTGCTGACCCAAAACTTGGTCTTGATGATTATCAGGATCTTCTTCATCCTCTCTTACTATGTTCTTGCCTCTTGCCACATTTGGACTTTCTAGGGTTGTCATAGACTGATTTGTTTGACCATCATCAGAGCTGGTCTCGTTCGTCGATGACAATGCTCTTTTCATCCCTATGTGGTTCTCCATGCTCTGACCATCACATTGTTGATCGGTTATGCCGGCTTCCACGGATGGCTCCGATCTCTCTCTCAGATTATCGTCCGTAAGGTGACACTCCAGCATTAGCAAGCCCCTCATCCTGGAACTGATGGGCAAGCAACAGACAGAAAAACAATTTTCGTTCTTTTACTTTCCTGAATCTATTGATTTGTGATGAAGAGAAGTCAAGAATATAGAGGCAAACAGTAGACCGCAGCAATTCAAGTAGAGCAAAACTAATAAATTATTCTGCTTATATATACATGGTTTAAAAATTGGAAGAAAATTCTGTAAATGTTTATATAATCTCTTACTTTCCCCCATAATTTCAATTCTGATTTCCAAGCAAACGTACAGTAATTGTGCTGCTAATTACAGTCAAGATTTTTATTACCTTGTGAATGATTGATGCCTTTGCTTGCATAACTAGAAGAAGCTGGGCATAAACAGCAGTGTAATTTTTGGAGATCAACTCCAGCATGCTCCTTAGCTTTTGATTCTCACCCTTTAATTCCTCAAGTTTGTCCCTCAAAGATCTCAGCTATTGATCATATCCATGAACACATCCATACAAACCAATTCGTTAATTACATGATCAAAAGAAAAGTTTTGTACAATCAACACCCATGTGTATCCCTTACCAAAAAAAAAAAAAAAAACACCCAAGTGTATCTCATGTCAAACCCATATGAGATAGACAAATTCATTTTGCACCCAGAAAAACCCAGAAGTTCTTCTATAGAGAGAGAGAGAGAGAGAGAGAGAGCAATTGTGACTCACTTGGCTAGTGGACTTGGTCTCTTCTTGATGATTCTCTCTCGACAAAACACCGGTCCTTAGGGTGAGAAAATCCATTGCACCACCCTGCACAAAAGCCCCAACCTTGAGCAAATACTGAATAATCTGTATTAAAATCCATCATGATCTTCATACTGAATAACCTTCATCTTGAGTCTTCCCTGAGCGCTAGATATTACAGTCTATCACAGTCTTAACATACATAGCATTAGAGGATGAGAACGAGAAGTTACGATTACATCATCGAGAGGATGGAGCTTCGCTGAATCTGGAACGCTAGCTCTGTGGTCGTTGCCATCGCTCCGGAGCCGGTCACTGGAGAAGAAGTCGAGCTCCATGGTGGCAGGCCTTCCGTCCGGGGAACTGAGCTGTTTATCTTCTTGTGCGAGCTGATGATCCATGAGGTCGCTTTGAGAGTATGGTATCATTTCATCTCACCAAATGCTTCATCAAGAAGACAGAAAGCTCATTATATAAAAGCAAAAGAAGTCTGTCTTTCTTTGACGTGGGACGGAGTGTGCACATGTGGACTCACCTCAAAAGTCTTGATGTTGAATATAAACCCCACGAATGCAAATACAATACGGTAAGTCATCCGTGGATCCACAACATTGAAAAGAAAAGTTTAGAAAGATTGAAATCTAAAAGAAAAGAGGAGAGCGCGCGCGAGAAGAGCGGCTCTAGCCATACGGCAGTGATGGAGATGGTGGCACGGGTCAATCAGCGTTTCGACCTGGAGTCCGACTTTCCTCAGATACTATACTGATCCCGTGAGATTATGTCGATTATATATGATGAATTTCACATATTATATCGTATGGAGGTGATTAAGTAACTTCTTAAAATATATTTCTTGGGGGGTAGGGGTGAAGACTAAAGAGATTAAGTGTAAGTTCTTCCAATTGCAGAAAAAAACAGGCAGGCTCGAGCGTTGGTTGGCCGTATTTGTCGCGGATGAGCAAATGACGGCATGGTGATGCCGTGTACAGCTACATTTCTTTAAGGGCCCCCGAAACGCCTGTCGTTTTTGGAAGAATTGACATGGTAGTTGCCTTGAGGATCGATTTTCAATTGGATGACACTTGCACGTGTGGGTCTCTCTCTCTCTTAATTTCAACTCTCCCCTTTCTTGTGACGAAAAAAGTATGTTTCTTCATGTCTGAAGCACCGTGATGATGCGATAAATCCGACCGAGCATACTTCAATGACGTGCAGAAAAACCGCACCGCCATATCTGAACCGCATCATGGCAGCTCGGTTCTGATCGGCGGGACGCGACGTGGCCGTGGATCCACGGTATCAATTATTGTATCTCTGTGTCTTGTGATATGGCCATGGCTGGAGATTTTCTCGGCTGCGTCTATAAACAAAACCCTAAGCAATGTCCTCAGTCTCTATGCCGTATTTCAGTGGAACAAGTTAGGTGGACTAGGCTAGTCTCTCCCAAGTCTTCTATATGAAAATCTATTTTCTCAACACGTTCAGACAATTTGTCCAATGAACGACCATGCGAGGGGAGCAAAAATTCAGCAAAAGAACAAAAGATGTGATTCCTAGAGAGCTCCATTCAAGCTTGAAAGGCATGTTCTAACCACCTCTTTTACGGTTGGAGGAAGCTAGACTGAAAATTGCAATATAGTAATGACTTGGGCGGACACATTAGTTTCTTGGTAAGTATACATGCGTGCACAAGTTGCCTATATTTAATATATTGAAAGAGAAAGGCGCATATCCACGTAGTCACAACTTGTATCTATAGCTGATTCGAGTGTTGACTAACTTCTATAAATTATTTTGTTCCTGTTTCATGCACAGTTATCATGTTAATTTAGGGAGGCTTTTTCTGGCATGAAGAGGAATGGGACATCTCGAGCTAAGGGAGAATTACCCTCTCTGTACTAATTCAATCTTCCTAATTTGCCACCGATTTTCTTGTGAAATGACTAACGTGATGGTCTAGTTATTTGTTAGTAGTTCTACATGGCTCACTGTCATGTTATCGATTTCTGACAATAATTAGCCAGAAGGGCTATATTTGGATTTCGTGCAAAGATTTAAGACTAAATTGACGAAATTGAAATAAGAGTGAATTTACATCCATATCATGAGTTTATGACCGATTGGATAACTTCCTCCGACTGAAGTTATGACCTTAGGCATTATTTGCTATCAAAACATGTGTGATTATTTTAAGTGAACATGTCAAATTGATTATTCTTATGTTTTATTTTACTATAGCAAACAAAGTATCAAATTGTCATTACATTAACTATTTTTGCTACTTTTTCTCTTAAGTGCAGGATAATCTTTCTAATTGATCCTAGCACTTCTATTTTAGTCCCTAAATATCATATGATTTATGGCTTCATTTTTAACTCTTATTTAGCATGAGCTTTTGGAAGTCTCTTATAGCTAGGTGAATGACTAAAGTCACCATCGTTCATAGCTGTTATGGAGTCATCAATGTCGTCGAAAAAGAGAGAAAATAATTCTCTTGCAAGCACACCCCAATCGAGGCAAGGGATTGATACTACATGAAGTACCTTGCTATATGTTTGTGTAGATTATATTATATCAGATGGACCTAAGCATGTCCTTAAAAGTTTTCATCCGGGTCCTCATCCAAATCTCAAGTTTACCCAGATGTCAAACAACTAGAAGGCATTGTCGGCTATAGAGCAAGACAAATATATAGTTCCAATGCATTTGTGAAGCCTACCATCCCTATATATCAAATGGATAGGCCGAGAGGCCTCTGTAAAAGTTACAGCTCCTCTTCTGTGGTGAGATTACCCTATAACCAATAATAAGGATCCACAAGAGACCCCTAATTAGATGTTACTTTACTATATATTTGTCTTGGTTAATAGTAGATCAGGTGTAGTGGACTACAGATGGGTTCACATGGATGATGATGATGCTGACCAGAAAACAAAGTCTTCCGTCATTTTCTTCATCTGCCATCTTTAGGGATTTGCATATCAAGAGTATCATATGCTAGTGTCCGCTTGTGCCTTTAACCATATTGTTAAATACGTGACCCACCAAAAGAAATTGTTTAATACATGAAGAAGATTTGAGCCATCTTAAGCATTTAATGCACTATGATATCTTATTCAGTTGTAATCTGAAAGATATAAATGCAAGTTCAGTGATTATTATTTCAGTGTTCTCCTCTCATATTTCAAAAAATAAAATCAAATAGAATAAAGCAACACAATCAGCATTGTTTGCATAAAAAAAAAAGAAAAAAAAAAGAAGAAGATATTTTGCCGAACTGAATCTAGGAATATAAAGTCCTTAAGTGGCCATTTGAGATCAATATAGGTCAGCAGAAGCTGAACAGGAAAGAAAGAACTAGGGTTCTTGGAGAGTAGTGGCATTGAGCGTGTTCTAACTTCTATGCCTTTATATAACGTGAGAATACAAGGGATTATCCTCTGAACTCAATTTGATATTTTCTCATCTCAAGTTTGATCAACTTCATTAGTTGCAGCAGACACTAGGGTAACATCAGGAAAGACCAACCTACAAGATGTTTGTCCTTTAAGACTAATTGAGGCCCCTCTATGTCAATAACTAACTTTCACATGAAAGTTAAAATAATAAAGATGAAGATTGTCTTCCTTAATCAAAGGGTCTGTGCAAGGAGACATGAACATTGCCTAAACATTTTTGTTTTTCCAGGTCGGGATCTTCCTTTCAGACTTAAGCAAAGGTTTCCCATTAAGGGTTTCTATTACAGCTGAATCAGACAGATAATGCAAATGGACCCAGCGAAAAGGATGCCATTGCCAAAGTCTATAAGCCAACTCGAAAGGTTAATCATGTGGAGTCTCGTTTCAGTCCAAACGCATCATTCTGATGTTTTCGCAAAGACTTTAACAAGACCTAGATCGAGTCTCGGCGGGAAAAGACGAACGAAAAGAAAAAGGAAAAAGCACAGAACAGTAAAAGAGTCCAAAACCATTTTGTCCTTCCTCTCTCTCTCTCTCTCTCTCTCTTCCTTCAAAAGAGCTGCTGCTTTTCCCCAAGTCTATACCAAACCCAGAAGACACTCCAGTGACACCAAGATTCCAGCCTGGGGTCGCCCCTTGACCCGACAACATGTGTTTCGGTGATCGATTCCTAGGAAGAGACTTTTTGACATGTGAAGGTGGGGGCACCGAAAAGAATCGAATGGCTGTACACATGCAATTGCGACGTAGGTGGTATGTCCGTTCGCAGGATATGCTGCAGAGAGTTGTAACTTAGGAAGCTGATCAACCCCCGCCCGTCCTGCACCACCAAACTTCAACTTCTCATGCGTGAAGTTTGATGTGTTCACAAGCAGGCTGGAACGATAATGTTAAGCTTTGATTCTTTTTGTCGTCGATAGCTACGTTCGCCGACGGTTGATATTGGGGAAAAGCACCAATTTGATACTCTTCCCGTTAAAATTGCATCCTAGAACCTACCATCGTCCGACTTCTGACTTTCGAAATTGTCTCAGCAAAAGCTGTGTGCTGAATTCTGAATGGGTGTAGTGTAGAACCTATGGACCTTGTACTAGTGCGTGAAGGTAAAAAGACTTGACTACACCCAGCTTCACCTGACGACAATATATGCGTTTTCTTTAGTCTCTGATTAGGTTCTTATGACCATGTCACATGTCAAGGTCGGGGCAAGAATACACTCGAAAGTCAAGACAGGATAGAAAAAGGAAGCACAATCTTTCATGTGAATTGCTCGGGAAAGAAGTAAAAGAAAGCGGGCGCTCATGAGCTTGCGGATGGTCAAGGTCTGGTAATGCTTCCTCATCTTACATGAAACTTCCATTCGTGAACTCCCGACCACGACGAAGAAAGTCGGTCCTAGGTTTCTCGAAGACGTAGTGCGTTGTGGCGATATTCTGGCGCTGGTCGAATTCGACTCGAGAGTGAGAAATGAGGAGATTCAAATGTGATAAAGGCGAGAGCCGGTCGATTGCCGTAATCTTCACGCGACGCCGTGAGAGCCTTCGTGAGTTCTCGATTAAGAAACGGTTTTTTCTTAGGTGCCGTAGTAAACGGGGGTAGAAAGCAAGAAGTTGTGATGAGATTGTGGGAGAGAGGAACCCTCTTTTGTCCCATCTTGCTTGAATTCATTCCCCAAACAAGAACGATGATCAAGACATGGGTCTGGTAATTTGCGTGATGTTTGTTACCACAAGACAGCGAGAAACAAACATAGTCTAAAATGACAAGTTGATTTAATGACAAGTTGATTTGTCATAGACCAGAGAAGTTCCAGATTCTGTCCAAATTTTACTTGAAATCTAGAATCCATTTGTCAAAACATATTCCTTAATTTTTAAAAAAACTCAAAACCTACTTTGCATATATAGAAACCTGAAATCTATCCCAGCATAGATTCTAAAGTCCTATCGCAGGGTTGATTCCAGAAACTATCTAGTTTCCACCTATACTCTTAATTGATCACCTCCTCTAATGATCATCACTTGCTATAATTCATTGATCACAATTTATATTCAAACATGTGTAGATGATAAAATATTAACGAATTAAATATCTTTGTTATAGATATCACAAGAAATGGAAAAATTACATAAGCAACATTGGATGCCACATAATGTCGCATGATCGCGCGAATACAAAATAAGAAAAGTACAAAGACTTGTTAAGAGTTCTAGGTTCCTAACCTAAAACTTAAAACCTACCAGTCTACATTAAAACCTACTTAAAACCTACATGTCTACATAGATTTCTCGATTTTTGAAACCTATAACCTGCTCTACATATCCTATAATCTAAAATAGGTCCAATTTCCACCAATCCAGGTCCAGTTCCCAATCAGTCCGGGTCCTAGGTTCGTACTTCTATCATAGAATCATGATCACCCTAATTTAACATATTCTCTTACAATGGTTCATCTTCATCCCTCCTCCTTTTTCCCATGCTTATGCTCACGGTGAAATGAAAATTCCAGGTTCTTAATCAGCAATCTAAAATCAAGCTAATCAAGATGTAAACGGTTTACAGGCATTGTGAATCGACAGGCTAGTTGATTTATGTAGCAGAAATACGCCGGCTCATGTAAATTTCAACCAGCCTGAGCCAGAATGGGAGCAAACATGATCGAGTAGCCAGCCGGCAACTGAATTCAGCCTTCTGCTTTGTATCTTTGGAGAAGAAGATAATATTGGGAAGCACACACGGAGTTTCGACAGTGAAATGGAAGGTTTTTCTCCAGTCGATGACAAGAGAAGGAACCAGGAATAGATGCGTTCATCGTCGCATCTAGATAAATTTGTATCAGCCCTACCAAGAGAACTCTTGAAGATGATCTATATCAATCCTCGCAATTGCATTATCACGGGGAAAATATCACTAGCACCTCTGATGAAGTATTCCTTTGATTGTCCTAATTGTATCGCATCTTTCAAGGGATGCTGACTAATGAAATCAGCAAGTTAGCACAACAATCGTAACATCAGTTGACAGTAAAAATGAGCATGCAAAACAGTCTACCCCACCACATCATCAGAAAGAACCCATTTGCAAAACAGGAACGTATCTCTTTCTCTACCCACTTCTCACATTCAACAGTGCGCAAAAGAAGAACCAACTAATAGATTCAATCATGATCATTGCTATTATTAATTTGACCAGTTTGAAAGCACATAACAGATTGAAGTGTTGCGACGTCATGTCGTAGCTTTGATATGAACAGTTCTAAAATTAATTGCAGGTGAACAAAGCCAACTAGTTACTGAACGGTTAATGATTGAACTTTTGAAAGGAATGGAGAAATCGAAGAATCAATACATTCGGAACTTCTCCTTCGTCTTCTCGAAGACCTGCTCGGCAATTTTGGCCCCTTTCCCATCGGCCCTCTTGATCTCCAACTGAGCTTTCTGGTAGAAGCCAGTACCCCTCAAAGCATCGGCAATAAAGTCGTCGAAGCCGATAGCAATAGCTGCCTCAGCCTTAGCTCCATAGACCAACCTCTGTGTCAACAAGCAAGTGCTTTAACGTCATGTCCGAGACAATCGGTATTAGAAAGCAAGGGATAATAGGAATGCTTTGACTCTGAGAGAGAGAGAGAGAGAGAGAGAGAGACCTTGGCTCTTGAAAGGTGGATGGCACCGAAGCACATGGGACAAGGCTCGCAAGAGGCGTATACTTCGCAATCTGAAAGCTCAATCCTGCCTAGCTTTTTGCATGCCTAGTAGAGATGGGAACAGAAATTCTTGAGAATCTGGTGAAATGATCATTGAGCAGGATAGCTTATGCAGGTTATAAAATGAAGAGCAAAGTGAAATGCTCAGTGAAAGAGCTTGTGGTTGGGGTTTACACACAGCATCTCAGTATGAGTCAAAAAAGACTATCTGCACCACAACCCCTGTATTTCTGTGCAACAAAAAAGGTTAAAAGGCAACATTCTGATGCTTTATTGCTTTAAACAAATTATATGTGCTATGCAGGAAGAAGAATACACGTAATAATTGAGGAAGAATACAAAATGCCAGGTTCTTCCTCTGTTCAGCTAATTGTAGATGTCTAAGAGCATTGACTCGAAGCAAAGTTTTATAAGTAACCTAACCATTAAAATGGGAACCCAGAGTAACATGATCTTAAATTTAGTAGCTCGAGATACTGGTCCTATGATAATGCCAAAAGAAACTTTCAACCAAAAAAAGAAAATAAAGAACAAATGGTTGTGCCCTTGCCTTTTAAGCAAGAGATAGTAGTAATGAGATAAAGGTTCAACAAGAGATGCTAATCCATGAGACAATGGCTTGAAAGAAGAAGCATTACTGTGTTTGCATCCAGGCAAAAGTCAACTAGCACCTTAAAAAAGAAGCTTTGTGAAAAAACCTATTTACGTGTGTGTGCATGTGTGTTTATCCCTAGAAGATTAGCATATTCTCCAGAATAGCAATTTTCGGAATCAGACTCAACAAACAGATAAAGTAGACTCAGAAATGCGCTTTATTCTAAAAAGCAGCTCCATGTTTTAATCTCCGTGTGATACTTTATAATGAGATCCTTTATCCCTTATCTCTGGAGGATAATGACTAGTTAACAGTCTAAGGTTGGAGTCACCTATGTGGGGTTTACCCAATTCCTCAGGTACATATGCATCACAAAGCAATATTTTTCTTTATCCACCTTTCTTTTCTCTCTCCATACAATTGTTTTTGCCCCTCCACGACTTATTTTCTTGGGGAGAAAAACCATTAATCTGAATGATTATATGAAGAAGCAATTGAAGCTAAATTCACAAGAATTACACTGCTGAATATTCACCTCTCTTATGGCAGTCACTTCTGCATGAGCAGTTGGATCTGTGTTCTTTAGAACCATGTTGTGACAACTTACAATAACTTCATCATTATGAACAACAACAGCACCAAAAGGGCCTCCATCCCCACAATCTACCCCCTTGTATGCTTCCTCAACTGCTTTTGTTAAGAACTTGTGATCTCTATCCTGCACAGCTGTTTCAGCATGCAACCAGAACTTAAAGACAGCACATTTTATGCAGGAGTTGAACAATTAGAAAACAAAAACATGCTGCAAAGTTGTCCAAAACATAACCAACATAGTTGGAGGGAAAAACATCAATATTCTTGACCTCAATCAATCAGAAATATGTCTATTAGTTCCACAGACAATTCAAATGGAGTCACAGCCGCAACAGAAAAGCAGATCATGTGATTTCTTAATGCATCTCGCACGTAATTTCTTGATAAGAGACATCCATTTTAACAACTGCAGAAGTTACGGAATTTTACCTTGTTGATGACCGGGAAATGCAGCAGCTACGGAAATAGTCCCATCCTTAGTCTCGACAACTGTAAAGAAGGAAGCATCAGCAAATTAAGAAGACATGATAGACATGACATGAGTGTCATCCATAAGTAGATCCTCTTATCTGAAACTAAATTTGCTTGGCTTATCAAAGAGCACCTTCTCTATGACACATGCAATACTGGAAAAAATCACACCTTGCCCCACAAGCCTGATGGCATATACAGCACTAGAGAGAGAGAGAGAGAGAGAGAGAAAAAGCTTGCAAAGGCATCAATCAAGCAAAGAAAAAGCATGGAACACGAAACCATGTAGAGAAGCAACCTCCTGAAGCCAAAAGCCGTCTCTTCTTCAAAGAACTGTTGCTGAATTATTACCTAACTCTCCCACATGAAAGCTAATGAAGCGATTTGAAAAAAATAAATAACACAAATCCCACTGAAAGAGGAGAATCACCAAACCAGTACAGCACAAAATGATATCAGCCAAAAACAGGGGAAAAGAAAAAGCAGGAAACTTTCACATCCAAATCGCTTAAAGATTAGATTACGCAATCAAAGATCAAAGATTGAAACGAAACAGCAAGCGAGAATGGACAGAGAAACCAAAAGGGTGTTCACCATTAGCCTCGTCCAACTCCATGGTGATGCAGAAGATCCCAGAAAGATCGGATAACAAAATCAGGAGAGGACAGGGACGGGAGGGGATGGGACAAACTGGAATGTACCCTTGATTCTTGATGCGTTTTGGTGTCAAGAACTCGGGTTTTTAGCAGAGAAGAAAAGGAAATGTGGATCTCAGAGAGAGAGAGAGAGAGAGAGGAAGGAAGGTGGAAAAGGAAAGAGCTTTTCGTCTGGGTTATGGCCAGGGAGAGAGAGAGGAGAGAGGGAGGACCTACAAGGTGCAATTAAGATGAAAGAGCGAAATGTGAACGGTGGGCATCGAGAGCAAGCAATGGACAAAAAGAAGATGATGATGGAGGCCAAAAGAAATTTGCTTTCTGCTCTTGCTTGGAAGGGTGAACTACACTTGTGGTGGCTTTTGCTGGGAAGTTCCACATGTGAATGGCCTCTCTCTCTCTCTCTCTCTCTCTCTCTCTCAAGATTCTTTCTTTTATTTATTCCGGCGAGAAATATATATTTTTTATTTCTATTTTAAATGAGTTTTTCAAAAATACACATTTAATAATGACGCAAGATTTTTGTTTTCAGAACAGAAATTTATTTAATAATAATACGAAAGTTTTCCTTCCCAAAGAGTAGCGGATGGTGGCCAACAACTGACAGAGAAGGATGACTGGCGACGGACGGTGAGCGGTGGTAGGTGGGCGGCTGACTATTGGCAAGGATGAAAGAGTTTATTTCTTATTTTTATTATAGAAATAGAAAAGTAGAAAATTTCCAAAAATAAATAAATGAAATTGCGTTACGAATTTTTATTCTAAAATTAAGTATGAAATAGAAAAATAATTATAGAACAAAATTAGAATAGTTATTATGTGCGTTATTAGATTCTTTTCCGCTTTTTTCATAAAGTTGGTCAATGAAGGATAAGATTATACCTAAGCCTCTCAAGCTTACAAAATCCTGTCAATAATGCACGTTTCCTGGAAGATAGCAATACTATATCAACCTTTGCTATGTATAATACAGTAACCGACCAAAAAAATAATAATAATACAGTAATAAAGTCATGAATTTGCCTTCCGAAAAGAATACCAATACTGTCCTTATGAAATTCAGTTTCAAGACTAATATGGCAAGGGAAAAAACACAAGGAAAATGAAGTAATTAAATTGACTAGTGAATGCGGAAAGGACTTAAATCTTTCCCTATGGACCCACCCACAAGCAAAAAGGACCATTAACTTTGAAGGCCTAGGACGAGAATATTTGCGATGATTGGACATGTTGGAGCACAACACATTTAATTCCATGAAATGGGAGGTGCATGACCGGCAACTCCACCAACTTCAGTTAAATTTAGACTTCATTTATTTCTAAAAAAATGAACGATATAAAGAATATTTTTCTAAAAATAATCACTTGTGCTTGAAATAATTAAACTAAGGCTTTGTTCATAAATGATAAAAATGTTTTTATTCGTTTATTTTCATAAGCGATATAAACGATCAATTTTAAGAAAATATCTTTGAAATCATTAATTATTTCGCGAAGCGAACGGAACCTCGATGTAATGTTAATAATTCATTCTGAGTGTCGGTCAATAGGAAAAAAAAAAAGGTAATGCGCGTGCACCATGTTTCTCATTTGATTAAAAAGACTTACTTTTGTGGACATGACGATGTGCTAACCGGACAGGGAATCTTCCTATAAATTAACATGGGGTCTTGGTCTCCTGGAAAATGGCCTGTTGCATTGGTGGTCCATCGTGGCAACGTGGCCCCTCATCGTTATCATTTTGTCCAATTTGGACTCGTTCCACACGAAAACGTTTTTCACAGGGGGAAGAAAAGGCATCGCATGGAATAATTCTTTTGGGAGACTTTTAAAGTTTTGAGCTAATTTGACAAGACAAATCGCACGCATGATGAGATGAATCTTGTGTTAGATGTCTAGACCCTAAGAAAGTAATTCGTATATTCCTTTAAGCTTTTGAGAATCAATTGTTTAGAAGGGAAATCTTGGTTCCGTTTCGCGGGGATATTTTCCAAATGTATGATGCGATAGAAGAATTTTCCTTATATAGACCTTATATAGAGTTACCGAACTAGGTAGCGATATGTTAGCATGCCCTTCACCAAAACGAATGAGAACTTATCTCAAGTCATTCTCATTAAACAACTATTGTATTTATGTCAAGTGTATCATGATACTCATTACAAGAAAAAGGAATTGTTGCTGCCACCTAGACGCCACCTACCCCAGGTATCCCCTTCCCTTGATAGGAAATTTTGTCCATTCCTATTCTACACTAGTAAATGTAGAAATGACAGACTGAGTTTCCTCAATTTAAATGTTAATTTTAGTGTTTTTCTTTTTTCCTTTTTCGCTCCACAGTTATCATGAAAAAAATCTGAGAAAAAAATTATCAAAAATCCTAAATTATACTGACACATTTAATTTAAATTTTCTCTTGTCATACCAAAAACCTTAATTTTATGTCATATCGACATATTTATCCTCTGTTAGGGTTTTGTCAAAAATTTGATGTGGCATTATTACTATTTTCTAGGGACAAGGGCACATTAGAGCTTGCGATCATTTAGCCAATGCCCGGCCACTACTTTTCCATCATTGTCCAGTCCACTGTCGCCTGGACCTTCAGCAGCGTTCATCGACCCATGCTTGACCACCCGCCGGATCTGGCCATGGCAGCCGCGAGCCTCGCAGCTCAAAGCCTTGGTCTGAAGGTCTGCAAGACGAAGGAAAGTATATCCTTATCCCTTTTTCTTGAACAGGTTCTACAATCTTTTCTGTCCTAAAGAGGCCTGTTGAGGGTTGGGAGATTTCGTGCTCTGAAATGCTTTGACCAGGACTCACGATAATTTCAGGTTCTCCAATAGGATCCTTTCGATCAGAGACCGCACTTTCCTTCTGCATTTCCAGCTCATTCCTGATGGCTTTCCTAGAGGCCTGTTGAGGGTTAGGAGATTTCGTGCTCTGAAATGCTTTGACCAGTAGTTACAATAATTTCAGGTTCTCCAATGGGATCCTTTCGATCAGAGACCAAACTTTCCTTCTGCATTCCCATCTCATTTCCGATGGCTTTCCTAGAAGAAGAGGAAGAAGGGTGACTTAAATCTTGTGGATTGCACACCTTCTCACCTAAATCTTGAACCAGTCGTGAATGAGTCACAAATGTCGAAAGGTAGCTTTGAAAGGTAAACCTTCCTACATGTGGCTGACCCTCAGGGCAAGCTTCGAGCCCGGGCCACTGTGGTGATGGCGAGCTTCAAAACCAAATTCGATCTTGAAGATCGCCGCCGTCATGCCCAGATTTGGCGAGTGGTTAAGTAAGGGGCCAACCAATGCCGTCGGAGGTCCGGGCGGCAACGGGCAGTGATGGAAGAGTGCCAAAGAGCTTAAGCTGAGCAATTGCAAGCTTGAAGACCATGACCAGGAATTTTTTTTTTTTTTCAGTTTTTTTTTTCTTGATGTGGCTACATCATCACCACTTGTCCTTGAAAAACATTAATAATGTCACGTTGAATTCATATCAGAATTTTAACATTGATTTTTAACGAAACCTAACGGAAAGTTTACGTATCACTAGATTTATAGTTTGGAGTTGTTGGTAGTTTTTTCCTAATATGTTAATAGGCAATTCCTTGACTTGCCCATCTTACAATCAACCCACCCTTCATTTTCCATCTCACTACGTTCACGCCACGAGAGTTTTGACCCCATTATTTTCGGAAAATTCGTCGCTACGCTTTAGGAATTTATTAATGAAAATTGTCGGTTAAAGATAAGGGCGGTGATCCTCTTGTCCTTCTCGATTCGCATTGGGATGGAAAATGTCTCCCTTCCTTCTATATTCAATACTCAAGACATGGCTGCAAGTGCCGCCAATTCAAAGACGATGGCGTTAAGGTACGTATATGTTCATGTCTCAATTCTCAAGAACAAATTTAATCACGTCAAGTTTGTGGTGGGATTTCATTAGATGAGGGATTCGACCGTGTGTATGATCTACGGAATGATTAAAATTTTATTTTATTTATTTTATTTATTTATTTTTGCAAGACATGACTCTTTTTATGTTTGCAAGACAAGTGGCAAAGCCAATTATGTCACGCCCCGATCATCGGGCATGTACTCATCCCTCACCTGGTCGATTAATAGTGACGTCCCAAGACGCATCGCCAACCCTTTCATTTTGATACGCATGCGGAAACAGATATAAAATCTCCAAATAATAAAACAATGAGATAGGAAAGTAGGACTATAAACTCGAACTTAAAAACTAACACACTTTATACATATATAACAACTCGGTCATATATATACATATACAAGCCACACTAGAAAGTTAGTTTCTACTCAAACAACTCAACAGCAATGAGTCATCAAACGGGAGTGGAGTCTCAATTCCTCATCAGGATCATACTCCGGATCATCCCCGGGGTCCTCCTCCGACTCCTCTTCAGGTTCTTCCTCAGGGTCCTCTTCAAGTTCCTCCTCCGGGTTCTCCTTTGGGTATTCCTCCTCCTCAACAACCTCTCCTTCTTCCATGCTTTAGTTGGAGTCTAACGCTGACTGCTCTAGAGAGTCGTGATCATCACCCAACTTAGGATCATTCGCATCAACTACCGATCCATCCTCATGGTCTACTGTACCCTCAACAAAAGCAGCTTCCAGAACGAACTGAGGTACATCAGACTCCGGCACAGGACCCTCCTTTCGCCCATCATGGTAGTGGTGATACTATGACCGGTACCTGTGAGGCACCGTATCGGGCCCATTCACGTCAACCCAAACGGTTGATTTCACCAGCACATATTCTAATCCTTCAGGGTGGGGGTGTATTGGGAAGTGGTATCCTATCTCGGTGATCTCTTCGGGTATACAAAAGTGCATAAAAGGACGAGGAGGTGGAGGTGCTACCATCTAAGGATCTGAAATGTTGGCCCACAATTGGGATGAGACTACGTCTCAGCAAGTTCTACCCCTTAAGATTCGATTAGGAAGCCAATATGCCATAAAAGCTACCTAAGCACAACACGAGTCAAAGGATTTATCTTGGCTTATACACCAATCACATCAATTCACCCAATTAGATCGAATCATTGATCAATCGATATAGTCGATTACATGTCATCACGACATTCCCATGGTCGGTACATTTAATACTATCTATAAAGTCCAACTTTAGTCTAGGACTGCTCACCCAAAGCTGAAAATATATAGTATAACTCCCCCAAAACTAATAATATAGTATACTGTATATATGTTCGCCCAAAACTGATTGATTAGAGCCCCTTAGGCCATTATAATATACTATATATGATCACCCAAAGCTGATAATACTTGCTCACCCAAAGCTGATCATATGGTCTACTATTTATATGCTTGTCCAAAGCTGATAATTTAGGGCCTCCAAGTCAAGATAATATACCACTTTAGACATATAGTCAACTTCTCATTTTTATCATACCCGATAAAAGTAGCCGTGTGTGGGTACACGGTCAGCCTTAGCCAAAATATAATAATTTCACCTTTTCGAATATCCCACCAGTTTCAACAGCCCATTACATATTTTTTGTGCTGTAAACCGATGCCCAATAACTTTTCCCTTTAATTACCAAAATTAATTAATTTATGAATAAAATCCTAAAATCGGAATTAAATCAATTCAGCATAATTTAGTACTCAAATAAATAAACAGACTACACTACGATAACTAGCATAAAATTCTGGTTGTCGACTATCCTGGTCTAAATTTTCGAAAAATAAATAAATAAATAAATAATTAATTACGAAAATTATTAAATAAATGCAATAAATTCAATTTAGGTCCGTAATGCCTAATTGGGCACCGAAACGGACCCAGAAAATTTCTGAGATTCGTTCAATAAATAATAGAGCGTGTCTACTTGCTAACTACACTAACCAATTGCCTAATATGCATTGATAAAGCACTAATTTAATTACTCTACTCTAATCTATCAACCTAATCACACTTAATTAAATCTAAACAACCCCTAAGCATCATTAGCATACTAAGCATGGTTTAGTGAGCAAAACTCATCGGATTAATGAATGGGTCAGATCAAACCGACGGGAATGTCGCGGGGAACAATTCTCTCCAAAATGGGCCTGACACCTTGCTGGAAACCCACTAATATTATGTTATGTTCTTACTGAAACAAAAGAGAATAAAGCCGATTTAGAGTAGAAATTGATCGGGAAAGGGTGGAAGGGCCAAACTGGGCCTTGGCGGGGGTTTACCAGCAGAGGAATGGTGAAGGACAGCTCCGATTGAGCTCGGCCAAGGGCTGGGACGCATAGCAAGAGGCTGGGATGACAGTGACTAAACGCGACAAGGCAGACAACAAGCGGGCGGCTCTCGCAGGTGGAAACGGCAACGACATGCGACGACGATGGCGTGGACGGCTCCCGGTGGCTTGCTGGCTGTCTCAACTGGCTGGTGTGCAAAAATGGAGAGGATAGAGGCAAGAGAGGTGGCTGACCAAGCTTGGAGAGGAAGGGAGAGAGAGATAGATCCCCTTGGCCAATTTTTCCAAGTCTTTGTCCCCCTTTGACTCAACCTAAGCCAAGCATTGATCCTTGGCTGTCCTTAGACCACCCATGCACACTCAATAACCCTTGAAATGATCCATTTGGCTAGGCAAGGGGGGAAGGTACAAATTTTAAGGGTTTTGGCTTCAATTGGACACATATCCTCTCTTGAATCAATCCCAATTGACCTCAATAAATTCAATCAACCCAACATCGGTCATCTAGGCATTTTTCCTCACTCATATGATCCATCTTGAATCCCAATTTACGATAAAAAAAACGATCTTCCCGGTATTTTCTGAACAAACACGGTCTATGCCGACTTTTTCCCAAAAAGTTTCGGGTTGCAGAAAAATCTTCTGAGGCTGAGTTGACGTTCCTAGAATTTATTGTGACATGAAAAAATATAATCGGACTCAAATTCGCGGTTAATTTCACTCAGACGCGTTTTTAGTGTGACTTAGGTTACTATGTAATTTTCGAAGATTTTTAGTGCAAATGACCCATGGTCGATTTTTTTTTAGCCATAATATCCTATTCGACACATTGGCGACTTTCGGTTGTCGTAAAAATCTCGAGTATTCAAATACAGGCACAGGGTACCAAAACGATAAATAAATCAATTTAGTGCCGGTCGACGAGAATTTTTTAATTTAGTGGTGTCATCCACGATTAGTCATACATCTCAGTCGAATCGATCTATCTCTAGTTTCAAATCGATTTTATACTATGTCGTAATGGCCTCTAACGATGAGCACGGTCAAGAAGTCCATTCATGATCGATTTCTCAAGTCTATTGCCTTAAAATTCTTTAATTGATTCTCTGGATAGTCTAGTTATCTCAAGAATGATCAGTTTTGAGAACAGCCCTATAGACACGTAGATGAAAATGCCCAATTTATTCAATAGAAAACATAATTGAATATCTGGGATGTCACAAATTATACTCGCCGTGGTGAATCATGTATGACCGTCTGCCTATAATCTTAATGAGATATTATGTGGTCGTTTGCTCTGACTTTTTGTTATTTTGGAAAGCTCATCTTACGGAGTCTCAACGCGTGCACATCTAAATATGGTCCATATAGGGGTGAGCATGGTTCTAAGATAAGCAGAGTAGATTTTAGATTCCAAAAATTGAGGAACTTGTTTTAACGGGAAAGTTCCAAATTCTAGATAGGTGGAATTTATATAGTTTTTATTTTTTTATTTTTTTCTTAATCTATGTCTTTACATGGTCTTATGATATTTCATGGTGTCTGATAATGAGCATATAATCTGGAATTAATAGTCCGAGCTTTCATTTCATGACCAAGATTTCACTTTGTTAACGTTTCATATTCTTCATATGTCAAAATATAGGTTGTGGTCAGTGGATTGTAGAAGTAAGTGATGGTCATTACAGGTGATGATTTATTGCAATTGTTCAATTAATAATACATGTGCATTCTAGGTAAACTCTAGAACTGATCTTGAAACTTATAACAAGGTAGGTTCCGAGATTCATGGTATGCTAGGTAAATTCCAGTTCCAAAAATGAGGAACATATTTCAACGGATAGGTTTTAGGTTCTAAATAAAACATATATAGAACTTACAATCGTTCACCCTTAGATCCAAGGGTGTTGAACATAAATGTAGAGGGAAAACTACAATTTCAATTGTAAATTTATTGTACGGAATTCAATGTAGTTCTATATCTTTCAATTATTTCAATGTAGTTTTAAATCTTTCAATTGTTTCAATGTAATTGTAAATCTTTACATGAAATTTCATTCCAACCCTTCCGGCCAATATTCGCTTTAAATTACTGACGTGGAAATCTGATTATGATTGGTTGTCCTAATGTCACAACCGATGATCTCATGTTATATTGCGCCGTTTTTTTCTCTAAATTATTTTTTTTTCCTTTTCTTTTCATTTTCTTTCCTTCTTTTCTGCACAACCTCACCATGTTCGGCCAAAGCTCCCGCATCGCTGCCCACTGTCGCTTGGACGTCCGGCAGTGTTTGTCGACCCTGCTTGCAAGTGATGACAAGATTTGCCTAGTGGTCACTAACCAACGGATTAGTGAACATCACCAAACCAAAGAATGCAGGCCTCAATTGTCTAGTCTTGGGCTCGCGTTCCATGTTGTGGCCGAGCTAGAGCCGCCAACACTATGGCTAGATGCCGATGCTACGATGGAGCTCGAGCCCTTCAGATCTAGGGCCTTGAGTTCAACACCATGGTAGAGGTCGAGTTCTCTAGATTTAGGGCTCGAGCTTGATGTCCCAATGGAGCTCGAGGTCGTCCAGCTCGAGTGAGATCTCGGGACGCTAAGCTCCAAAGAGCAGGAAGAAGACCGTGTCATAGTAATTCAATTATTTGATTTTACATTCGGCAATGAGCGAGGATAAAGCAAGAAAAGATAAATAGTTACTTGAAAAAAGAAGGACGAAAAAGAATCTGAAAATTGACCAAGTTACTCAAAACTACGTCTTGCTGAGTAAAACTTATTCACGTTAAATTGTTGACTTACCATGTACGATGGGCGGCGATAACTATAAAGTTATGTGAACAGTTTTAGCGGAGAGTCGATCGACATGATGATTTTGAAATTTTACGCAAAGTTTTGGTGGCGAAATAATCGAAAGATTTAGGAGTAGAAATCCGAAAATTGACAATTTTCCGAAATATCCATCGGGCCTGATGAGCTAAAAGCCTCTTCCAACCCGACTCGAGCCCGCTCGTTGATCAGGCGAATGCTTGTTTCTTGTTCTCTCATCATCTCCCTCGATGTGGCAGGCATCCTCTCCATTCGTCGCCAAAACCATTCCGCCGTTGGCGGTGGCGGCGGCGGCGAGGCCGCGCTCTTTTCCGGCGCCGAGTGCCCGGAGGAACGCCAATTCGATGGCCTCTATCTCCACCGAGGACGTTGCGGGTGCAGCACCGCCTTTTCCAGCCCCACTTCAAACGCCGAAGTCCGATGCCATCTCCGCTCGCCAGTACCGCTCTCTGGTTTCTTCGCCCTCTACGCCCGTTCGCGCCCTGAAAGATTTGAGCTTGCGACCTTCTCCTGAACTGGGTCTTCTCTCTCTCTCGTTCGTGCTCTCCATGGTAAATCTTAATCGAACGAGCCTAGATTTTTCCAACTCTTTGGAACTTTAGTCGGGCTTCCGCGACTTGGGTCTCTCGGTTTTTCACGTTTGCTTTCGTGTTAGGCGATCGGTTCGGTTATCTCTTTGGCGATCGTGTCCATCCCGGCCATGAGCGTAAGTGCACGGTACCTGTTTGATAAAATGCTCGTGAGAGCAGGAGAGGGTTGCTGTGTTTACGGAGACGAATCTGAATAATTAAGTGGTGGAATTTGAAACAGGCGTTTCGGAGATTGGCGACCTCCATGAATGACCTGTCCAAAGTGGCGTCCAAGGAGGTGCCGGGGACTCTGACTTCCCTGAAGCTTTCGGGCCTTGAGATCAGTGAATTGACCCAGCAGCTCAGCAATCTCAGGTATATGCCATTTCCAGTTTCCGTTGTGTTCAGAACAAAGAAGATTGAGGGATGACCTGGGCAATTACGGTAACTTGTTTCTCATTTGTGTGCTTTGAAGGCAAAAGATCTCTGGCAGTAATGGGAAGAGAGAGAGGGGCGGTAAGCCTAGCTCTTCCCGGAGGAGGAATTACCCTTTTGTTTGACTGATGGATTCAGGTTGGCTGCTCGATTCATGCTTGTGTTTGTAAAGTATACAGCAATGTGAGTTTGATGCGTGTAAATGACCTCAAAAGTCATCCCCTTAACTTAGAGAGGCTGCAAGTGCGATGAAGTTGGCTTGCTTCTGCATTAAGTCCTCTTTGTTGAGAGGTTGAACTCCTAGCAAATAGTTAATCAAGTGTTCATATATGATCCAGTTTTGGTGAATGCCGCATTCACAAGTGGATTTTTTTTTCATTGATTTTGTGTTCGTGTTGGGGAATTCTTTCCTCAATCCACAAAAAGAAGTTTGTTAGAATGATCGTCCGTTTTGTGATTCCTAGTGACATGAGAACATTGTATATCACGCTATTGAATAATCTACGATCACTCGTGAGTTGATTTTCAAAGCTTGTGGGCACTAGCATGCACCGTGGTTGGTTTTATTTTACCACGCCAGAAGTACGTGCTCAGTATCTTAGTAGGACTGCACTTTACTTACTGTGTATCCCAAACGGCCAATTAACATTTGAACTAAGCTTTTCTGCTATATCATCCATTTTGCTGGTTGGTTCAGTAGATTAAGATCCATACCGCAGCCTCACATGTAGCTGTGTGACGACAACATTTTGCCTGCATTTCACTTTCAACTCAGTCAGCAAAGAACACTGGCCATAGAAATGGAGTACAAGTCATGTGGGGCTTGGCCTTGTAGCGGGGCAAACAACCTCCACCAGAACATGGTGATGTTTAGCCCCAACAATTCCTAGCCCTGTCAGTTGAGTGTTCGATATCTTTGCTGAGACATGTGGTTTTGTTATTTGCACATCCATAATTGTTTGATTCAAAGGAACTATAGTCATATAACGGGCTCCTATTTTGGGGTTTGATCCCCACAGTGAGCTGCCGATCGTATGTTGGTAGTCAGAGTTTCGCATACTTCTTGAGATTCTTGTCTGCGTCCTTCAAGTGCTCAGGGACGGGCATGTTGCTGAGGAGAGTAACCCGAGACGACGACACCAAGGATTTGCTCTCGGAGTTTTGCGGGTTCACCTTCCATAGTTGCACCTCCCACACCTGCTCCAACACATTCATCAGTGCCCATGATTTTAATCCGAATCATGCGAAACTGGACTATCTTAGAGTACAACTTTTTAACGCGAACTCAGCATATGTGAGCCAACATGTTTTAAGCCCTTAGGCCCTTAGTTTGTGCGGGCTTTATATTATTTAATGGTTGATATCAAATGTGCTCACGTATGAAACAGCGGAGAAAAGAATCGACTAGGCAAAACACAACACAACATCCATTGCTCAAAACCGTTACCTAACTCAGTTTAAGATATTGCTCTGTTTTCAGTCCCAACTAGCAAATGGTTAGCGTCGGTCCACTTTTGTTAAGAGCAAAGACCGTACTCATCTAGTCGGGACGCGCCTAGCCCGGCAACCGTTTGTCGATCCACCCATATACGTATGCAGCCTATGCAATCTTGAATATCGCCACAGTCGATCACAGTTCAATACGTATAGATGGCAGAAGCTATTGTCCAAGTTACAGTATGTAGACCTTGCCGTGTATGGCAACATTTATATATTGGTCAAACATGAATTGCTACTAAACACCCAAAATCCTCTCGAGGTTTATCAGTTCAGCTGGTGAATTAGGGAGAGAGGAGGGGAGGGGAGTGGGGGACTGACCTGAATGGTCTTGCCGAGGCTGATGGGGGTGGCCTCGGCGCGGACGAGGTCGCCGACCACCGCGCTCTTGACGTGGTTGATGCTCAGGTGAATCCCGGCCACCCTCTTGAAGCCGGACGCGACGTGGGCACCGACGCTCGCCATCCCCTCCGCGATCATCGCCGACACCCCTCCGTGCAACACCTTGAACGGCTGCTCTTTCCCATCCCGGGACACCCCCGCCCGACCAAGACGATGAAAGAAAGGTCAGTTTTTTAGGATGTGATTCAGAGTTTTAGACCATGCGCAGTCCGTGAGCTGAATTTGATTGTCCAAAAAGACTATATTCCCCCACGAAAAGAAGAAGGAGAAGGAGAAGCAAGGGTAACCTGACAGCTCTTGGGGGAGACGAGGATTTTGCCGGTGACCCTGTTGGCGGATATGTCCTCGAACTCGAACCCGACCGCGTCGAGGGGCGCGTCCACCTCCGCCGTCTTGGCCTTATCCATGGGGATCGCGCCGGACGACAAACAGAGTCGCCGCTTCTTCTTGGGGACGATCAAATTCGAGCTCCACCTCCGTCTCCGTAGGCGAAAGAACCAGAAAAAGGGTCAACGATAAAGATGGGTTCTGCGAGTCTTGGGAGTACCGGCATGTGCGGTGGTGGCCTCAGTTTTGGGATGGAATTGGGTGGGCACGAGTGGTCCAAAGTCCAGAAGAGAGAGAGAGAGAGAGAAGGAGAGATGGAGTGGTGTTTGTCGTTCTGGTTCTGGTTCTGGTGGGTAGGTGGGAGAGGGCGAGTGGATGAAGAAGGGGCCCGACCCTTTTTCTTTACCAGTCTTTTTCGTGGCCGCGGCCCGCATCTCGTTATTATCTCCAACAGCTGCCGGCCCCCCACCACCTACTACCTCGGCCGATCATAGGAGGAAAAAGATGAGACGGCTCTCTGTCAATCATCCATCCGCGAGGAAGACAAGTTCCTGCCCCGACAACATAGGAGGCCAAATATAAATCTGCAGAACTTTGGCCCTGAGGACGGTTCCAGAGCATGAATTTTCCACCATCTTTTCACTCCTTTGTCACATGAGTTTTTAGCTCCGTCTGCCCTCGGACCGGAGACGGGTGAGTCTCGGCCGTTCAATAGATCTCGACCTGAAACGATGGTTGCGGTCTATTGCTTTTCGATCCGACTGTGAAAAAGCCTACGAGGCTCAACATCTCTTGTGGACTAGAGAATAGAATCGCCCGCCCGCTTAAGAATTTGTCGAGTACTAACTTTTCTTCGTGAAAATCATTTGCATTGGTATGATATGGTCAGGTGAATTTCGTAATTTTCTTTTTTCCAATCTTTTTTTTTTTAAAGATTTAGAGATATATAGGTCATCTCCTAATAGGTGATCAATGAGCATATTTGATCAATTGGTGATATTACTCCAAACACATCACTTGATAATTGTGTTATGTTATTCATTTTTAGACCGACAAGAATTATTTATTGTACTTTCACCTCAAGTTAAGGAGAAAATTTTGAATTGCCTCCTCCTCATCTCCTTCTCAAATTTTTTTGAAAATATTTTTGAATCACACCCGAGCTGAATTGCCACGTTAAATGTTAACTGGACCATGCAATTTTAGGGACTAAATCCGCTCGATTAAAAAGAGCATCGCGTGACTAAATCCGCCTGATTAAAAGAGCATAAGCACTAAAATTGAACGATGGAAAAAAATTAATAAGGTCTAGCTTTAAAACCGCCCTTCATAATTATTAAAAAAAAAAAAAAGGCTAAGCCAGTTATTCGCAGTAAAGTCCACTCGCCGCGGGTATTCCGGAAGCGAGACGGTACCGTTTTGAATTATCTTTGCAGGTCTATTTATAATTAGGCCCCTTGGGTTTGTCTTTTCTTGTAATTGAGGCCTCTTTTGTCGGGTGCATTAAATTATAGTCCATTATCGTGCGGGTGTGAGGGACGGTCAACCTAAATACGTGACCGACACGATTAGGGCCGGTGCCTCACCTACCTCACCATCCAAATCCGCGTGCTCGAGTTGTTGAGCATCTTATCATTCGACAACCTTTGATTAACAATTATCAGCTCATATATTGTATCAATTAGCATCAATGATTCAATAGCTCCCTCGTCAAAGTATCAACTTATCTTTACCTCGTGTCCAATCCGCCACAAAGCAGGAGGCTTTCGCCTCCGCATTGGGGCTGCCTCACTTGTCAGGTAACTCTGATAGGCTGATAAGATCACGTCTTTTATTTTAATATATTAGTGCACGCCCAATATCTCCCAAATTCCATATATATTATATATATATATTATATATATATTTGTCTTTCCTAGAAGCACGGAATACCTTTTAAGTGTTGTACATCATGAAAGTCTCGAAGTCCGGATGCAATCGGGATGAAGCCTTTTAAGGACTTGCTAACATCCAATCTTACAGAGAGGTCCCTAGCCACTATATTTATTGAGGCATGAGAGCTGTCTCTATCCTTTGAATTTTATGTTAGGGGAAACCTCCAATAAAGGCCGACAACAATTAGCTGAGTTACCCCCACAATTGGAGTGAGCCCCATCACTTTGCAAAGTATCTACTCATCTACCTGATGTGCAATCTACCAAAACCTCTCTTGAACCCTCACCCCATCCACACGTTGGGAAAATCACTAGTTTAGTTTTAAATATATTGCATGGATACCAATTTAATTTTAAATTTTTTTATTTTTGTCAATGTAGTCCTGAATGTATGCACGAAATTCCAACGTAGTCATTTTGGCCAATATGTTTGGAAATCACTGATGTGACGGTCCACATAGAACATTATTTCGAGTAAAGCCATACATGTTAGTGTGTTACTCAGAATGGCTGACGATGACTAGACATCACATCAGTAATTTTTAGTGTCACTTGGCTGAAAGAACTACATTGGAATTTGCGTAGGATTTAAGACTGCATTCTTAAAATTGAAAAGTTCAGAACTAAATTATCATCCATATAATGGTCATTGGAAACGCAATTGAATAACAAATAATAGCAAAATGCGATACGCATTACGACTTCAATAACCATTGGCAAAACGAAATTTACCTAGATAGTATTTGATAAATCAAGATTGTCCAATATAATTCCAAAAAAAAAAAAAAAAACACACACACATTGTCAAGGAGAAGGAAAAGTCCTTGTCATTCCAACCGCCTACCTAATTTCATTCACGACCGAATTGAGTGCAACAAGGCAAGCATTATCATTTTCAACAGTGCGCTCGAAGATCGCGTACTAAACCTAAGTTGGGAATAATTCACCCCAAATAATTATTTTCTTGGCATTTTACATCTGTGTCATAATCGCGTAAAATCGATATCGGCTCATGCATAACTCTTTGGTTCAAAGGAACTAAGATAATACAAATATATCCGGCCTGAGCTTTCGAGTTTGTTCATCGCAGCGAGCTGCTGATTGTGTACATTAGCAGTTAGAGCTTAGCGTACTTCTTATACTTCTTTTCTGCGCCCTTCAAATGCTCGGGGACGGGCTTGCTGCAGATGAGAGTAACCCTAGATGACGACACCATGGATTCGCTCTCGGAGACGTCCGGGCTCACCTTCCCTAGTCGCACCTCCCATACCTGCTCCAACACCAATTCATCAAGACCAGACCGATGATGATACAGGTTCGAGTCATGATAGACAGGACCATCTCGGAGGAACCGGTTTTACGCGCACTCAATGCATGCGAGCCGACTTGTTCTCGGGCCCTAGATGATGTGTGCATCACACCATTTAACGGTCGATATCAAATTGGGCTCGTACATTGTGCAAGAATGTCTATTTTGACGGCGGAGACAAGAATCGATCAAGGCAAAGTACAACATCGGTTGCTCCAAGCTGTTGTTAATTTAGTTCGAGACATCGACTCCCCAAGTTGTGTTCAGAGCAATGGCTGTACTCACCTAAGAACCAGTACCTAACCCATGTTGACCCTACGGAAAACTACCCCAATTGTTTGGTCGATCTACCCATGCGTGTGCAGCATTTGCAATTTTGATCTCATGACAGTCGATCATAATTCAATAAGTAGAAAGCAAAAGGTACCATCCGAGCAAAAGGCAAATCTTTCCAAAGAAAAATAACACAAATAGTCCTTGAGCTTATCTTTGAACTTTTAATTAATTTAATATTGCCTATGTGGTACATATTCAATTTAGTCCTTAAAGTATATGAAAATATTTAGTACCGTCCTTCCATTAATTCTAGTTAATGAAATTTGCTGATTTGGCTTCCAATTCGATACATTTATACGGTAGATAAAAAGAAAAGTTACATGTGGGTTATTTACGTAAGATATTCAACTCAAATTAGAATATAACAATCAATTTAATTTGTTTAATTTGATCAATTTGAAAAAAAAAATGATCATCCATGTTATTGCGATATCCTACATCAAAGAATTGATAGGGCATGGAACAATTAATATATTCTAATTGGTTCATAATTTATTAACTTAAACTATTGAGAGCAGGTGTGCTCAACTAGATATATTGACAAGTTCAAACTTAAGTTCCCTTTTAGCAATCTTCCCAGGTGAAGGTATCACGCTTTCATTACGCATTCCTAGCAATTGGATGGCGTGGACTTTTATATCTTGACTCCTAATTTGAGCCGGAGGTCAAGAGAAAGCTGCAACCAATAGAATTTTCCTAATCCTCCCTTCTCAAGAGGAAGAATGTGAAATGCTTTTTCCTTTCCGTATGGACTAGGAGATTCAATCTAGCCATAAGAAGAATGCTTAGATGATAAATAACTCACTTCTTAGTCTTTGACCCCCTCAATCACTATGAATGCCCCCGATCAATGCAATAGAATGTGTTTATTTATCTATCTCTTGACTCGAAATGGGAGTAGATATCCTGACTCTTGATTTGTTTTAAATATCTTACATATAACGCTTTTTTTGTCCACTGTTTAAATTTGCCAAATTGAAAGCCAATGGAAGGATTACATTTAATATTTTCATATAGTCTAGAGATCATATTAGATATTTATTAAAATCTTAAGGACCACATTGAACAAATTAAAATTTCAAGGTTGACATTGCATATGAGAAAATTCCCAAGAAAGTCATTAATCTATTGCATTTAAGTTAATTCAGTCGTGAACCTCTTAATTTTGTTAATTGAGTCATAAACCTTTTTGACAATTTCCAAATGAAGTCCATCCGACCAATTTTTGCTGGAAATTGCTAACATGGGTACTAGCCATTCTATTGGCATGGACAGCGTTGATGTGAATAATTTTTAATAGTTTTTAATAATTTTTTCATTTTTTTTCCCTTTTCTTTCCTAGTGGTTGGTTCATGATAGGTGATGGCCAACAAGGGTTAGCCTTGCTTGTGCAACGATTGGCTTGGCTGGATCTATTTGGGGGGAAGGGGCGGGGAGGGGCTCACCTAGGCCAAGGCGGCCTTGCTAGGCCTCATCCTTGCCAGATGGTTGGCCACCGGCTAAACTAGAAAAAAGAAAAGGGAAAGAAAAAAATTCAGAGAATTTATTAAAAAAATGTAAAACTTGTCCACACTAACATTAGCCGTATCACATGACCGACATTTACGTTAGTGATTTTTCACCAAAATTGGCTGGATGGGCTTCATTAGCAAATCATCAAAATGTTTAGGACTTAATTGGCTAAATTAAAAGATTTAAGACTAAATTTATACAAGTATAATAGTTTTCAGGACCTTCTTGGTAATTTTCCCACTATACAATGGGGTAAAGTTTAGGAATCATTTGCTTATTTTTCTTTAATTCTAATGAACATGATAGATTACGGGAATTCTCTATTCTCACGCACTTAAAATTTGGTCTTAAAAAGACATGTTTGACAAATCATAGCTTATTTTCATAGCTAACATGGGGAAATTGTCTAAAAGTCATAAACCTACTACATTTTGGCTAATTCAATTCTAAATCTTTTAATTTTATCAATTGGATCTTAAACTATTCAATAACTTGCCAATTAAGTTTATCGGGTCAATTTTGGTCGAAATAGGTGATGTGGACAATTTTTGTAATTTTTTGTTTTTATTTTTCTTTGCCTTTTTTTTTTTTTTTGGGTGCTGATTAGGGGTGTGCAACTGGACCGGGTATACATGGGAACCGGACCGGCCCACCCAAAAAACAAGGTCGGGAATCGATTCCTGTTGAAACCAGTCCGGGAACTGGGTCCAATTGATTACCCACCTAGGAATTGGTTCTCGGATCGGTTTTGGAATCGGTTTGGGAACCAGTTTTGTAAGTATAAATCCAAAACTCTATTTTTTCCCCTTATTTCTATTCTTACTTCGGCAATCACACGGCATTTTTCCTCTTGGCTCTCTCAAACACGCACGGCACTCCTCCTTTATCATTCCTCTTCCTCACTTGCTTCCCTCCCTCATCGGCTCCCACTCGCACCGTTCAACAGACGGACGGTGTCCGTCGCCGCCAAATTCTTGTGTACCACGTGGATTGGTTCGCCTAATTTCTCTTTTATAGAAAGAGTTATGCTTGCATAAATGAGTAGCTTCATGTAATAGTTGTGAGAATAAGATTAATATTAGACCAATGTTTGGTGCTAATTATTTGCCTTATAATTTTTATATTATAATTGGCCCTATGGATCAATAATTTTTCGTTTAGTTAAAAAGTTAATGTATTTATTTATTATAAGTGCTTAATGTTTTGATACAAATTAGGAGGGTTACGTTATTTCTCACGTATTAATATAAAATTTGAAGTTGTATAGGATATCGGGAGATTACAAAATAGGTTCTAATGGTGATTCGGGTACAGGATCCAATATAAACAAGGTCGGGTATATGGTCCAAAAAATGGGAACCGATTATAATAGGGTTGGATACAGAGTTCAAGTCTAGACCCTATCTACCATGGACCCGATCATCCCTAATGTCGGCAAAGGTCACTAGCAACCCTCACTGGCCACAAAGGTCTCCCCAAACTAAGTGAGGACCAACAAGGGATGAAAGTGACTCTCATTTTTATTTTTATTTTGTCAGTCCTACTCTATTCCTACTCTACACTCACTCTCGACTTTCGCCCTACCTCTGCTTGCGGGCGTGGGAGTCGAAACCCACTCCCGAAACTTACGCGTTCCCACCCATCCCCCGAGAAGGTGGGGATTTGAACCCCTCACTTCCCCTTCCACGTTGGAAGAGTAGCCACTGGGGCGAACCCCCGGTGGTTAGTGACTCTCATTGACATAGAAAAAAAAGGCAAAAAAGAGGGAAAAGAGAAATAACAAATAAAATATCGCAAAATTAATAGAATTTTTTTAAAAAAGAAATTAAAAAGTTATAAAAATTATCTATGTTAATATTTGTGGTGCCGCGTAAAGCGGATGTTTATGTCAGCAATTTTTAGCTAAAAGTGATCAGATGTGCTCAATTGATAAATTGATAAATGGTTTATAACTCAATTGACAAAATTGAAATGTTTTGAATTAAATTAATTAAAATGTAATAAATTTATAATCTTTTGGACAAAATCCCTGCTGATATGGCAATTCATGAACTTAACACGCCTATCAATTTGCACACGGCACGCTTCCTAACCGAGGATTCTCGTTTGCCAACTCGCAGGCCAATTCAACTCCGGACAAACCAGCCATTCATTACTAGCCAGTTGCCTTGTACGGGCACATCTGAATATGGTCAGACATGGATCGCTGCTCGCCACCCAAATCCTCTAAAGATTCACGATTTTAGCGGTGAATTAATACCGAGACGCGAGAGAGGACGGAGGGAGCTGACCTGAATGGTCTTGCCGAGGCTGACAGGGGTGGCCTCGGCCCGGACGAGGTCGCCGATCACCGCGCTCTTCACGTGGTTGATGCTCAGATGAATCCCGGCTACCTGCCTGTAGCCAGACGCGACGAAGGCCCCGATGCTCGCCAGCGACTCCGCAATCATCGCCGACACCCCGCCGTGCAACACCTTGAACGGCTGCCCCCCCACCGCCGACGTCGAAAGAAAAGACGAAAAGAAATTCAGATTTTTTATTTGATACCCAGCCCGTCGGAGAATTCAACTTCCCAAAAGCTGTTCGAGAAAAGAAGGAAGTGTTACCTGACAGCACTTGTGGGAGACGAGGATCTTGCCGGTGACCCTGCTGGCGGATATGTCTTCGAGCTCGAATCCGACCACATGGAGGGGCGAGTCTAGCTCCTCCGTCTTGGATAGAGAAGAAGAAGAAGAAGAAGAAGGATCCATGTTAAAACGATATAAAATTGATTGTTGAAACTTTGAGCAGGCAGGTTGCTGGATTAGAAAGTTGATTGTTAGTGCTCTTCTTTTAAGAATGTTTTGATTTACGGTGGGTTGTAACGAAGACAAAAGGAAACCCGCGTGATTGATGGTGGGCTACGTTTGGATAAGCTATCTTTGGGCAGGCTCTGTAAATGCTTTCCCAAGAAGAAAAGGAGCACTTGTTGAATTTTTGTCAAAGCATGTAGGTTTCAATATTTGTCAAAAGGAACTTCCCGAAGACTCGATTGCTGTTGACTAATTCAACACGTGCTTTTTTTGTTCACATTTGCGTGCTTAGAATGATATGTGCTTGGGCCGTTCGTTTTCGTCATAAAATGCACCGTAGGCTTTCCGCTAATCATGCAGGGACGTGAGGGTGAGGGTTGTATGTCTATCGAGGTTAACAGGAAGCATTTCACGAACAATTTCTGCCCAATTTCGTGCGCCCTTGTTCCAAAATTCCGAAGTTTATATTATTGTTCTTCCGGTTCCGATCATTCAGGCTTTTGTGTCTCCAGATCACACTCTTCTACGGGGTTGTGGGATTGATTCACCATGCTAAACCAATTGAAGCTCCAAAGTCTTAAACAGTAGGATAATACCAGAAAAGGGTAAAGATGGAGAGATAGAGAGAGAAAGTGTGTGTGTGTGTGATTCTGGTTTGGGGGCCTCGCATGGGGATGGTATTTGGTAGGCCCGAGAACTAGAAGCATAGAGTCAAGAGAGAGAGTGAGAAGGCGTGGGGATGGGAAAGGCCGACTGTCCTTACCATTTCCTGGCTGCATTTCATCTCCAAGCGTCACCACCTACCTGACCAACTAGAGAAAAAAGATATCTGTCTCTTTCTCCCGTGAAAAATCTGACATTTAAAAAAGAATATATCTTTCAAGATGTAATTTCGAAAAAAATAATAATATTTTTCAATATTTGACTAATATATCAAAATGAATTATAAATTATTTTGTCATTTGAAAAGGAAAATTTGCATTTTATTTTCCTAATAAACATGCACTATTTGGGCGCTGGTGACTTGAGCACAAGCGACAAGGGAATTGGACATGGGTATCGAGATCATGGACATAGCCTTCCTGAATCTAAGCTCGGCTTCAATGACCTAGGCCTAGGCGCTAGTGACCCAAGCATGGCATGTGCATCGCTCCTAAGTTCATAGACGTTGAGTCCTAGACCTAGTGCCCAAACCTAGTTCTCAAAGCCTTAGCGTTGTCAACAAAAATTGAGCATGAGTCCACACCATGTCCGGGTCCCCAGCAAACAGGCTTGCGTCTTTCAAGAGATTACTCAAGTCCACGAAGGTCAGGCCCAGGACTCAAGAGTGGTCCAAGCTTGGGCTCGATGGACCAAGGGACATGAGCCTGGCCTCCATGGACTTGAACTTTGGTGCTAGGGATCCAAGCACAAGCACTAAGGTCTCAAACCCAACCTCCATAAACTTGGGCCTTGCCCCAATGGACCCGGCCCAAGCACTAGAGACACAGGTAGAAGCATTGGGGTCCTAGCCCTACCTTCCATAGATCTAGGCTTGAGCACCAGGGATCCATCTATGAGCACTAGGGTCCTGAGCCTTGCCTTGGTTGATTAAGGCCCAAACTCCACTGACCTAGGCTCAGGGTGCCAAGAATCCAGGGCATGGCCAATGAAGTCTCAAGCCCTCAGACATCAAGGATCCAAGCATGCGCATCAAAGTCTCAAGCCTAGTCTCAATAGAATTGATTGTGACCTTTAAGACTCGAGCTCGCTATCAAGGACTCGGGAATGGGTGCTGGGGTTCTTGTTTCTAAGGGGAGAATTTTTAGTTTAAGTGTTGATAATTAGTTATATTTTGAAAAATGATTTTTGAATTTTTAAAGAGAAAATATTTTCTTGAATTTAACTACGGGGTTTTCATTGACCTATTCTTTTTAACGATTCAAATGGCGAACGATGAAGAAAATATTTTTTCAAAAAAAAAAAGGCAAAATAAATAGGGCCTAAAAGTCTGCTCATTATGAAAAGGAAAATTTGCCCAAACATAATGGACCGATTTTGTTCGATGTTTGGAACATAAAACTTATCCACTTAGGGCATGTTTGTTTGCAACTTGTTTCTGTTCCCAGGAACAAAAATTTCTGTTTTTTTTTGCTAGGAACAAAAAGAATGAAAAACGCGTTTGTTTGCGTTTTTGTTTCAAAACTATTTTTTTGTTCCTTAAACACATTTGGAATGAAACAAAGAAAAAAAAAAAAGTTGTTTCTTGTTTCAAACAAAATTTAGAAACACTTCTCTCTTTTTCTTTTTCTTTTCTTCTTCTTTTTCTTTCTTTTTTTTTGGCCGGTCGCCGGCCTCGCCATGGCCGGCGACCGGCCGTTGGGGGCCTCGGCGACCTCGCCCGAGCGTCGCCGGCCCCGGCGAGGCCGAGCTCGCCTAGCGGCCGGCGAGGCCGAGCCTCGCCGTGGCCGGGCTAGGCCGCCGGCCCTCGTCGGCCGGTCGCCGGCCTTGAAAGGAAAAAGGAAAAAGAAAAAAAAAAAAAAGGAAAAATAAATAAAAAATAAGAAAGAAAATAGAAAAAATAAAATAAAAATATTAAAAAATTAAAAGAAATAAAAAAATTATACAAATTTACCAAACGTGTTTCGTTCATTTTTTATTCCCGAAACAAGTTTACCAAACGCGTTTTTGTTCAAAAATTGTTCCCCCGAACGAAACACTTTTTTCTATTTCTATTTCCCGGAACAATTTTTAAACAAAAAACGTTACCAAACGCACCCTTAGTAACCAATCATCCTAATATGGGGTGCTAAAAAGCTGAGTTACTTGAAAGCTCAAATTGGTCCGGTTGCTATCTACAAGCCCAATAATGTGTGGAGATGAGATTTGGATTACTCGATATGATGTCACCTGGGTTATTAGCCAGGTTGATTCACCGAGAATTCTTGATTATGGGGTTTCGAAAGACTTAGGGATAGACTTGAAGAGAGATTGAAGACAATGTGGCTTAGGATCGTGTCACTTAGGGTTTTTAAGGTAGATGAAATAACCTGATTTATAGATAAAAATGAAAACTATTTTTGACAGTTTTATTTTGAAAAACCAAGAAAATTGCAATATCATCTATAAAAACTATCACAAATTGATCCAAGAACGGTTGGACTTTCGACTTTCCCAAGACTAGCATTCGGCTGAAAGTGCAGTCCTGCGAATCTTTTCAGGAAGATTGGCATGGAAATCATTCGAAACAAGGCAAGGTTTTTCGTTCCCCACGTGCGTGTGAAAAATCATGAGGGTATCGCATTAGCTGACATTGATATCATGTCTGCTGCAGAAGGCCACTCTGTGGAAAAAGGTGCATGCGATTAAAAGGAAAATTATTTACAAATTTTAGTACTTAAAAAGACCATCTAGAACATGGATTTCCACAGTTTTGACTTTTGTCATGTGAGTTTCTCTCTCCAACCGAGACCAGAGAAGAATGGGATCTTGGATTGAAATGTAACGAATCTTAACCGCTCAAGAGTAACTTATTTGTTTTCGATTCAATGGCGAAAAGTGCCGGAGGTACAGTGTCTCCTATGGACCATGGATCACCCACTTAAGACTTTGCAAGGTAGATACTTTTATCTAGTGAGACATATATTAGAAGTGTCATAAATTGTGTATAGTGTTCACTTTGCTATAAAAAAAGTTTTTTTTTTTTTTTTTTCTGATCACTTAAGTGTCATTTTTTTTTTATAAAAAAAATCACTTAAGTACCGACTTTGTTTCAAGTTACTGGAAATTCGAGATGACAATATTTTTTTTTTTTTTTTTTTTTTTTTCCGGTTGACGTGGCTCATGGTATGGTGAGTTAGAAAATATTAACTCAAACGACGTGGTTTAGAACATACTTGCCCCAAATTCAACCTCTTCAAATCCTAATCTCAAAATTGGTGAATTGGGGAAGACTTTAGCCTTTTTTTTTTTCCCTTTTCAAATCCTAATAACAGAAAAATTGGTGCAAAATTAGGAGTTGCATGATAAACCAAAATTTCTGTTCCGAAACAAATTTTCTATTCTAGACTTGTTTACGGAATAGAAATCCGTTTGATAAAATTATTTCAATTTTCTATTTCTAAAATAGATTTTTGTTTTGAAAATAGGTTTGGAATAGAAATCAAAAGTAAAAAGTTTATACTATTTTATTTTTGGAATAGAAATGAGAAATAAAAGTTTTTCTCATCGTTCGTCCTTGCTATAAATCGGTCATCCATCCGTCGTCGTCGTTGACCACCGTCCCACCTTCTGTCGTCGGTTGCCAACCGCCACCACCGCCATCTGTCATCTGTCGGTAGTCGCCGGCTGTCCGTCGCTGTTCGTCATCCGCCGGTTGCCACCGTCCGAAAGGGAGAAATTTTGTGTTGTTATCAAATGAATTTCTATTTTTAGAGTGGAAATTTTATGTCGTTATCAAACATGTATTTTTGTTTAAAACTCATCTAGAAATAGAAATAAAAAATCTATTTCTCTTCTAAAATCAATTCTCGACTAGAATGGTTATCATTCCCGCCCTTAGTAGCTGAAACTCTTGATGGTGAGAGAAAACAAGGAGCCCTGATGAAGTTTCGGATGTTGCGAAACGAAAAATACTGAAAACCAAGTTTGCATCAATAGAACAATGATGGCCGCATCGAGGGACACGAAAGTGAGGCAGACAACGGAAGTAGAGGAGGAGGAGGAGGAGGAGGATGGTCACCCTTCCAGATGCCCATGGCAGAGAGGCATGAGGCGAGGGAGTCAACGGAGCGAAACCTCCCACAATCTCACTTTTATTCTTATAAAAAAAATTTTAAAATGGAGCTAAAAACTAGAAAACAACCTCCTTACCTCACATTTTCCCCTTTCTGCTGATTTCACCCTTGATATTGCACTCCACCAAAGCAAAATCCTTATGTAGATATATTGTTTTTGTTTGTCGGATGGCTGCTTTTTGCTCGGCAGAAAATCATGTGATTTCTGTGTTGTCCATGGAAGGAGTTTCGTAATACCATTGGAATCGAGAGAGAAGAGAGAAACGAGAACTAGAGTGAAAGGATGAGATTAAGACTCGAAATGACACCGTATAGTCAAGACGGGCCAAATCACTGTCCAAGTTGGAATTCATTTTTCATCAAAAAAGCCATTGAAATTTTATCAAAAATGCCACGTCAAATGAATTGCCAGAATTTTTTACCGGAGGCACTTAAATAATTGTTTTTTTTTTCCAATTTGACAACTTTTGGTATTAAAAATGAGCGCCGTACGTAACTGTTGATATTTTTAGTGTTCGTCTCCCATTTCCTTTATATAAATTATTTGTATTGTTATAACTTTACCAAAAAAAAAAAAAAAAAAACTATTTGTATTGTTATAATATATTTAGGTGAATTTCATAACTCCTTCTTTCCATTTATCAGGATTTATAGATACATAAATTATCTATTGATATGTAGTCAATAAAAAAAAAAAAAAAATCAACTGATGTTATTGCTCCAAACACATCACACAATAAATGTGTAATGTTATATGTCTTTTGATATAACATATTCATTAGCCGTACTTTGATCTCGAGTTAAGGAGAAAGTTTTGAATTAATACTCGATCGCCCCGTCCCCATCTCCGCCTGCACTATTTTCTTTTGGGAAAAAGCCACCAAAAACCCCCAACTTTGCGCTGAGCGACATTTACCCCGAACTTTGTTACGCGACGTAAAAAACCCCGAAATTTGCTAACCGTGACACATTTGCCCCAAACTTTTATTTGTGACACAAAAAACCCAAAACTTTCATTTGTGTGACACATTTACCCTAAATCATAAGGGCGTTTTGGTCTTTTCACTTTTAAAAACTTTTTTCTTTTTTTTCTTCTTCTTCTTCCTTCCCTCCGCCGGCCATGGTGGAGTTGGCGGAGGAAGCCGGCGTCCGGCGAGGGCCTCCCTCGCCCGACGCCGGCGAGGGCACCCTCGCCCGTGTCGGGCGGCCCTCGTCAACGTCGGATGAGGGCCTCCCTCGCCGGATCCGGCGAGGGCACCCTCATCGACGTTGGACGGGGCCTCCCTCACCCGACGCCGCAAGAGCACCCCTCGCCGGATCCGGCGAGGGCACCCCTGCCGGCGTCGGGCGGGGCGGCCCTAGCCAGCCCGGGCGAGGGCGGCCCTCGCCGGACGCCGGCTTCCCTCCGCCGGCTCCGCCATGGCCATGGCGGAGGGAAGAAAGAAGAAGAAAAAAATAAAATAGAAAAATAGAAAAAATAAGACGAAAATACCCTTAATAGGTAAATGTGTCACAGTTAGAAACTTCGGGGTTTTCACGTTACAAAATAAAGTTCGGGGTAAATCACATGTCGCTCGAGCGCAAAATTTGGAGTTTTTGGTGGCTTTTTCCCTTTTCTTTTTATCTTGCATATTTTTGAAACTATGGTCATTAGCCACATCTGTGAATGCCGGCGTTCACAGCCGAATTGAATTTCCACGTCACATGTCAACTGGACCAATCAACTCGACGGACTAAATCTATACGATTGGAAAGGGGATGAGCACTAAATTGAGCACCAAAACAGCAAAAAGTCTAATTTTGACACTGCAATTCAACAACTTTTGGAAGGCTAAGCGTTCTATTTGCGAAAAAAGCCCATTCATTGTGGGAATTTGCGAACGAGTCCATATTCTTCGAATTATGTATGCAGGGCCTACTTTGCAATTAGGCCCCCTAAATTTGTTTGTTTTTTTAAGTGAGGCCTCTACTAGTTGCATGGATTAAATAATAGTCCATAATGTGTGCGAGTGATGGTCACCTAAATATGTGATTGACACGAAGAAGTTGGTCCCTCACCAACCACCAGACGATCCAATGCCCACGTGCTCGAGTTGTTGAAACTTGAATCTATCTTGAAAACCGATTACCTTCGTTTTATCATCTCATTGACCGTACTAGCACCAATCGCACCCCGGAAGAATCTCTACCAACCTATCTCATCAACCTACTCAAACCCCTCTTGTTAGGGTGTGTTTAGTTCAACTTTTCTCAATGACTTTGTATTTATATAAAAATTGTTTTCATGAAATATAAATAGTAAATAGCAAACAGACCTTAACAGATTCGAAAATTGGAAACCACCTGACCCACGGACGCTAAAGATGAATGTTGATACGTCCTGGTGTAGCTTGACCCTGGAAGGCTCAGTCGTGGGAATCTGTCGGAATGCTGCCGGACTTCTAGTCGCCGGTTTTGTCAAGAAGATTTCAGCTCCGACTGCCTGGGTTCCAGAAACCCTAGTCGTGAGAGAAGCACTGTTGTGGGTAAAAGAGAAATGGAAAGCTCGAACTCACCGAACTGATCTCCAGTTGGAACCCTTCACTGCAACTGATCTACAGGTGTGCGTATCCTTAGATTGCTTTTCTCTTGTTGAATGCTTATCGGGCCGAGAAGAGCCCCCTTGGCAAGCCCAAACGATTGTTGCTGACTGCACAGGCCTTCTGGCCCAACTTTGTGACGTTGCTGTCTCCTATGAGCCAGGGGAATTTAACAAAGCCACGGATTGGGTCGCTAAAGCCCATCGAGCCGATATCCTTCCTAGTAATTGGGTTTATGCTCCTCCTCAACCCTTAATCTCCTTATTATGTTTAGACTTTCCAACTAATGGTGTCCTATTTGCAGGCTAGTAATGATATTCACTATCTTCTGACAGAAATATAAATAGTATTTGGTAAAGACTTGTGAAATATATATTGTAGAGCAATTTTTGGCAATTGATGTGATGGTCCATCACCGAGGTCGCATCACCTTAAGCGAGCTTGATTTGGAAATGAGAGGCTCACAAGGCATCGACGACCCTTGATGAATGTTGACTAAAGGCCGGCAAGCTAGATCTGGAGCGATTGAAAGAGACGATGATCAATAATTGGAGTGAGAAAAGACATGAATACCAAAATAGAAATGAGGCCAACATTGGAAGAGGAAAATTCCTTAAGTACTTTGACATAGCATTATCAAAACTTTGAAAATCAAAACGGGTCCCAAGCTGCATCGGGTTTCCGGCATTTGTGAAGATCAAAAACTTTGGCCGAAAGACTTATGGGATTGTTTTAACAAACACCCTACCTTTGTCACAAGTGGCTTTGGAAGCCCAAAAGACTTTGAAAATGCTCTCCTAAAGGCTAGTGAGGAAATAATTGAAACTTGGATTAATTCTCATTATGTTTCCTTAAATCAATACATGTTCTCAGCCAAGCTCTTCCTGGAAACCAACCATTTCAAATTTTCTGTCATTGCGTCTGCAAGAGTTCCTAAAACGATAGAATCTTGGATTTTATTTAATCATCGGAAACCCGATCGAATAATAATTATATGCAAAATCTGAAAAGTTTCATGACTTCAATAGCGATGTATGCCGACAAAATTTAAGATTGACCATTATATTTTAAAAAAACACTTATCAATGCCATGATAAAGTTAATTGTGAAAATATTTCTTTACGTTACTTATGAGAAGGAAAATTTATATAATTCAAAATCCTATATTTGGTACCTGCTAAAAACATGATAAAATTGATATAAGAAGGATATCATCCGGATAGAATTATCCTATGGAAGATGTGGAATAAAGCTGTACGGGATTTCTAATATCCATAATATAAAAGTTATTTTTGTCGAATAACAAACTTCTTAAATTACTAAAATTAAATTAGTATTTGAATATTACTAGTATATGAGTTCTAATATAAAAATGGGTTAATACCTTAAAAACGCCAAACTGGTACACCCGTGATAAATTACCATAAACTATTTTTTTGACCATGAAAAATCCCAAACTGATACACCTGTGACAAATTTATCCCGACTAACCATAAAAAACCTTAAACTGGTACATTTATGACAAATTTACTCCAAACTAATTTATTCGACAACAAAAAACTCCAAACTGGTAAATTTGTGACAAATATACCCTCTACTAAATTGGATTAATACAAAAAAAATCATAAAAATTGTAAACTGTGACAAACAGAGCATAAAATCCCAAATTGGTATATCAATCAACTGTCACGTGTCATTTAACTTATAATTTGACAATAAAATTTAATAAAAACTAACAGAGGGTAAATTTGTCACAAGTGTACCATTTTGGGGTAAATTTGTCAAAGGTATACCAGTTTTTGGTTTTTGATGGTCAAAAAAATAGTTTGGGGTAAATTTGTCACAAGTGTACCAGTTTGGGGTTTTTAAGGGTATTAACCAAAAAAATTCTTAATAACAAAAAAATAACAAAAAATTATTTTTTATTTATAGATTTGAATTTCTTTCTATCTTATAATATAAATTCAGTATATATGCTATCTATGTTTATTATATATTTTAGGTATAATATTTTCAGTATATTAGTATAATTTACTATTTAATCAAATTTTACTAGAGTGATGGAAAGGTAGAGAAATAAAAAAGAAAAAAAAAAAGAAAGAAAAGATTTACAAAAGAGAGAAAAATAATAATAAAAAAAGCAAATAAAATGAAGTAGGCATGAGTATGTACCATCTTTATTTGTGCAATTTTTTGGTTTATTTATATTGATATCTTTGTTTATACCAAATAATAGACATAATATGATGTAAAAATATATCTAAGTTTATTATTACGATCCATTATACATGTATTGGATATAGCAGAATCCTTACATTTTGTATCACATCCTATCAAATCATATCATGGATAGAAATTAAGATGGTCAAACATAGCTAATTTTAGGTGGTTATCCTAATTGCCAGATACAACCTACTTTTACTCACGATCGAATTGAGTGCAACAAGGCAAAAGTTTAGATTTTATAATATCACGTGCCAAATCTGAGTTGGGAATATTTGGCCCCAAGCAATACACTCATAAGCAGTTTACAATTGCATGGTATATGCCTAAAATCGTGTTGTACAAGAAACTATGGGAAGTGATGTGACTCATAGAATTAGGAACAAAAAACTGCCAAAAGCTATTGGGCTTGGGCTACATAAAAGTTAGGCCCATGAAATTAAATTTCTTGGGCGGTCCCACTGACAGGAAATTTATCACCCACTAGAACCGTCGTTTCAAAAGCAGTAATATAATAGACGAAACTCCTATAGCCTTGTTACATCCCGTGTTCTCAGCCGCATGCTAAATGCCTGACGAGCAGAAAAAAAAGGAAAGATTCTTCATTTAATGATCGTCACGCGACATTTTAGTTCTCACTCGCTCTATATAACTCGAGCCATGACAACCTCTGCAGTTCAGGCTTTCAGTACAAGGGCACAAATTTGGCAAAGTATTACTCTATTACTCTCCTTTTGATATGGGATTGATTCCTAGAGGAGGCAAGAAACATGGGAAAGGGACTAGGAGCAGCAGCAAGTGTTCATGCTTCTCTTTCCTGAAGATTTTCAGAACCTGCGGATCCTTCTGGCACTGGTCCGAGAGTGACGATGAGACCGAGGATGGAACTGCTAGGACTGCGGCCCCGGTCACGGATGATGAGTTCGGGTGGCCGGTCGTCGTGGAGCCCAGAATTAATTGGAAATCTTCCGAGTTCATCAAGAAGTTTCATGAGACTCGTGAACCCTGAAACAGCAGTACCTTACTACTCCACAAATCGGAAGTTTGTGTCTAGGCCTCTCTTTGCGTGGCTGTGTCTTTCGTGTTGTTCTCTGTTGTTGTTATGTTGTGAGCTTGGAGGAGACGATGATGAGCAAAAAACCAATAAGAGCTTCCATCTCTTTATTTGTGGGTTTAGATTGCTGATGTATTTTCTTATATTGCCCTAATCCTATATTTGCTCTTCTTTATACGTTGCATGAATGACCTTCTAAGGCCATATAAGACTCGAATTCTACATGTGGCGCAGTTTGGTGTATTGAGACTTTTGATAGTAATGACAGGACAGAACTGCGGGGAACCGAAGTCCTGTAGCAATGAAAGAGTTCATGATTATGTATTGCATTTAGTTACCATCAACCCTCAAACAACAGCACTTGCAGCTTGAAGAATTTTCTTTAAACCCCCTAAGACCTACAATAGAGAGAGGAAGAGTGGGGAAATAGGCGCCGTGCCGCGATGGAAGGTGGACGCCGGTGACGGTGGCGGTCGCCGATAGTGGTGGTGGACACCAGCGCCAGTGTGGGGATAGGGCGGTGGTAACTAGAGGCCAGAGAGATGGTTAGGTTTAGTGTTTAGTGGTGTTTTCATAATTAAGCGATGGGCATGTACGTACGCACGCCACACATCTGAAAGTGCATAAGCTGGACACAGGAAGGTAGGGAGGAACCGAGCCCCATACTTAAATTACTCCTCTAGGGAACAAGGTCCATTGGACTCCAGTTATTGCAATAAAGGTCGCAAACAACTTACAGTGTGTTTGGTTCGACTTTGAAGGAATGTCTTTAAAAAATGTAAAGGCCTTTTGAGTTAAAGGGGTTTCCAAAATTCCAATAACGTTTGATAAAATGTATTTCACAAACATATTGGAAAGCCACTTTGACGTAAATGTTATTTGATAAAAACTAACCTTTGTAAAGGATTTTTGATATTTTTTTTTAAATAAAAATCTCAAACTATTTGCTAACATAACTCAGTTGCTGCCGGTGAGGGTGAGGGTGGCTTGTTGGCTGCTCATCAATGGCATGCCAGTGGGACATTGGCCATGGCAGAGGCAAAGTTAGGGTTTTCGATAATATTTCCGAAACTATGAAAGTTGAGCAAGAACAACATTAGAAGAAGAAAAAAGTCTATTTGGATTTCGAAAACGCAGCTCCAAAGTACCTTCAAACCTACCTTGTAAAGGCGTCTAGAAAGATTTGGAGATGAAATCACATCTCCCCAAAGCATCTCAAAATTTTTCCCAGCATTTGCATTTGTCCCAGGAGTTTGGGTCCCAAAGAGCTTTGCAAATTCCAAACCAAACACAACTTTAGTCTAGAAGGATCATCTTGAATTCTTTAATGCCCATATAAGACTCACTACATTGCCGGATTCCATTTCCGTTTGACACAATGGACTAGGAATCGGGCTACAAGGAATTAACGTCAACGTAAATGGTTTGCCTTTGCTTGGATTGGAAATAGACTTAACCCGATACGCTAAATCCCTGAAAAATGATCGCCTTCATTCCGATGAGGCGTTAAATGAATATGTCGATATCTGATTATTAATTTCAGGATCATTCGTTAAGGTTTTCTCTTTCTTTTCTTTTATCCTTCGTGTTGAACTGAGCTATTGCAAAATATTGAGTCAAACCATGATTAGTATTTTGCAGGAATTCCTATTTTGTTTATACATTATGCCCCGTATGTGTACTATGATTACACAATCTTATGAGGTTGCACTTGGTAAGATCATTACATTTAATCCTGATAAAAACAAGGTAATGAGAATGACACGATCTGCTTTTGTCAGATCAAATGTGGACGGAATCCTCCTTTTGAATTAGGAATCATCAGGGAAACAAAACATAAAGCGCCAGCCTAATTCGTGTTGAAAAACAACACCGATCTTCCTTTACCAAATCATCTGTATACGACTATAATCGGTCGACTGGCCTAACAAAGCCGCGTATAGTTATTTCCTAAGAGAGGTCTTTATACGCAAAGTGAAGCAATACATATAAACATATACTAAAAAGATATGTGAACCCAACATTACAATATTTAATCAGTTAAAAAATGTTTTGAGGGACAAGCTAAAGGCAAAAAGAGGTCATGCATGCATATAGAAAAGTACTTGTAGAAGGAAATTTCCATGCAAAATCTAATAACTTTTAACTTAAAAATTGATTTCTTAGAGATACCTAAAAGTTAGACAGCTTGAAGGCACTGCTGGGGTTGGAGGGACGTGGGGACTCTCCCCGGAAAAATCCAGGTCCTCTACCGGCCAATTTTCTTGCCCTAAAAGTCTAAAGGGGAAGATAAAAAGAAAGGAAAAGAAAAGAAAGTATCCTAAAAGCTTTCGTTTATTATGTAGTTTGGTATTCCCTCTTTCAGCTGCTTAAGCACTAGCTTTCCTTCTCGAAGGAACTCTCGGGCAGAAACAATCTGGTTAGCCTTCATCATGATTCATGACTATGTAGCATTTCTTTTATTAAAAAAAAAAATTATTCTCCCTCGATGCCAGTATGGACCAAATGTAGCGTACACGATTAGGATTTGTCAAAAAGAAAATAGTTACAGCTTTTATTCTAGATACCATCGATTAGACGCTTTTTACTATTAATGAATGATGGCAAACAAAATTAGATTTCGCATTATCATACATACATTTTGTGGATATGTACTATCAATGTGGCACCATACCAACAAAACAAAAATAGTTCAAAAAAGATAAGAGAGGGAGGGGTAGGGCATCGGTTCCACCGCAAAATATTGTGACTAGCAAGAGGCCAGCGACCCTTGTCGTCCTCCAGCAATGGCGGAGGACCTCCACTAAGGAGGGCATAGTCGACCCCTCTTATCAACAATGAGGGCAGTGTGGCCCTTAATAGGGGCTCGTGATGCTCCGATAGCAAGAGGAAGGTGACAATGCTCCACCCCTCTCCCTCCCTCGCCCTTTCTCTCTCTTAGGAAGGTGGCGACACCGTCTTACATCTCTCCCCCTTGTCTCTACCCTCGATCTTCATTTGCTCTCTCTAAATAAGGGCTTGATGATCCTCACCAAAGCTTGAAAAAGGTTGTCGGACCCTAGACGAATCGAGAGAATTTTTTCTTTTACCGGAATAACAAACATTTCAATTTCAACTCATCACATAAAACATTTTTACTATGTCTAAGGGCAGGGAGGCTCTGAAAATGCCGAGGGAGGATGCATTAGCCAGCCAATTCAATTCGACGAGAAAAAATCAATAGAGTTCGAGAATTTGATTGCATCAAAATTCGAAAGCATCCAATTAGAGGTAAAAAGGGACTAAATGAGAGGGGGCTTTTAAACTCCGTCGTTGAATGACTAGATTTATCTAGGCCTACGAATTGGACTAGGTCAAAGTCCCATGTGTACAAGCTAACCATTACTTGGTGGCTACGCAGGACAGGTAAAAAGGTGGTCTAACACAGAAAGAAAATCATTTGTTTAGCTGATTGTTATTATACTAATGAAAGTACTCAGCATCCATTGACCAGTTCCAGAAATCGAACTCCTGCTGTTAGACCCCGGGATTCCCACAAACCAAGAGGCTCACCGATCTGAACTCTGACACCTAGCAGTTACGGACGTTCGTTAAAACAAATGATATAAATCTTCTTTAAATTTCATAAAGAATGCATTGTATTTGTACATGGCCCTTCTCTTTGATCCTCACTGTCCTAGCTTTTGTGTTCTCTTTAGTGAGATTTCGACATAATTTAACTGAATATCTCCTTTCACAGCTGTTCTACAGAAAGATCTTTTCCTGCAGGTTCTATGTGAGAGAGCGAGGAAGGGTCAGGGAAGGGAAGGACCGTGGAGTACAATAAAGCTCTAGTTCCGTAGGGCACTGCTTTTTGGGGAGATTCCTCTGGGGCAGCGAGTAGTATAATCAGCAAAAGTTAAAGTAGAGGGTTGGCAGGCACTACAGCACCTTGGAAACCACCGTTCGTGGGTCAAATTCAAAGCAGAGGACAACAACACTTATGCTTCTTCTCAGTTTCCGACCATTATACTATAAGAAATTAAGATGAGATGTTCCAGTTTTCTTACTAATGTCATTTCGATCGATCTCGGCCGTCCATTCCATCCAACAACCTCCTTAAGCAACCTTCCCCCCACACTCCCCAAAAAGAAAAGCTCGCGTCTATAAATTGGAAGACCCGCAGTTCATTTGACTCCAGAACTTGAACATCAACACCAGCTTGTGTCTGTTCATTAGGTCAAGAAATCGTTTGGGTTCGAGAGCGTGACGTTTTTGTAGAGAAGAGAGGCAGATATACTGAGATGGGTCATAGGAAGTCGTCGTTCTTCTCCATGTTCAACATCTTCAAGTCGTGTTGCTCCAATGGTAGTGACTACATGTCCGACGATGGTGGCTATGGGAGGAAGATACGCCCCAGCGATGAGGACCGAGGGTACTGGGTCGCCGAGCCCGGGATCGACGGCAAAGCAACGGACTTCATCGCCCGGTTCTACGCCAGCCATGTCTCAGACCCCGAGAGGCAGACTTTTGCAGTTTGATGGCTATTGCTCTCTCTCACTCAGCATCTCTCCCCAGTCCATGCGTCTCTCTTGTAGATGAAGCTCATCCAAACCTTTCCACGATTTTTTGATATTTCTTTCGAGAATAATGCTCTCTCTGATGTCCTGTAACTCACCATGAGTGCCCCCGATTTGTAAGTTCATTGAAATGAAAAGAATAAATGTGCCAGTGTAGCTTCTCCTTCTGAAAAAGCCTTATCTTCTTCAGTTTGTGGCATTTGCAAGTTGACACGCCTCTGTCGGTCTCAAATACCTTCACGCTCGGTGCATAATCTCGCGGCTGTTTTAACTGATCAATAGATGGTTTTGGTCTAAATGACAAACCGTGCACGAAATTTAGTCCAGCCTGAATCAGGAACCCAGGTGCAACTTCGCGAATTTTCACCAAGACTCTCGATCCAAGAGCTTTGCATCTAGAAATGCAATTCCAGAAATGGGAAATCCTTAATCATGCAATGTTTCCTTTACGATTACAACTAGCATTCTGAGTCCTCATATATCACTAAAAATTTTCGCAGCAATTGCACCTGCAGTTGAAATATGAAAGTGATTTTTGTGGTCGCTTCTGAGTGGTAATCTTTTCAGAGCCATGAGCAGACGAAGAGGCCTGAACATAGTCATTTTAAACGGCTAACAGCTATCATCAAGTCCTTCAAGTAATCTGAAGACTTCATTAGCATCTAATACGGGTTTCTCAATGAAATGCAATTGATCACAAAAAGATTTAAAGTCGCAACGATAAACAAGTAAAAGACTTATTTTCTTTCCCGGTGTGTTGAAGTCATCCAAGGAAGTCAAGTTCACGAGTCACTGAACCTTTGCTTGAAATGATTAGTGAGAGCTTTCCATATATTTCTGCTACTGTTCGAAGGCTAACGTTATCTCCAAAAACCTCTTCTGAGAATGGGCTGGGATCCAAGATTTTTTTGAGTTGATTAGTATGCACTATCTCGTCTGTAAGGCAACCAAGTAAAACTTCAAGTTTCAATCAGAGACTATACTTGTGTCTTCCAAAGTAAAAAAGTTATTTTCATTGAGTTTCATGTAACAAAGTTTGCCACATTGACATTCAAAGGAAATGTGAATTTTGGGTTGGAAGAAGACATGGTTATATTGATTTTTCTTTTTATATCTAAACAGAAAAAGATTATGTGTCCTTGCGTATAAACAGAGAATCGAGTCAAATAAGCACACGCATTTCATTGATACTTATTATAATATAAATAGAGAGATATCACCTCCTATACTAATAGTGGAAATTAATATGAAGATAATACTTCAAACTACATGAAACCTAAATAAAAAATAAATTGAGGAAAAAACAAATGATTGGCTAGTGCCTCTCCTCGCTGATTTGTGAAAGATCCAGTGTTTTAACTATGCTGATTTTTTTCGCAATTTGGTTTGTTCCTCCAATAAATTAGCCTGGAGTTTACCTTTGAAAACGACACTGCTTGACTTGCAGAACATATAATTGTGCATCGTACACAATGATCAGTTGTTCTCATCTTTCCTTTTAAGACTTTGAGTCATGTCTAGGTTCCCTCTTTTCTTTGTTCTCCTTTTTGGCTTTATGTTCCATCTCAATGTTCTGCAAAACATGGAAAGAAAGAATTTCTCTGGAGTGCATGTGCATGTGAGTATCACTGAGTTTCATGATGAAGACTGTCTGAAATGAATTGCTCAAGTCTAAATGATTCAGGCTTACATTATTACAGCCAGAGAAAATCTGAGCCTATCACTCCTTGTCTTGTACTTGCAGCATTTCAGATAAGATGCTTGAAGATCCTTTATTTGATGCTTCTAAAAACAACATAGAAAAATGTCAGGACATATGCATAGTTTCACATCATTGTAGATGAAGCCGAACCTCTTAGCCAAATGATAAGTGAGAATATAGCCAAAGTTATCATAATGCAGGATTTTTCAATTTTTTCCCTGAAAAGACTGTTCGATTTTAAAGATCAATAGCTTTTTGAAATGCTAGATTGGTTTATAATTGTAATATCTAGAATTTGATGACTAAAGGTCATTATTAACTCGAGAGCTTGATTTTTTAGCACAAATTATGCAGCAGCAAAAGCACTGATGAGCAAAAGAAGAAAAACTAATCTGGCCTCGAGACTTGGGGCTTTACCCAATGTCAGATAAAGCAATACTGTGTTACATTTTCATATCCAATTGGCATTAGTACAGGAAGCTACCTGAAGGAAACATGGATGCCCCGCCACAAATCTACAGAGTTCCGCCTAACCAGAAGTCACTTTGAGGTAGATGCAATTGTTTAATAGGACGTCACATATTAGTAATGGCAAGATACCCATCTTGGGTAGGAAAAAAACAGTCTAGTCTTTTTCACTGCTTATAGTTTACTGAATCATCCCAGCACACATGACATATCCTACCAATAATGTCAATCTATGGTGAGAGAATGGAAAAGTGCGCTAATTCTTGCACACAATCTTTGTGATGTAAAAGGTTCAAGGCAAAATATTCATGTTGCTGTATGATAATACTGGAAAGTGAGTTGTCAAGCGAAAGAAGAAAGGTTTGGCTTGGCTTGTAAATGGGAAGGAACCCAATGCTCCCTGGGGTCCAGCTCAAAGGCCTACAAGCCCAGGCCAAAGCATCGCAAAGCAAAGAGCTCACCCTCAAAGTGGCTCACGATGACCCCTATGAGAATGAAAAGGATTGGTGTTGGCGAAGAGTGCTTGTTAGTGACTGCTTAAGAATTAAGTACACACCCACATGCTGAATCGTCAATTTTTAATTCATCCACTCCAGGTTGTCTTCTGGATTCGATGTTAAGTAAAAATCATTGTGATTGTGCCAGGCATGAGAAAAAGTTTACCTTTTTCTCAGGGTTCTGTTTCTTAATGCTTTCTCTTTTTTTCTGAAGAAGGTGAAAATGTATCGTGGACCTGTTGCTTTTTGTGAGATTCCTCTGTTTAGGTTCTTCCTTCGAAGATGCTTCCTTAGAACAGTTGGTTTCCTCGAGGCTTTATTTGCTTTCCTATTTGACTGTCTGAATTACCAACAGTTGCTGATTGACAAATTAGAATATGAAGCCCCAGTGGTTGGCGCAGCTGGATGAGCAACGGGCTCGGGTGTGTTTCATCATGACATGAGTTTGATCCCCTCCGTCCGCCATGGGGTGTTAGCCAATCCTTGTCAGCCACCTGCGTGGGTTGCAGGGTGTTCATGGACCCTGGCTTAGTCGGGCAAAGCCCGGATACCTCCTGTAATAAATACAAAAAAAACTAGAATCCGATTTTTCTCCAGTTTTACAGCTTGGTCCCTTTGTGTCCCATGACTGTGAATTCCAAGAATGTTACGCCTCCACCGTACTGTTTTCTGCGACAAAAAGCGCCAGTTGCGAGCCCCTATGTTGAGCCGAAGCCTGAACTAGTGAGCTCATATGGGAGTGACGATGAGGTGCAATGCGGACTATGAACATATTGCATTGCACTGAGTTGCTGCAAGGTCCTTTCTTTATTTTTGATACAACTCAGTTTCAAATTCTTTGCTTAGTTCAAGATTGTTCATCTGACATCTGAATTCAGTTCATGGATGAACTTATTTGGCTAATTACCGCACCAAACTTTCCTTTTGGAGGGATAAGAAGAACCAGCAGCCATTCATTTCATTCCTGAACTTTTCCATGTATGATCAGCATCATGGCTGGATGCTCGAGACAATTTCTCACAAGATTCTCTCACTTATCAAGCCCACACAAGAAAGGAGGGCCTTCAAAACTTTCTATATTCGAAAGAATCCGGTCAAGTCTCGCCTTTACGTCGCCTTCCATGTCTCTCGATTCAATTTAATTATGTAGTTTTCTATTAATCCGATCCTTCCTTTCACTACTTTCCTGAAGATCTCATCACGCTTTAGCACAAAACAAACCATGCCTGCACCATTAGAACTCTTCACTTTTGATGATTAGGAGTCCCTTTAGGGGGTGGGTGATGCTAACAGAGATTGTGAAAGATCATGTAGCTTTTTGGGGGCCTGAATATTTTTTGAAGATTATTGAATTGAGCCACCAATAATATGATCAAGGAAGCTAGTACAGTACAGCGTATATGAGCTTTTTGAAGCAGGGACTAGGAAAGATAGCATTAGTTGTCTCACACTGACATAGGATTCTTTCTCATTTACAAGGTCTTCGATATATGGACCTCTTAAAAAGCTCTTCTATTTTAAATGACGAGGAAATTCCCTCACAACAGATAGACGTCAGGTCAATTAACACTTCGTTTACTTCATGGACTGGATAAGACAGGAGTCACGGCTTAAGTGAGTTGTCTAGCTGTGAAAATATTTGCACTTGGTGGTGCGTGAAATTGAATTTGTGTTGCGTGTCTAATTCAGAAAGGCGTGTTACTTAACCATTGAGTCCGTAGTAGTAAACTAAGCAGGCAATGCTTGTTGATTGGTACCTGGGAAAGGTCCACAATGGTAAAAGCAACAACCTACTATTCCCCTGTCCTTGAGAATTCAGCTGGGACTTTAGTAGGTGAGATGCTTTATCTTATACAGTGTTGTCAACTTCTTCAGTAGCTAGCATAGGAGCGTGCGCTCGGGTCTGGACCACGTGCCGCATACATAAGATTCGGAAGTTCCGAGGGGACAAGGTGCGTCTAAATTAGGTGGTTCGAGGACCTTCCAACTCTTAACCGCACAATTCAAGATCGAATTCTAGTCAGGTAACCAAAGGGTCTGAGGCAGGATTCACAAGAGCTGTAGATGTTCTTCATGACTAATTTTTATTTTCCTTCTCAACTTTCACTGAAGTCCAAATCCTAGGACTGAAAATGCAGTTTCTGTTTCAGCCCTTAAAACACAAGCAGATTTTACAAATGCAAACCCCTGTATCAAGCCAAAAAAAAGAGAGAGAGAGAGAGAGAAAGAAAAGCCCATAAATACATGCCTCCAAAGATCATATCTGAATTTGAACGATCTCATAAGAAATCATTCAGTATCTGCACTGTACTTGCTGAGACTCCCTCGTGGCACAGCAGAAATTGCTGTTTTCTGGCTGAAAGGATGGACCAGGAGTAGATTCCAGGAATGATGGGTGAGACCCAAATAAGCCCACTGGGCCATAAACTCATGATAAGAGTATGATCCACATTATGGGGCTGTTTGCCTTGCCCCTTGTTGACTGAGCAGTTGGCTAACCTGGTCCTCCTCCACTCCAATCTTCAGTTCCAACTGAATGATGGTAGCCCATGCTGGGTCTGTTCAGCATCTAGAAAATAACCTAGTTAAACAGTCTGTTACATCACTCGGGACCGTGTTAAAAACATGTTCGATCGGGGATTGCGCGCGAAGTGTGCTAGATACATACATATACTAAGCCTGCCCAGCATTCTTCCACAGATAGGAAACGAACGAGCGGAACTCAAGTTAATCAGAGATGGCTTGTTCAGTGCAGGAACTCGAGGATCGACTCCTTGCACGAGCTTCAACTGGATAGAAAAACTCAACCGGATGGCTGGACAAATCATATGTACCGGCCATCAAGATCGTATCGATGACATTAGCTTAATCTATGATGAGTTTGAGCTCGAAAGTCACGTATACTTCCGACTAAATTTGCAAATAAATGTTAGAAAAAGGTGATCATAGGAAGCTGAGATTGTATGACTTGGCGGAGGAAATGTGGGGAGCCTAGGGCTTCGGCCTTGTGCTTTATTCTCAGTCAATCCCACTTTTATTGCCCTTGACCTTCCTCAGATCTTGAGCTCCTCACGATTCACCATACAAACAGTAAATGCCCAGATCCTAAATAGGTAAAATTAAGATGGATTTTTAGGGTTTATATATCATTTTGCCGAGATAGCAAAATGTCCTTTGTTTGAAAGTAGGTTAGATAATCCTACTGCCTTTTGAAAAATAACTCACGAAATAATAATGATAATATTTACGGACCGAAATTGTTAATGCGTTTAATAAATGAAGGATCAAAATAAAAAAAAACTCCAAGCTTAGAGGTCTATGAATATATGTTTCTTTTAATGGTGGTCCACCCGAAGCTTAGGAAATATCATTACCGCCACTAGGATTAAAAATTTAAAATGACTTAGAATCCGAAGCCATGTGATCTTTGCAAATATCATTATCGGATTCCGTAAACTTTACTTCCTTTGTAAAATGAACATTCAAGATTCGTTTAGACGTCCTAAAGTAGAATCCATATCACGTTAAATCAAGACAATACTTGCATATACAATTAGGTTGTGATTCATTATTTTTGTATTAAAAAATTGTGTGTTGGTGATCGGTGAATAATTAATCATTGTTTAGCAGTGACCGAGGTTAACGCACGATACTACCGTTACACGAATCTATCTTTCTCTGCCTGCGTGGATTCTTCTCGATGTTGTTCTACTCCTATGTCCGTCTTTACTTTTGTAATTCTAATTTGATTTGTGAATCACGGTTTCTTTCTTTGTCAATAATAATAATACGTTCTTTTTTCGCTTTAATGTGTCCTCAATTATTATTGTTAGAAATATTACTATACAATGCATATAAGAAACAACTTCCTAAGTTAAGGTGCACATATATAGACAAGAGCATGTGTCATGATTAAGGGAGCTTTCCATTGAGTAAGACGTTATGTTGCTTCTTGAAAATTTTGCTTCAAACGAAAAATTAAACATTGCACGAGCGGCTTGTATATATTGTAGTGCAAGGAACATTGTTCATATAGTCTAAGTTTCCTTATGAATTGATTAAATTTGGTTTAAACCCTAAGTCAGAAATAATCAAATTGGAGGCAATGTCAACATATGTGAATGCCAAACAGAAGGAACACAAGGAGGGGCCACTTCCTCTACTTTACGAGACAAGAATCACAATTTTCGCAAGCAAAATGTCGAGCGGAAGCATCCAATAAAAATTATTTTAAGGTGTGAGAGGACTTTATTTTTTTGCTTTTCGAAAAATAATAAGCAGAATCATTTTAAGGATATAGAAACTAGTTTTGAGGGCCCTCAACCATCATCGTCCGTATCTCCTTTTTACACTTGCAAGCGCACTCCAAGTTATGCCTTATTTTTCACAATGAATAAATAAAATAGAAGGACAACATCGACAATAGGAAGTGATTGATGAAAAATCAGTACGCAAAATGAGGAAAATAAGTTAATAACTAAGGTTTAGTCCTCTAGATTGTAACTCTGTTACGATTTCCTCGTTTAAAGTTTTGTTTAGCAATAAATTCTTCTTATTCTCTCGGTTATTTTAGTTGAGTCCTTCCATTATAAATCATCATAAACACACTCAAATTACTTATTTGCCATCGAATTTAACTTGCGATACATGCGCATGAGCATACAAGCACAAAGAGGCAACGATGGTAGCCAGGACAAGGAAAAATTGTTTAAAAAATCCTAAATTTATGACACTTTTGTCAAATCAATTCTAAACATTTTAATTGTGTCAATTGAGTTATAAACTTTTTTTTTTAACTTTGTGTTAATAGAGTCCATTCGATCAATTTTGATTAGAAATTGCCGGTGTAAATGCCTACCATCTTACATAGCATGACTGGTGTTAACGTGGACATATTTCAATAATTTTTTGATTTTTTTAGTAATTTCCTATCAAATTAATCGGATGGACTTAATTGGCAAACTGTAAAAAATTTTTGAATAAGTATATGATTCAATTGACAAAACAAGTTTATAATTTGTTGGACAATTTTCCTCGAAGACAATTTTGTTTTTCTTAAATTCAGGTTAAAAGAATTTCACCTAAAATATTTCGTACCACCTCAAAAGTCAGAACTTAAGTTTTATTGTATTGGCGGATATGTCTCTTTTTATTTTTACTGGTCATTTTGGCTCAGTCTCCCCCCCTCGAATAGGAATCTCTGGTGGTCCCCACTCTGTCAAACTGAAGTGGACGATTAACATTAGGAAAGAAAGAGATGTCGGCCACACCAAGGGTGTCATGGCTGGTCATGTCATGTAGATTGGCCGACGTTTAAGTAAGCGATTTTTAGTTAAAATTGGTGAGATAAACTTAACTAGTAAGACGTGTAAAACTTTATGATTCAATTGGTACAATTAAAAATTTTATGATTGGATTGGTGAATGTATACTAGATTTAAGACTTTTTGATAATTTTCCATTGGAACAAGTTTGCTTTTACATTCGAGCCAAAAAAAAAAAAAAATTTACCTAAGATAATTTGTACTATCTCAAAATTCAGAATTTTAGTTTAATTATAGGGCTAATACTATAAAAAAAAAAACCCCAAATTAGTATATCCCTAATAAATTTATCTTTAATAATTTTTCTTAAATTTTATTGTTCAATTGTTAAATCGGATGACACACAGCGTAGCGCGGGCAAATGTATTAATTTGGTGTGTGTCATCCATTGTTTGTCACAAGTATATTAGTTTATTAATTTAATTTAAGGGAAATTAATGGATAATAAATTTATCATAAGTGTATAAATTTTGTGTTTTTATAGTCAAAAAAATTAATTTGAATGGGTAAATTTATCACAAAGATATCAGTTTAGCGTTTTTCATTTTTCATTTTATTAACGCTCGTTGGATATGTCCTTATTTTTAAATTTATTGTTACCGGTCATTTGGCCCGGTCTCCCTCGAATAGGAATCTCTGGTGGTCTCCACTCTGTCAAACGGACGATGAACATTTAGGAAAGAAAGAGACGTCGGATGCATCGAAACAAAATTAAGAAAAGAGGGTCTCTCGGAGAATAATCCTAATCCTAATGCAAACCCTAAAAAATTAAAACAGCAAGTGGGTTCTTATTTTAATCCAATTTAAACCTGTGAAAAATATTTTCTATTTATTCTTTCGAAGCTAGTCACGTGTAAAAAAATCTATAAAAAAAAAAAATTGAAAAGGTGGAATATCCGCGCAAACTAACAAACCAAACCGACCAATCGATTCAACTCCCCCTACAGCCTGCAAATTTGACTACATGTGAAACCTATAGTCATAAATTATAATTTATCGTGTTCATATTTTGTATGGTCATTTAAATATTAGGAATTATTCTCTAAGAAACGTGAACCATAATCATTTATCACTGACCCTATGTCAGCTTTTTATTTTTCTTCTCTAGACCCGAAATGGCTTTATAATTTTTATTTTTTTTGTATTTGCAAAAGATCGGATAAGGGGAGATGCACTGTTTTTTCCCCATCTCGATTAAAGCTCACTTCTTTCGATGTGTTCAAAGTTAGACAATTTCGCATTTTGAGGACGGCCCACAAGAAAAAAAGCAAACGAATAAATAAATATTAATTTATTAATAAAGGAAGAAAAAGAAAAAGGAAACTCCGGAAGCAAGACGCAGACTAATTTATTATTATTTAGTATTTATCTAAGAAAAGAACCTGTAAATTGCCGAATTAAGACGCTAAATCGAAATTGTTAAATTATCGTCATGGGCGGCTCTGCGAAGCAAGCGACGGTTTAGTCAACCTCATGAATAAAAATCACCGGCAACCATTTTTAATTTTTCTTCTCGAGCTTAGTGCAGATGTATTTATTTATTTTTATTGTTTTTGTGTATTTTACAAAACTTATTTAAATATGATTTCCCGCTCTTGAAGCGAAGTTTCCCTTGGTTATTATTTTATAGGGCTTTTCATAATTATGTTCTTAAACGAAATATCCTGCTTCCTCCCTTTTTCTGGGGGCCAACGTATATTCGCCCCCCTTATTGAAAATGCCCGTTTGAGGCAGTCTTCATTTCCCCAGTAAATCATGTGCGTAACCACATGCCCCATGTAAATTATTGATTCAAAATCCGAAGTTATATATATGTGGCATTATTGTAAAGACCATTCATATAAGTCGTCGGTCAATCTTATTCTTTCATTAGGTCTTTGCGCATCTAGTTGCACGAGTTTTTTTTTTTTTATTTTTATGAAAACAAACACGGTTGAGCCAGGACGTACGAGTTGAGACGCATATGAAGTTGCCAGGCTCATGCCAGTTGGTGCTATTGGTCAAGCGAGAAGTGAAGTAGCTCTTGGTGCTTCTACAACATAAATGTGGTTCCCCCAACAAGATTTTTGTGCTCAGGATAGTAAACTTCCTAGTGTAATTTCGGTCCAGCATAGACTTTTCATGTCGTGGGTCCTTATAATTTATTGCAAGCTAGAATTGGTCAACTTCGGCTAACAAATCTCAATTATACTAGTCAAGAAATTGTACATTTCATCACAGTAGAAGGAAAAAAGTACAGTTTAACTTTCACGCATGAGACAAATTATTGGTTGAAAAGGCAATTTCATCAAGGAGCACGTGAAACTTGAAAGAGAGGTGTTTACCGAGGACAAAAGTTGGGTTGTGAAGATATTTTCATAAATTCATTTATCTGCAAACTTAATTTATGTGTGCAGTTTCAACTCTTGACAATCATTTGAAATGGGAAAGGAGCTGTCTAGTTACCACAAAACCTCATCTTTTGACTTTGAGAAATTTGTCGAATGTCGTTCATATGAGTCTTACGCTCAGTACATAGTGATTAATTTGACATTGATTGAGATTGTGTGTTTATAAATAATCACGAATTTTCAGTTGATCAATTGTATTTATCAACTACATGAGTATTTACCCTTAGTACATAGTGATTGACTTGGCATTAATTGAGATGTCACATTCATAAGTACTCACGACTTTTCAAACGGTTGATTGTACCTATCTTGCATAATATAAATATTTTTGTTGATTTCAAACACACTTTTAGTTTCTGTTAAAAAAGATTTTATTTCTCTACGAAACAACATAGTTTTTCAGTCTACTTAAATACAAGAAAACAATTGTTCTCCAATTATTTTGATTCAAATGGCTTGCCATAAAAATTTTTTAACGGCAATGAGATAATTCTAAGTTAGATGGGGCGCATATCAAGAAAACATTCGTATTCATGAGAAAGTATATGAATGATGAAAACATTTGTTTTGCTAATTGATTACTTGTCTACACCCCACATGACAAGTGGTGGAGTCACTCCACAATTGTACCCCCAAAGATGCAATCGGTATCACAATTTAACATGTTGAAAACTAGAAATAACCTCCATTTTTACCTCTCCAATTGAATTTTCAATGACTTAGAATGACATACTCCATGTATCTTCCTTTCTTTTTTCTTTAATTCATCAGAAAACTTCACATTGAAGACGAAGATAGAAGGAGGGATTCACGGGTAGGCGCTCTGTGTGGGAGCGTGCACCATGTGCCATCTGCGGTTGACCCTACTTTTGTTATATTATAAAGAAGAAAAAGAAAAAAAAGAAGAAGAAAGAATTTGAAAAGCTAGTGATCATTGATTAGCTCGTCTCACGGATCTTGTCTCTCTCTCTCTCTCTCTCTCTCTCTCTGTGCGCTCTAGATTTCACTTGTGCTGTGGCTCTTATATAAACTCCTCCATGACCTAGCCTTGAGACTTCAGTCTTCGGGACTTGCCACGAAATTTACCAGACAGAGAACCCAAGAGAGCACGGTACGGCAACAGCAGCAGCAGCAGCAACGAGCTCAGAGACACCAAAAATGTCTTCTTGGAAGAAAACCATCACATCTCCCTTTCGGAAAGCCTGCACTTTCTTCAACCAGAGCCCCTCCCGAGACAAGAAATCCCACCAAGGTCTGCATATTCTTGCCACCATCTCAACCCTCATCTCATCTGAATCCTTCCACACACCCTGGAAATTAGAAAAGATGGTGCGGTTTCATATGATTCGCGTACTGATGCATTTCCCGTGGCGTTTTGTTTGTCTTGCAGAGCATGAGAAGCGAGTGAACATGATGAACTTGCAGGGCGAAGTGATGGCCTGCGCTTACGAGGATGTCCAGGTGATGTGGTCGATCCTCGATAAGTCCAAGGCCATTACCTGCGACTGAAGAAAGGACTTCAAAAGAAAAGCTCCAACCTTCGCACCCCTCTTGAGCTTGCCAATTTGTGTTGTAGATATGATGACCGGTTGGTGGAAATTAGTTCCTGATGGGATGGTGCCCAAGAAAAGGAGGAGAAGAAAACCCAGAAAAAAAAAAAAAAAAAAAAAGCAGAGAGAGAGAGAGAGACTTTGTTATTATTAGGGTAGGTTTTGAGAGATCCCCTCCATTTTAATTTTGATGATGTGGGGTTTCGCATGAAGAAGATTAGGAGTGTTTAGGAGTTTGATTAAGTCTGTAATTTAGGTTTAATCTTTCTTCTTTTTCCCCTGTTGAGTCAGGTTGTCATTATCTCCATAGGGAATCCCCATGATTAATGATAATGTCATGGCGAGATTTAATGAAAGGTCTCATTTTTCTATCGTGTTCCATCATACATCATCCTTCTTCCTTCACTTCCCCTCTATTTTAATTTTATTTTTTTTTGGGATTATTACTTGCTTAATTTTGATATTAGAACTTAGAAATCCTCAATGCTTTTGGATAATAACGCTTTGTTCTTCTTTTTTTCTTCCCCCTATTTTAACTTGCACCCGCCGACCACGTTTTTCGCCCTTTGCCTTTATAATTATCCACCGCCAGGTCCACCACCACGCACCGACCGCAAACACCACCAACAATTGCTCCAATCGAAGCGAAAATTCCGTACCTGGTGTCTTGTCTTAGATGTGGAAGAAGAAAGAGTCGTGAGATATTTATGAAAAGCAGGAATTCTGTGGAAAGAGTCATGAGATTTTTATGAAAAAGCAGGAATTTCTGTGGACTATATTCGTTTGAAACAGGATGCGTTTGGTCCCACAGACACTTCACCTAAATTCTTTGGCTATTAACACACCTTACGCAAGTTTCATGTGCATAGGAACTTTATTTGAAACTTGTACCTCTAACGAAAAGGGGGCAACAGCTTTTATGATTGTTCAAAATTGCCTACCGACATTTCAATAGTTGCATTTCACTCCAGAAACCTTAGAATTCAATTGCAATGTATCCCCTGGCATTGGTTCCAATCGAATTTTTCTTGGAATGTTGATGCGTGATAACACGAGTAACTTCTGAGAGCAAGTTAGTCATATAAGTATACATATTTCAAGTAAGAGCAGTGACTAAATTACCAATAAGAATTTGACCGGAGTTAATATTGTATGTCCATTCATATATGGTTTTGAAATATACTTGTGCATAGTCCATATATTTTCTCTCACATATATAGATGACATATGATTAATTTGTCTTCCATAACTAATTAGGTGTAGCGCGTGCTTAAATATGCGACAAAAATTTGATTGGAGTCAACAGCGGGGAACAAATTGTCACCAATTTCAAAGGTCAGGGGGTAAATTGCAAAACTTGGAACATCAGGAGACAGTTTGCCGCAATGCCAAAAAACTTAGAGGGCAAAGTGTAATTCTTCTAATAAAGGTCCTTTTCCAGCATGAGATTATTTGGGAGGACTCAAGATCGGAGGACACTGCACTCATGTTGCATTCGGTTGGATCATGTACACGCATATCGTGTGCCTAACACAGGGAATCTGATGACAACCAATGAATAGAGTTTATGCAATCACATGGTGTCGGCGATGACGTAAGTTTTTGAATTTTCATATATTATTGTGAACTTTTAATTCATGAATGATTTATTGCACATGACCCCCACACAACCCAAATGTGTGTATGGCCAAGAGTTAATTGGGAAAGGAGATCAGCATGAGAGGACCACTAAGTGTGCTTTTCATCAAGAACTTGGTTAGGAAAAAGCGGTTCACAATCAATCACATTCCTCAGATTTTTGTCGTTGCTTCCGTTTCTAAATTGATCTTATCACCTTCCTCCTTTCCGATAAGATCTTCTCATATATACAAATATTTATATATTTATTTATTTGACTGCCTTTCATTTTGTCTAAGTTCGTGGGATTTCATCATGGCTAAGAATAAAATCTACTTACCATTCTACCTGAAAGTGAAAGAAAGATTCCTCCCCCGAAATGCATATGACATCCCTTCCATATCTAACAAAGAAACAATATTATGATAGAAAATAATATCCGACATATTATTCTGGTATAGTAAGGTCTTGAGGTAAATTGTGCTATAAAATAGGCTCTTCACAATTCGTTGTAGCTTCCAAAACGTTTTACTCACTCTTCTAGTTATCGATAGTAATACATCAAGCCTTTTCTCTCATTAGTCGAGCCTCAATTCCCTTCATATGGCTATATTTGATTCGCTATTGTAAATCCGAGGCATACCACGGGATCTTTGGCTTGTCAAACTATTTAATTTATGATTTTGTTGTTGTTCCTATACTTTTTTCCTAGGTATGGAGGGTAAGAAAAAGAGAGAGGGACATTTGAGAACCCCCCGGAAGCACGTCTCCAGTGACAAGTTCCTAGAGAGGCGCATGATCCAATCTTAAAGCATGGAAGGGCTTTTTCACTCTCTTTGTATCCTTGTTTAGGAAGAGTTGCATTGTCTAGGAAGCAATACAAAGCCACAAGCTCCGGATTGAAAAGGATGCAATGGTGGTCGTTCAGGTAATGGAAAATAATTTGGCGAGCCGAATTCGGGAGAACCACCTTCAGTTTTAAGTACCACCACTGGGAAGCAAATTGTTGCGTGGATCATTCTGCAACCAGCTTTTGTTCCGGTAATGTTAGGAAGGAATTTTGTCGACAACAGTGGTGGCGATACTACTTCTGTCAACTTCTCTTTTAGCAGGTTGATTTCTAGTGATGGATTTTCTCATCGGGTTTATTAAACATAAACAAGTAAAAAAAAATAATGAAATAACAGACTTAATCACTGATCGGAATTGTAAAACACAGGACCTGTCACTTTCTAGGAAATTTAAGATATGACTTAAAGATGCTATCAAGGCTAGAACACAATGGCTGAAAAGCAATAGACCTGTCACTTGTCTAGGAAACTTAACATATGACTTTATGATGCTACCAAGGCTTGAACACTCTCAGCTGCACGACAAAATAACAAAAATGATTCTATTTATTTTCCTTCTTTCTTTCTTCTTTCTTCTTTTTTAAAATAATGATTCACGTGATCCATTTCACAGAGCAGAGCAGCAAATTGACCCCTCAGTGGCTGTATGCTGAAGGAATACAATCTCAGAAGAACACCCTCAGCTACCAGAATTTATTGCAAGCAACTCATAAACAATCCAAACAAATTGTATAATCCAATGAAGCATATCACACAAATCACTCACCCACATATAAACACCAACCAATCCAACAAATATTAATAACATCTATAATCTCTCTCTGTTTCCCTTTCTCAAATTGAGAAACCCAAAACCGATAGTCACTACCTATGTGATGCAAGCCTTAAAGAAGGGAAAAGAACAGACTCTCCATTCCATCAAACATATGTGAATTGGTCATTACCCTCTATTTACATTGCTAGTAATATGCAGGGTAAGACCTTGATGCAACTGTGAAATAACACTACAGCAGAGAAAAGCTGACCAAACAATGTTGCAAGTTTTTCTTATCTTTTGTCCTTTGATTGCTCTCACTTGACTTGCTCTTCGCGCATGGCCTCTATCATCAGAGTCTTTGTGCTTGGGGATTTCCCAACGGTTACTTTCTTTACCTTCACGCCTAATTGCTAGTAATCAGAACTTGTATGGTCGATTTGACTCATTCCCACGCAACCTCTCCCGCCATCATCCAATCTTCTTTTGGCATGGAGTTTCCTCCTTTGGTTCTTGAAAGATGGCATTAAGCTTAAACCAAAATGTGCATGTCCTTTTTTTTTTCCACAAACATCACGACAAAAGAGCACCATACAAGCCCTGGTTACTTTTCAAATTGATACAGGTGCCACAATCCAAGAACCTAGCCTAGAAATTCAGAACGCCGTCCGTGGAGCTGAAGAACTGTGAGGCTGAGGTTTTCGATAGGCCCGCAAGGCTGAGGGGGAAATTTCTTACGAAAGAGACAGAGGTACCCATTCATCCTGAAGGCAAGCACTTCTCATCACCCGTCATTGTCATCGAATGGCATCGACAATGCCTACAAGTACATCATCATGGGAGGTGGCACTGCCGGGTGTCCCCCTGGCGGTCACCCTCTCTCAGAACTTCAGTGTCCTGTTGCCTGAAAGAGGGGGCGTCCCGTCTGCAAAATCATCAATCGGTTGAAAATTTTCCTTCTGGACTCGACCATAGAATTCCCCCTTATCTATGACTTTCTCTTCGAAATCTGGAGAACGAAAACAAATCATCTGTAATCGAAAATTTTGGTATGATTCTACTTGTCACTATTTCATTATTTCAAAAGGCTTTCTACAGTTTAGAAGTTTTTCAAGCACTTCATGATAAATGAAAAGTGGAGTTCGCACAATCCTCTCGATCGATATCCTATGTCTGTTCCCACCATTGCTGCAGCTTGGTCCGGCACATTCATGAGCAACAGTAAGGCACAATCGCAGATGCGCACATTGCCATTGTCGCGCACGACTTCCATCATCTTCGCTGATTTCGACCTGATCCATTCGCCGTTATCGTCTGACAGTCTTCATACAAATGCAGAGAAGCATCCTCAATATCTTAATGTAAGGACACAACTTAATGTACGAAACTCCACATTTCCCTTGGCTTGAGGTCACCTTGTTCGCCTGTGGCGTTGACTAAGATCGACTCGTAACATCAGCTCTCAGCAATCGTAGTCAGCTTTGCTTTCTCAGAGAGAGAGAGAGAGAGATGGAAACTAGATCAATATCCATTTCACTTTCTATCTATCTATCGATAGAAAGATTGCCTATGCCTACTCTTGATTGGCTATGCACTGATTCACTAGATAAGTAAGCAGATATACCTATGGCTGGAAAGATAGCGAGAGCTATTCTCAACTCAGTCTCTCAAAGGCCCCAGCTCATCGTAACCCTTAAACATGGAATTAGCGGGGCTGAGCTTCTCCTGCATAAGTACAACAAACATAGGACAGCCAAGAACAATGACCCTTCCCCAAGCAAGCCTGACGCCTAAGTTGGACCTTCTCTTTCTGCTGTAGTCACCATGAACCGGAAAAATGAATATTCATGACTCTAAAGAAGGCAGATGGCAACATGACAAGTTTAACCAATCGACCCGGGGAAGCCCAAGTTGTCTGAGCTTGAGCGCGAAGGAGGAAAACCAGGGACGAAACATAGCAGACATCATCCAACCGACACTAGTGCAATATTCAATCTAGTGCTATTTTTGGTCAGCACCACATGCATGAAAGTTTGCACGAGCATTTGTTGTCTTTACAAGAGATTCCTTATACTCAAAACGCGGTTGATACCACGCTGACATATGTAATGACTTGACACGAAACAATGGGAATGAGGCGAGAAAAAGAAACGTTGTTCTTGTATGTGGATATTTACTTATGTATCACTTCAGAACATCTTTCTTGCACTATGAAAAGTCTTGAGCCACGAGATTTGGACGCACCTGTAATCAAACTTATCACATGTGCTTCGCGTGGTGGTCCATAGGCTCTATGATTGAACGATATTTGTACGACGAGCCTATGTGGAGCTTCTGGAACATCTCTTGAAAGAGTTGCTCTAGTGACGATCTTTGGAGTGTTTTTCATCTGATTCATCTCTTGATAACCTCTTCCTAAATTCTCACGAACAACTAAATGTTACTAACAAGCCTCTGCATGTAAACCGTCAGCAAGCAAAAAAACAAGTTTCATTCGTGTGGTCCATTATTTTTTTTTTGCAAAATTCCTAAAATACCCCCAAGAGAAGGTGATAGTGAGTCGAACACCCCCCTGATAATTTTGTCTTTTTGACTCCAATGATTATTGCTGTTTGGGGCAGATTCCATTTCATCAATGGGTCCTCCAAGGTCGATCTCTATGTAGATGGTAATTTAATTTCATGGTTTGTAGCTTATCTATGATGACCGTAATTATACACTCAAAATTTTTACCATGTCAATTGCTTACATGATCATTGAAACTAATTGAAAAGCATCGATGAGCTAATCACAGTCTATGATTTCATTGATCATAGCGGAAATCATTAGGGGAAAAAATTTGAAGAGGAATTGGATGCGTTATATATCTTGTTATTGGGAAACAAAGGTCCAAACTAGATCTTGCAAGGCAGACATATGCTCTGGAATTCCTCCTCTTGCAAGTAATGGACAAGCAAAGTGATTTAGCATGATAAGAGCCATTGCCCCAATAGGAGGGCATTTTGCATTCTAATGTTGAAAGTCCAAAAATCATCCTCACCCCCACCCCCTCCCCCCAAAAAAGAGAGAGAGCAAAGGCACAACAAATAATTCAGTTTTGTAAACCTAATATTAACAGTATTAATAAATACTATTAATACTGATGATGAGGATGTTAATTATAATATTCTCTTGGAAAGGGCAAAGGTGAACCAACGCCCTCAATCAACACGGATTCTATCAAATCCTTACCTTGTGTGACGTTGGGATATTTAATTTTAACCTCCATTAACTCTATGAGAACTTTATATGAGGATTCACCGCTAATCTTTTGGGTCGACTAAAAACCAAGTGAAGCATGTGAATATAATTCACTTCCTATGAAATTAGAGTTATAGGATTTGAGATTTGATTACACAAGTCATCTAACTAATGCCATTTTGGTATCTAAACTTTATTATTTGTCAACTAAGGTTTCCATATAGTGTTTTTACCAATTATGGGTCCCTAAATTTTTGTTCGCTGAGAGCATATTTGATAATCATTATGTTCCCAAGAATAATTTTTGATTAGATTTAGTTTTTTTCTAATTCTCCGCTCCTAGGAACAATTTTTGAACAAAAGAACGCATTTGGTAACTATATGAAATTTTTATTCTCGGGATAGAAATGTATTTGATAGGATTCTTAATTTTTTTTATTTCTTTTAATTTTTAATACTTTTACTTTATTTTTCTCTTTTTTCTTTTTTGTTGTTTGTTTTTTGTTTTCCCTTTATTTCTTCTAATTCCTCCTTCTCTGTGGCCAATCGCCGCCACCATCGCCGGCAATCAACTGGCGAGGTCCAGTGAGAAAACTACCCTCTGATGAATTGTATGATCATTGGATTTATACCAATGACCAAAAAAAAAAAAAAAAAAAAACAACTTGAGCAAAAAATTTCGAAATTGAATGGAAACTCTAAATAAAGGTTCCATTACTCTAGATGTATTCGAAAAAAGAACTAGATTGTGTAATGATGAAAATAAAAAAGAATACTTGTCTAAAATATATGATCCTTTTTTTGTGGGAAATGAAGTAGAGTTTTGTTTTCACTCGACTTGAAACATGCTGGACTAACCCCTCCAAAGGCTCGCCTAGCCATGGTGAGCCTCGGCCTCGCAAAATTTAGGCGAGGTAGAGCTTTGTTGATGGCTAGGCAAGGCCGAGCCTCGCCATAGCTAGGCTTGCTTGGACCTCACCCGGTCGAGTCGCCGGCCACTGCCAGCCGGTGGCAACGGCGGTGGTCAACAATGGCCAGTGACCAACTGGAACTAGAAGGAAGAAGGAGGAGAAGGAGAAAGAAGAAGAGAGAAGGAGAAAAGAAAAGAAAGAAAAGAAAAACTAAAGTTAGGCTTGATTCTTGAAATTGTTCCGGGGAACAAGAAATAATTTTTTTCTACTTCTTGATTATGTTCCAAATTTAGTCTCGGGAATTAAAAAAAAAAAGATTTTTTTCCGGAGAACAAAAATTTTATCAAACGGATTTACATTCTTTTTTCATTCCGAAAACAAAATAATAGAAAAAGTTGTTCTAAGGATAGTTATCAAACAAGGTCTAAGTGTCCATGCAATATTTTTATGTTTATTATGACCCTAAAATGAAACCTAACCACTCAACTATGAAAATGAATCACAACACAACAGACGATATAAAGTCAATCGCAACAAACACATAAGAAATGGTAATGAAGAACAAGTAAAAGATATAATTTAGTATGGTAACTATATACATACAAGTAAAAAATATTACATGACCTTATTATATTAGGCCCCTTGACAACATCTTCCATAAGCTTAATTTAAATCAAATCCTAAAGAAACTAATTTTCCATTATCTAAACTAGAGAAGGTCATGAACTATCCTAAACCATGTGTATTATCTAAATGATATTAGACTAATTCTAATACTAAAATCTAACACCCTAATCAAGGCCTACACTTCACTAATTTTCCTTTTTTTATTTTTATATTTACTTGTCAATTAGGTTTCCATGCAGTCTTTTTACGTTTCGAGCACCAATTGGGCTCTCCAGTCAAACCCACTTGATAAATTTCAAATTCAGCCCAACTAAAATTTAACCCAAACCTATTTAACTTAAATCAATACTCGTTCAGATCTATAGTAAGCCCATATCTCTCAAAATCTATACTAAGCCCATCTTCTATTAAAATTGCATCCTTTTTTTTTCTTTTTTTTTTTTTTTTTTTTCCTAATTTCTCTGTCGCCGTAAGTCATTCATCTTCTCTCCACTAGACTGCAGAATCGCCATTCTTGCTCTGCAACTTCTCGAATTGCAAATTCCCACGTTAAGACCAACACACCACGACTTCCAATCAATGAACCCATAAACTCTACGGTCAATCATCCTCGACTATCACTGCCGTATATCTCTATCATTATGAACATTACCATAACCCACTGATCACATGAATCAATGATTAGGATGCCAATTTGTGATTCCAATTACCATTTCTCGCCGACAACCTGCTGTTACCATGAACATACACGTAACACGAAAAAAAAAAAGAAATGGATCAGAAGGAGACTTAGGGCCTGTTTGTTTGCAACTTATTTTTGTTCCCGGGAACAAAATTTCTATTTTTTGTTTCTGGAACAAAAAAGGAATAGAAACGCGTTTGTTTGCGTTTTTGTTCCAAAACTATTTTTTTGTTCCTAGAAACACATTTAGAACATAAACAAGAAACAAAAAAAAAGTTGTTTCTTGTTTAAAACAAAATTTAGAAACACTTCTCTCTTTTTTTCTTTTTCTTTTCTTCTTTTTTTCTTTTTTTTTTTGGCCGGTCGCCGGCCTCGGCCGTCGGGTCGGCGATGCCGTCGGGCGTCGAGGGGTCGGCGATCGCCGAGCCTCACTCGCCCAACCAAGGCGATCGAGCCTCGCCGAGCCTGCCATGGCGGGCGAGGCCGCCGGCCATGGCCAAGGCGCGGCCGGCCAAAAGAAGAAAAAAAGAAAAAAGGAAAAAGGAAAAAGAAAAAAAAAAAAAAAAAAAAAAGGAAAAATAAATAAATAATAAGAAAGAAAATAGAAAAAATAAAATAAAATATTAAAAAATTAAAAGAAATAAAAAAATTATACAAATTTACCAAACGTGTTTACGTTCATTTTTATTCCGAACAAGTTTACTGCAAATGCGTTTTTGTTCAAAATTGTTCTCCGGAATGAAACACTTTTTTCTATTTCGTTTCACAACAATTTTTAAACAAATGTTCTGCAAATGCACCCTTAATTAACATATTTGGATGGGTCCTCAGCAAATATCGCAAGTCATCAACGAATAAGACGCGTCCGGTAAACATGCATGACCAGAAGCAAAAATCTCAAAATTTATATTGGCTATACCTGAGTTTATGGCAAACTCATCCCTATATTTGTTCGGTTTCAGATGTGATTCGGCTACATCTAGCAATCAACGAGTGAAATGTGCGTTCGAGAATGAACTAAATAACTCTTGGGTTTAACTCAAGCACTTTCATCGAACCGAGTGCAAACATTTCACTCCCACGTCCAAATGCAACAACGGAACAGCAAATTCTCGACCAAATCACCACAGCGACGACGTTACGGTGCGGATTAACGGGTGAACTTCAAAAGCATTTAAATCTTTAGCAAACAAAGATTAGAATATCATTTTCACTTGCTGTTTTATGATGGTATATGCAATACTGAGCTTATTATTATTATTATTATTATTATTTTTCAATCCAAAGTTTCATTAACGAAATTCTAGTTCACATCAATGAAACATAGCTTTAGTTCTAATCGCTTCCCAAGCAGTCATCAGTGTCGATTTCAATTCCATTTTCGCTTGCTGTTTCGAATCCTATCTGGCTGAGGAGAAGTTCTGATCACAAGTGCTGATTATTATTATTATTATTATTATTATTATTATTATTATTTGTTCTTGTGGCTTTCCACCATCCCAAAACCTACTTTCAGTAAATGGATGATTTAACAGCTGCTGTGCTTTCAGGACCCTGCGCAAATGAAAGATCTTTGAGTAAGGGATGTGACTAGGCCCAGTCTTCTGTCCGTCTATCAGGCCTGCCTTGGCTTTATACGACCCACTCTTATTCTTACCCAAAAATGGGAGCAAAGTATCTTTGGACAAGCCTCGCGATCATGAATATTCACTCATTTTCAAAAATTCAATTTCCACATGCGACGCCAAATGCAATGTTGTTGAGTTTCCATGTCCAATCAATTTCTCAAATGATGGGAACTTTCCTGTAGATCATGGCGTACAGCTGATCATGTGCATTCACACAGCTCATGCATAGTTAACTGTGAACTGTCCATTGACCATGGAACATCCTAAAGGTCTGCTTTATATAGGCTAAAGGTCTACTCTATATAGGGTGAGTTTGGTTCAAATTTGAAAATAGATTTTAAGGGTATGTTTATTTGTGTTTCTGTTCAAAAATTATTCCAGGGAACAGAAATAGAAAAAAAATATTTCTAACCAGGAAACAATTTTTGAACAAAAGAACGCGTTTGGTAAATTTGTATAATTTTTTTTTGTTTCTTTAAAATTTTTAAAATTTTTATTTTTATTTTTATTTTTTCTTCCTTTTGGCCGGTTGCCGGCCTCGGCCATGGCCGGCGACTGTGGCCTCGCCCAGCCATGGCGAGGATCACCGGCCGGGCCATTGCTAGGCCCTAGGTAAGGCCGAGCCTCATCGGCCGGCGCGAGGTCGGCCTCGCCTTGGTTGGGCGAGCTTGAGCTCACCCAGTTCGGCGGGCCGAGCTCCCCAACCATTGGCGAGGCTCGGCCTCGCCGGGCCACCGCCGGGCAACGCCGACACAGCGGTGGTCCGCGACGCCAAGCCTTGCCGGTGGCCCAGGGCGAGCTCGGCCTCGCCGGATTTAGGCGAGCTCGAGCTCTTGATGGTTGGTTGCCGGCCATGGCCGAGGCCGGCGACCGCCAAAGAAAAAAAAAAAAAAAAAGAAGAAGAAAAAAAGAGAAGAAAAAAAATAGGAAAGAGAAAATTTATTCTTAAAAATTGTTCCGAAATAGGAAATAAGTTTTTTTGTTTCTTTTTCGTTCCAAATTTGTTCTCGGGAACAAAATAGATTTGGAACAAAACCGCAAACAAACGCGTTTGTTATTTTTTGTTCCCCGGAACAAAAAAACAAGATTTGTGTTCATGAACAAGAAAAAGAAACACAAACAAACACACCCTAAGTGCAATGCAAATGTTGAAAACTAAAGCCTATTGGGAAAGTGAAAATTGCGTTTGGTAAAAACTCATTTGCAAAACAACTTTGGGTGAAGTAGTATTTGATAAATAGATAAAAAAAAATTTTGCAAAGAGCTTTCACTATAATTTTTTTATAGGGAAAAAACTACCAAAAACTCCAAACTTTGTTCAAAATGATAAATTTACCCCAAACTTTCTTTATAACATGAAAAACCTCAAAATTACTAATCGTGACACATTTACTCCAAATTTTTTTTCGTGACACAAAAATCATTGAACTTGTATCCGTGTGATACATTTACCTTAAACTATAGGAAATTTTCATCTTTTACTTTTTTTCTTCTTCTTTTCTCTTCCCTTTATCGGCCATGGCAAAGGGAAGCCGAACTTAGCCAAGGGCTGCCCTCGCGATGTCGAGCAAGGGTTGCCCTCACCTAGGTTGGCTAGGGCTACCCTTGCTAGGGTCGGGCGAGGACAACCCTCGACTGGGTTAAACGAGGGGTGCCCTCTCTCTTAACTAGCCTAGGTGAGGGTGACCCTCGCCTGACTTAGGCAAGGGCGGCCCTTGTCAATGTCTAGCAAGGGACGTCCTCGCTCGAAGCCGAAGAGGGTCGCCCTTGCTTGCGTCGGGCAATGACAACCCTCACCAAATCTAGCAAGGGCACCCCTTGCCGAACTCGGGAGAGGGCTGTCCTCGCCAAATCTGGCCCCGGCAAAGGCCACCCTTGCCAAATTTAATGAGGGCTATTCTTGCTTGGGCTGGCAAGGGCAACACCTAGGCGAGGGCGGCCCTCAATTGAGTCCGGCTTTCCTCCACCATGGTGGAGGGAAGAGAGAAGAAGAAAAAAAGGGGAAAAAAAGAAGAAGGAAAAATAGAAAGAAAAAAAGAAGAAGACAAAAATGCTCTTGGTGGGGTGACTATTGCCTAGGTGTTTGCGGTTGCGTGACCTCAAGTAGCCATCGCGTGGGTCACATGACCTCGTTAGCCCTTTGTTGGTCAGATTTGACCTCATCAGCCCTCACCTACTACCCTTGCAAAGAAGGTGAACAGTGGCAACAATGGGCAAAATTGAAAAACAGAAAAATTGGTGAGAGTAGTTTTGGAAAAAAAAAAAAAAAATTTTAACCTAGTTTCAGTATTCCACAAATGCTACTTCTGAAGGTTGGTCTTTACTTGCTTTGGGCTTTCAACATTTTTATGGTCAGTATTTGGTTGAAAGCTACTTCAAAAGGCTTGTCAAACATATTGGCATTTCTTCAATAGGTTTTGAAGGCCAAAAGGCCTGTCAGGAAAGATGAACCAAATGCACTCTTAATAGTGCAAGAGAGGATGGTTATGATCAAGCTGCTGGAAAACGACCATGGAATGGAGATAAAACTCAATTGTTTTACTATGTTCGGAATATGTAATATGCGAGTGCAAACTGAAGCATTTATGGTGAAAATATTTTAGGTTAATTGCTGATGTAAGGGGAAAAGAAAAGGAATGAGCAACACCATGTGCGTGCATTCAAGTTGATTACACATAGTGAAGAAAAACAGCGTGTCCGTTGCATGAAAAGAACAATAGTGAAAATTTAAAATTAAAGAAATTTAAAAAATTTGATCCATTTTAAATATCTCATAGAAAGAAAGATGAAAGAATGATGGAGCTCTTGTTAATTACTATGAATTCAAATTACGAAGTAAGAGATTCGTTAGCTACTTATCTTTCATCTTAATTATATCATAAATTGCGATTTCATCCATTCACAATTACGAATGATCGTAAGTACTTTGGGTACATTTGGTTTAACATTTGCGAAACCCTTTAGAGCCTTAAAGCCTCTTGGACAAATGCAAATGCCATTTGGTAAAAAAATTGGGTGCTTTAGGCGATGTAATATCATCTCCAAAGCTCTCTATAAGCCTTTAGCTCAAGGCTGGTTAGGAGGTACTTTGGAATGTCACATTTTCGCACTGCAAATATACACTTTTTTTTTTTTCCTTCACTCAACTTTTATAATTTTTGAAATGTCCTGAAAACCCTAACTTTGTCTTAGCCATCAACAAGCAATTGACAAACAGCTAGCATCCCATCAGCAAGTGATTGTAGTGCCATCGGCGAGCGAGCAACCGCCATGTTATCAATGAGCGGGTGGCCAATGTGCCATCAACTAGCAGCCGATGAGCCACCACCACCCTCATTTGAGGTTGCATGACCTAGGCGTCGCTTGAGGTGGTCATCGCTTGGGGTTGCGCAACCTTAGGTGAGGATGGCCGGCAGCCAATTTGGCTCGCCGACTGCGATTGAGTTCTACTGGCAAATAACTTGAGATTTTTATAAAGAAAAGTAGCAAAATTCTTTTACAAAGTGTAGGTTTTAACAAATGGCATTCGTGTCAAAATTGCTTTTTAATTTGCTTTTAAGATACACTTTACCAAAACACTACTTGCATTTCAAAAAACTCTTTCAACTCAAAACCTTTGCATTTTCCCAAAAATATTCCCCAAACCAAACACACCCTTTATATATATATAGACACGCACAAATGGTTCTTGTTTTTTAAATTCTTTTTGATTCGAGGACCTCTTAGGTTTACTTATTAACCGTAAGATTTATCCATCCAATGATGCTCATGTAAAAGGTGAAGTTTAATTAGGACCTCCAATTCAAAAAGTTACTTCCAGAGTAATAATGCGTGAGCGAAAGTAACTCCTGTTGTGAACACGAGGCGCTGGAGGACCACGTGAATTAAAGAGAAAAACGAAAGTAAAAGCACAACGAAAGGGTGGATAAGTGAAAAAGAAGAAAAGAATGAAAGTTCAAGAACAAAGTACCCAGCAATCAAAAGCACTCGAAATCTCCAGATGTCCTTCAAATTCTTTCCACATTTTTACTGTTGTCTGTCAATGTGTAGTGTAATGATTTTCACCAAGTTGCAAAAACTGTAAACTGACTCAGCAGTTTTAGGACTGTGCATAATAACCCATGTCGTCGTCATCATCATCAATTTGACATGAGACTGTACATCTCTATGATTGGTCTTCTCTCTTCAGTGAGAAGATAATCTGGAAAATGGAAAAATTATCCTGAATGCTAACATCTGTCGGCTCTCGTTATCTTCAATCTCTTGACAGTGGTCATGAACATTCTGTGGAAGCCATAAATGGACAAACTGTGAGGAATTCTTGCTGTAACGTGCAAAAAAGGGTGATTAAATTGAAAAGTAATCAAAACTTGTATGGGATGATTTAACTTACTCCCACGGAACATCTCCGACCATCATCCAATCTCCTTCTCTGTCTTCATAGGTCAAAACATGGAGACTTTTCGCATGATCAGCTCTATCTCCGTTAGGACCTGCACATTTCGGTTTAAGCTTAATGTCATCTTTCAAGAACCGAAGGAAGAAACTCATTTTCAGATTCACAGATTGATATAAATTAAAGATGAAAACCCATTTCTTGTTTCTTTCTGATAATGTATACACTTACAAGTAATTGAGGTTGTGAACATGTGAGCAAGAGTTGATATGAGATCATCATAATTGCGAAGAGTTAGCAGGTCAAGCTTTCTTCCAATTGGGACACCTTCCATGTACACCTTGACAAACAAGGAAGTCCTCCTCCTATCGCTGTTGTCATTATTATGTACGTTATGAACATTGGTATCAGCTTTGCCTGCTACAGCAAGTGTGGTTCTCAGGAGGGACTTGATGGGTGGCCAGTCTTGTCTTTGTTCCCTGAAATCAAAATTACGTTAGAAAATGATGTCGCATTCAATTTCAAAAGATCCTATTGTTGATTTTCTTATAATGCACTTCAAACATAAGCTAAAACTTAGGTGAACTACGACTTTCATTGTCTGCTAATTTCCAGAAACCAAAAGAGAAGGAATCTTTATATAAATTTCCAACTACACCTTTGGCATCTGATTCTCTCTCTTCTTATATGCTAATAACATGTGACAAAAGAAAACCAGGAAATTCGAAAAAAAAAAAAAAACAGGAAATTCAAAAATATATAAATTAAAAACTGAAAAGAAATCTGAAATCTGTTATGCGGATGATGGAAAGCAACAATTTGGAAGACGACAACGATGATCAATTCGACAAACAAATCAAATCATACCTCTGCTTCGAAACCGAAGGGTCAATCCAATCATCTTTCTGGGCATCAGGAGAGACTATACTGAGTCCAAGCCTCAGATCAGTGTTGAGATCACCTCTCCTTGTTCTTCCTGTTCTCGTTGACGATGAGCACCCGCTGTTGCAGCTGGAATACCGGCATACTGAAGAAGCAAAGGAGAGAGAGGTTCGTGGATGGTTCTTGTGCTTGCTGTTATCAACTAAAGAGGGCGAAGACGATGACGAAGACGAGGAAGGTGAGGAATCTTTAGCTGAAGCCCTTCCCATTCTTTCTTTCTTTTTTCTTTTTCGGTGGGAAGTTCTTGTTGAGGAATGAACAAAAGAAAGCTTGAAGCAACAGGAAACCAAATGTGAGAAGGCCGCCACCTTCGGCCTATTTATAAACCATGCACTCAAAGTCACCAATATGGGCGTGTATAAATGTCGATGTGTGGGGCACGTATGTCAGAGAGAGAGAGAGAGAGAGAGAGAGAAGAAAGAGAGGGACGTTTGGTTGGGTGTAGTGATGGTGGCAGACATGTCCATGGGGACATGTAGGTGGCTTTTCTTTATTAGGTTGATTCTGGGACATTGAGTGTTAGTACTTCGCTTTGAGTTTGGCCTCCTGGTTTTAGACTATGATTAAGACTATTAGGACTAGCAAAGAATAGTGAGTTTATTGCTATTTTAGGGCTCAGTTCAGAGTACTGAGCCAACTTTAATGCCTTGGCTCACCAATGCTGATGTGATCCTCTTCTTGAGAGAAATTGTTTTGCAGGAATCAGGCGCTAGATTTGGTCAGCACCACATACATGGATGTTTACACCTACCTTTTCTTCTTACAATAAATTCCTTATACTCAAAACATGTAATGACTCGACACGAAACGTTTGAACCGAAATGAGAAAAGAAATATCAAAGATGTGATATTATGGAAAGTCTCAAGCCACGAGATTTAGACACATCTCCAATCGAACCTGTTACATGCACTCCACACACTAGTCCATATGCTTTATGCTTGAACAACATCAATATGATGAGCCTACGTGAAGCTTGTGGAATATCTTTTAAAAGAATTGCTCTAGTGTGACGATCTTTGGAGTATGTTTTAACTAATTCATCACTTAATTGCCTCTTTCCCGCAACATGAAATTTGAGGAATTGCAAGACAAGATAATTTAATTGACATGCATCAACAGGTGTACGTATACCATGAACTTATTGCCTACAATAGAAAATGCTGATTCAAATTTAACAATCTTCCTAAATCCTCATGAACAAAATGAAATGTTACTAACAAACTTATATAACTATAATCGAATCTGGCCAAGGTCTCGTCTGCAATTAGCAATACCTAATTGCGTGAATTGAGTGGACTTATTTGCTAATTTGACAATTTTGTTCTAAAACAAGCCTAATTTACTTGTCCCTTCGCTTGTGGACAACTAAAACAGATCAAAAGCGAAAGATGAGATAAAACTTATGTCTTCCCCACCTAAGATTAAAGTCTCAGGGAATTATTACAGTGCTTGACCCCAAGAAGCTAACTTTAGCACAATTGATGCAAATCAACTTTTGTCCCTGCCACTGTCTGACCCCAACTCTCTTAATGTTGCAAAATATTATTCTCTGTCTAGTCTTATAGGGCAATTAAATTGGGAGGATGAGTACTCAGGTCAAATTTGCATTGATGACAAATTTGATTGCAGTAATGAGTCACATTGAGAAATCAATTAATTTTAATAACAGACGAGTTAATCGGGCAATATTTTAAAAGACGTGTTTATGTAAATTGCTTTTAGGCATTGTCATGAAGAAAAGTATCACTTCCTTTCATGCAAAAAGAAAAAGTAACGGACCTCTACTATTCACGAAGTCTCATCAAACATTCAGTATACATTTCTTCATGAGGCGGGTCTCTACGAGACTTCAGCATCATGCAAATAACAAGAAAGGGCAGTCTTCATGGATGAAGTTTTCCCATTACATCGCTATCAAGCAAATTAGTATCATTACTCTTCTCGAAGAAAAGATGATTGTTCTATCTTGTATCATACAACGTTGTTGTACACTGGGTTTCCTTGATTTAGTGCCCAAGTTGGTGAATTGAGCGAGGAGCGGTGTCACACACTAAAGTGGCAATGTCACTGTCAATGACCCCTCCCGCTCTTTTGATGGGGAAACAACTTTCCCCGATTTCCGTTTAGCTTTAAATCCTCTCTCTCTCTCTCTCTCTCTCTCTCTCTCCAAATGAATGTGAATTCATGTCAAAGATTACTTCCTCTTTTTCTATGATAAAACCAGACATTTTATTTCGTGAAAAATATGATAAAATCACATGCAAAGTAATCAATGTCCTTTTGTTTGTCAAGAAGAGAATTCCCAATAAAGTTGTGAGCATATATATATAATCCACGACAGTGAATATTAATTACTCTCTCATGGTTGTAATAATTACATGTCTTAATATCGTCAAACATACTGTTGAATAATTTAGTGACAACCTACCGGCCACATTTCTTTAGAATATTGGTTGGTCTGATCTTGAAGAACAAATACATTTATTAAATAGACTTATATGATCAGAAGACATTGTTATCAAAGTAAAAATATTGAGTGTTACGTAATTGCTTTCGAGTAAAATTACATTCTGTCATCGTCTTTGACTATATAACCATTCATTTTGAATATAAACTTTGAAAATGCGAGTTGTCAAATGACTTAAAAAAATAATTCAAAAGTAGGTGGAGACAAAGAGAAGCTTAAAGACGTCACCCATGCTAAGGCCGGCTGGGCAGTTTCTCTCTTCTCCTCTCTCTTGTCCCACGCTTTCTTAATTCAAACTCCTCTTGCTTACGATCACGAGTTGATTAATTAAGTTAATTGCAGAAAATAACAAATTCTTTTATTTTCTTCACTAAATAACAATCAATCGATATGTAGGCATTTGCTTGAATTAAGTTGGCCGTCGTGGTCTACTCATATTTCACAAAGGATTTAATTTAGGCCTAATGCGAGAATGAATTTCATAGTCGGGTTTTCCGTTAATATAGTATTAATGGTGATTTACAGAAGTAAATTATTTGGCGTCCGTGCACGGTTGCTCTGAAGCGTGATGAGGAATTATTGCTCGTTTTCTTTGACGACCTTTTATACAACCATATGATATAAATATAAATATATAAATATATATTAGACATATATAAATCCTCATAAGAAAAGATTGGACAATGCATAATGCTTGTCTTTTGAACTGGGCTCCTTTTTCTTTTTTTCTTTTAAATCACGTGAGACATAGATCCAACTGTCATTGTCCCTCACAATCATTATCCATCATATCTGAAGTAAATTGCAAAATTATGGATTATTGAATAACCGAAGGACGGTCGAATCTGGTTCTTTCTACTACGCGTTCTTTCACTTTTCTTATCTTTTATTATTATTATTATTATTATTATTATTATTATTATTATTATTATTATTATTATTGCTTTGCAATGAATCAGATACATGTCGCCACGCTTGCGGTGGCAGCTTCGATCGAGCATAAATTAAAAATGCTTTTTCTATTCAGATCACTTTTTCTTTTCGGCTCCATCGAGCAAAAACTATATAATATGTTAAATATCATGTAAAGAGATCTAGTCCGAGCAAATTTTTTTTTTTTTTATGTTAAAAATGGGTTAAAAAATATATTAATTCGTGTCAGTTTTGAGTGCAGAGTTTGTGTTTTTCAGTCGCCTTCCCATGTTGCCTTAGGAATGGCTGTCTTTACTTGGGATGAGTTTACCAAGTTGGAAAAAAAATGTGAACACCCTCGAATATCTTGAAATGACTGACCTAGCTTCCAACTGGACTAGAAATGTATACATCATATGAGACATGAAAGCTTATGACAACTCTGAAAAAAGAATATTGCAAGGTGAATCCTATTCGGGAACCAACCGAATTATTTAGATTGATGTCTTCTAAGTCAACTTTTGTTTACACCTCTATATATATATATTAAAAATTGCACCCTGTAAAGCCGCCCAATTAATTAAGAAAACAAGTTTACACAATTTAACTGATCAAGCAATGTTGACTTGAAAATAGTTGGAGAAATACCAAAAAAGTCTCACGCCTAATAGATGGATGTTAATTCAGATATAAATATTTTAATTTGGTCAAATTAGTTTTAAATATTATGGCAATTTGCCCATCTAGTCTTTTCAAGTAATTTTGACCAAAAATCATTAATGTGGAAGCTGGCCGTCTTATGTGATATGAATGCTGACGTGAACAATTTTGTAATTTTTAAATTTTTTATGAAATTTTAATTTTTTTTCTTTGTGGTTGACGAGAGCGAGGGCAAAAGAAAAGAAAAAAGAGAGAATAAAAATAATATTTATAATTCAAAAAATTTTACAAAATTTTGTAAAAATTTTCTACCTTAGCACTAGCCATGTCACATACTATGGCAGGCATTCACGTAAGTGATTTCCATCCCGGAATTAACTAAATTAAAAGATTTAGGTTTCGATTAATTTATGTAAAATAAATTTAAGAATATTTTGATAATTATCCCAAGAATGGGTGGCACGACAATCTAAAATATAGGAATTGCACCATGAAGGGGCATTTGAGTAAGTAATCTTTTTTTGCAAAAAAACAAAAGAAAAAGAAGAAAGAAAGTATTTCCCTTAATTTTTGGAGTTTGCTGGAGAGAAAGGAGGGAGGGAGGGGGAGGGGGGATTGGTTGTTTAGGACAGGAAAAGGGGCAAGAGATGGACATGAACATTGAGACTTTGGACGGCCGAAAAAGAAGTAATGTTGTCTACAGAGGGTTTAGTGTCTATGATAAATAAATTTAAACCCCATTTGGCTTTTGGTCTAATATATGAAATCCTTTTGAGAGAGACACGGAGAGAACATGGCGCCAACTTTAAGAGACATGCAATCAACCAAAATTCTTAGCCCGATGCGTGCAATCCCACCACTCCTTAATTTTTCATAACCTAAATTCATGATCACACCACTGAACATGGCCTCCTTATCATGAACTTCATATGTATATTAATAAATAAATATATATTTTCTGAATTTGTGTGATTTCTCTCTCTTTTCTAATCAAAACCTACGGCCTCAATGTTGTAAACCAATATATATTTTGCATTTTGCATTTTGCATTTTGCTCATGTTTCTGAGGACCACCCCTTTTCTAACCCTACGTAATTGTTCCCATGGACCACTGGGTCATGCAATGATAGTATTCATCTATTGTAGACGACATTCTTTTTACATGACACAATGCCCCATTTGTGTTTTCTAGTGATCCCCAGAGAATGGACGATGAAGCAGTTGCGCTGTATCAGATAAGAAAAAAAGTTTGAAAATGGTGGGGGCAATTGATGTAGAAAGAAGAGAACACTTTTACTAATGTTCCTGTAATTAATTCCACCTTCTAAATTTTCCCACTTTTTAGGTCATTGTGTAGTCTAGGGTTTGGAAAGAGAAAAAGTAAAAGGCATATGGGATTTTTCTTGTGAATAATGTCGTTTCTTTATAAGGTCATCTCATTCATGAATGTAGAAATACTTCCCAGCATAACTTAAATGACGATAAGGATAAATTTCCCGTGTCAATTACAATGACTAGCAATAGGAATGAGATTCAAGTGTTAGTCCTCCACGTCAAGCAAGATCAATGGAGCATCAACCAGAGAGAGAGAGACACATCAGGGAGGCTTGTTTTTCAAGAAAAGATTAAGGAGAGAACAGATGAAAATGAAAATTAGGGTTAATATCAATTTTGTAGCAAAGGGGAATGGGAAAAGAAAGGCTGTTCCCAAATGTTGCTTCACGGGGGCATCTTTCTCTTGCTCCAATGCCTTTGTCAAGGCAACGCTCACTTTGTGTACAGTCCAAGCATCCTCCAAGCAAGCTCTCTCTCTCTCTCTCTCTCATATGCAACTCTGGAAGAAGGGACATTAGATGTGGGCATGTCAAATTAAGGTTGGCCTTTGGATGCGGAGCCCCATTAGAGACCTCCTTTTTGTCTGCGGAGCCACATTAGAACCAACTTTTGCCAACAACATATCTAAAATCACTTTGCTCCAGAACTCTAGGTAAGCCTAGAGAATTTTGGGGGAACCCAACAAAGCCCACTAGGTCGATCTTTTCTCCCTTTGCTTTATTCTCCGCTTTGAGTTGTCTCTGCCTGTTCTTGCTTCTCTTTAATCCGCAACTTCGGAAAAAAGGAAAAAAAAAGGGAGGAAAAGCAGCAGTCTTTCTCACTTTCATATTGCATCTGGATCTCTAGCTTGTTAAGCTATTTAATTCATGATTTTGTTATTGTTCCTCCTTTCCAATCCATTTTTCTAGGTATGGGGGGTAAGAAAAAGAGAGGGGGACATTTGAGCACCCCCCAAGAAGCGTGTCTCCAGTGAGAAGTTTCTAGAGAGGGCATGATCCAATCTTAGTGCTTGGAAGGGCTTTTTCATTCTCTCTGTGTCTTTGTTTAGGAAAAGTGGCATAGTCTAGAAAGCAACACAAAGCGCTCGTGCTAGCCACGGTCTTTCTAGGCTCCTTATTGAAATGGATGCTACGGGGGTTGTTCAGGTAATGGAATATAATTTGGTGAGCCGTATTCTGGAGTATTACCGGGAAGCAAATTGCTGCGCGGACCGTTTTGCAACCAGCCTTTGTTCTGGATAACTTTAGGAAGGACTTTGTTAACAACGTTGGTGGCGGTAATACTTTTATCAACTTCTCTTTCAGCAACCTCTGTGTTGCCAGAGTTTTACCATCCTCTTTGTGGAGCCAACAACCACTAATGGCCCAAATTCTGTCTCATCATAGTTGATTTCTAGTGATACAGGTACCGTCGGGTTTATTAAAGATAAATAAGAAAACGAATAAATAAACAGCCCTAAATCACTAATCAGAATTGAAAAACATAAAGACATTTTACTTGTCTAAGAAACTTAATATATGACTTAAAGATGCCACCAAGGCTAGAACACTCTCAGCTGCACAACAAAATGCAAAAAGTGAATCAATAAATTTGCCTCATTCCTTGTCCTTTAAATTCATGATCCATGTCACAGAGCAGAGCAGCAAATTGACCAGTTAAGGACTATTTGCTGAAGGAATAATATCTCAAGAATCATACCCTCAGCTATCACAAAAGTGTATAATTTATTGCAAGCAACTCACAAAGAATCCATACAAATTGTCTAATCCAATTAAGCATATCACACAAATCACTCACCACAAATAAATACCAACCAATCCAACAAATAGCTAATAACATCTATAATCTCTCTCTTTCTCTCTCAAATTGAGAAACCCAAAACCAGTAATTACTACCTATGTGACACAAACCTAAAAAGAAGGGAAAAGAACAGACTCTCACTTCCATCAAACAAATGTGAATTGGTCATTACCCTCTATTTACATTGCTAGTAATATGCAGGGTAAGACCTTGATGCAACTATGAAATAATATAACAGCAGAAAAGCTGACCAAACAATGTTGCAAGTTTTCTTATCTTTTGTCCTTTGATTGCTCTCACTTGACTTTCTCTTCACCCTTGGCCTCTGTCGTCAGTGCCTTTGAGCTTGGGGATTTGCCGACGATGGCTTTCTTTACCTTAACACCTAATTGCTTCACCTTCGACATTATGTTACCTGAATGCTTTTTCGCTGAGACCTCTTGTGCAGGCAGGTCCCTTGATGCTTTGGTGTCATCGCCGTCCTTTGCAGGCTCGTCGGTCGGAGGAGGTGTGGGTTTTGCATCTTCAACGTCACCTTTTACCACGCCATTCTCAGTTTCCTCCTCTGCCTTGACCTCTTTGGCTTCCTGTGCTTCGACTGGAGCCAGTGTCTCTTCCTTCTCAACTCAGCAGTGCCTGTCAAATTTTCCTCAGCTATGGCAGTGCCTGTCAAATTTTTGCTCAGCTACTGCACTCAAAGTTTCCACTTTAGTCACCTCATCTTTTCTGGTTTCTTTGTCTTTCTCCTCAAGTTTCTCGATCTTTTCTTCATCCTTTTCCCCCTCAACTTTGGGTTCCACCTTCAGCGACACCATCCACTACAGGTGCACTTTGTTGACCATTCATAGCTGCAGGAACTTCCTTCTCAACCACAGCTTGAGCTTCCTCAGTGGCAGTCAAATTGGTTTCTGTAACAGTGGGTGCCTCTTCAATCTTTTCTTCCTTGGAGGACGCAACACCATCAAACTCATCCATCACTGACCTCAGATCTCTTGCTACCTTAACCTCCGTCTTCTCTGCGGGCTTTACTTCCTCAGCACTCTCCAGCACATTCTCCACAACATTGGCGACTTCTTGGGGTTTATCCTCTACTTCTTTGGTCAATTCTGGCTTATCCTCTACCTTGGTTTCTGCTTCTGCTACCCCTCTCGGCTCAGCCACATTGCTGGCTTTTGCTTCAGTCAGCTCACTGGTTTCAGTGGCTGATATTTTCGGCTTGTCAACCGCCTTCTCTTTGACTGGTTCAACAACTGATTCTTCTTTTGGTTCGCCTAAGACAGCTTCAATTGCTCCTTTTTCCAGTTCTTTGGCATCAGCTTCCTCCTTGACTTTCTCCTCAGGTTCTTTTCCTACTTCTTCACTCGCAGGCTTCTCCTTTACTTCGTCTTCAACCACTTCGGCCATCGCTTTCTCCTCTATCTTGCTTTCAACTTCTTTGCTAGCCAGTTTTTCCTCGGATTTACTGTCAACTGCTTCCACCACAACTGCTTTGTCCTCTGCCTTATCTTCGATTTCTTCAGTTGCAGATTCCTCCTTCGATTCAACTTTAACTTCTTCAACCACTACTTCTTCTGGTTTAACTGCCTGAGGCTCAAATTCTTTCACTGCTTCGACTTCTTTCTCCTTTGGTTCAGCTGCAACAACGGCCTCGACTTCTTTCTCCTTTGATTCACCTGCAACATCAGACTCGGCTTCTTTCTCCTTTGTTTCAGTCGCAACGGCCGCCTCGACTTCTTTCTCCTTTGGTTCAGTCGCAACCGCTGCCTCAACTTCTTTCTCCTTTGGTTCATCTGCAACAGCCGCCTCGACTTCTTTCTCCTTTGGTTCATCTGCAACAGCCGCCTCGACTTCTTTCTCCTTTGGTTCATCTGCAACAGCCGCCTCGACTTCTTTCTCCTTTGGTTCATCTGCAACAGCCGCCTCGACTTCTTTCTCCTTTGGTTCATCTGCAACAGTCGCCTCGACTTCATTCTCCTTTGCTTGAGCTGTAACAGTCACCTCGACTTCTTTCTCCTTGGTTCATCTGCAACAATTTCCTTGACTTCTTTTTCCTTGGGTTCATCTGCAACAGCCGCCTCGACTTCTTTATCCTTTGGTTCATCTGCAACAGCCACCTTGACTTCTTTCTCCTTTGGTTCATCTGCAACAGTTGCCTCGACTTCTTTCTCCTTTGGTTCAACTACAACAGCTGCCTCTTCTTCTTTCTCCTTTGGTTCATCTACAACAACCGCCTCGACTTCTTTCTCCTTTTGTTCGTGTCCAACAACTTCAACCGGTGTCTCTGCTTGAGGCACATCAGTTACAATTGTATCCTCTGGTTGGATACCAACGGTCTTGGTTGCTGAATCTGGAGGGTTCAGCGCCACAGAAACTTCTTCCGCCTTCAAGCCAGCATCAGAAGGTGCCTCCGAAACAGCTTCACCTTCAACTGCTGCGGGAGGTTTAATCTGCTCCTCGGGCGTTGGTTCTTCTGCTTTAGGGACCGGGATATCTGGACTCTCGGGTTCAATGTCTTTGGTGATCTGTTCTTTTGTTTCCTCCTCTTTAATTATCTTGTTCTCTTCATTTTCCTTCTTCTCCAACCGTCTGAAAAATCAACAAACATATCCAGGGTGCCTTATATGATATAGGACATCAAAAGAATCCATCAGAAAAGAAATTAAGCGGGAATTTAAAAGTGAGAAATTCCAGGGTAGGGTAATCTAAATTCTTATCAGCAGTGATTTGAAGCATTTCAGTCTGAGCTAATGATATATGTATATTAACAAAGTCGCTAAACTATGTGTGGTTAGGCATCAAAAACTGATCAATCCACATTAAGTGAGGTAACGTAACAGGATGCCCGAAATTTATGAACTTTATCAATGACAAAGCCATCAACAGGAAAGACAATGATAAAATGATATGTTGGATTTATATCAGCACAATTAAACGACTACTAGTGCGGAGAACCCTTTAAGACATTGTTATGGGTTTAGAACGAGAAGCTAGGCAAGCTGAAACAGAGATACTGGAGTCTTTATAAGCTTACTACTCAGGGGAAATGAAATTAAGGAAGGATCTAGAAAATGGTCGAAAGCGGTAGAATTTATCTTCCACTGGAAACTCTGAAATTCACTTAATCCAAGTTGTAGTTGGTCTAAATACACAAAAATTCAGAGATTTGCAAAGGAAAACTGAAACAAATAAACTTCTTTCATTCTGAGTCTGCACAACACAACTTTTCTAGACTTCAGGAAATACGACTTTACTAGATAGTGAGAGGAAAAAAGATCAGGATGAGAGAATTCAAAATAAATCATAGTCTAAATTAATCCTTCCTAGAGCTTTTTTATACTAAACATGTTTCAGAACTTGGAAGTCCTCAGTTTGAAGCATGAAAAAAACACATGCAATCAGAACATCCAACAGATGGACTAAAACACCCATCTACTTCTCTGAATAACAAGCATAAGACTTTGTTCTTAAGTGTTTGATTATCTTTACGAAACTTACAAGGACATGAATCAAATCGAACTTCTATCCATGAGGGGAAAAAGAAAAGATCAAGACAGTTCACATAACCCAAGCTTCAAAAGAAACAGAGGAAAGACATAGAGGAACAGAGGTTTCTGTAGAGACTTACTTCATCAGGAGTGTGATGATCAGATGCAACAGTCTCAGAAGCCATGGATGGATGAAATGAGTGCTCAAAGAAGGAGGAGAAATGAAAATTTTCTTTCCCTTCCTTCTTCCGGCTGGCTTTTGGATTCAAAAAGAGAAAGCGAAGAGTGCCAAAAAGGAAATGATTGATGCTGAAAAGTAAAGAAGGAAAGCCAGAGAGCCCCACTCAAACTTGGAATTGGCAATTCAAAAAAGAAAATGAAAAAGGAAAAAGGAAAAAAGGAAAGACAGGGTGGTCTTAGTAAGGCTGGATGATTATATAGGGGTGTCTGTATGGCTGCATCTGTATGCATTTGTGATTATTATTCCCAGAAGACAACTCACTCGACCCCTAATTATTTTTCTTTTTCCCTAAAATGCTGTATCTGTATGTAGCTATCCAAATTGTACTTGGGATTTCTTGCCCCTTTTGTCAGAACCCATAAATACAATGAAAATTATGCCATGTATTTTACCAATATTGATAGAGCCGAATTTGACCACAACGTTTATATGACGTTGATCTATCTTTTTGAGTAAGATGAAGATTGTGGTACAAAATCGATTACAAAGAAGACTTACGTTTAGTCGTTTGAAAAAATTTAGAAATTCTAAATCGTTTTGCATTATAATTTGCTCTATCCATTGTATCTTATCATAATGGTGAACAAATTTGTCTGACTAAAGTATCAAGTTGTCAAGCCAAATTCCCATATTGTGTTGGTCCTTTTCAAGTCTTGATTCCTAGAATTGCACGATGGCTCTGCCAAGTTCATCCATTTCAGCAGGAACAGGCCGCTCTGTTTCTTTTCAACTCCTGTCCACTTTCGGGTTCGGGTTGTACCACTCGGATGGTGGGATGGGATCCACGAAATTTCCTAGGATACCGCGAGGCGTAAAAGAGCGATGTTTTTGCTTGTACCTTATCTTCGTTGCCCTCGCTAGTTAACAAATGAAAAAAAGAAGCGTGTATTGCTTAAGCACCCAAAGAATGTACTTATCTTCTCTCTCTCTCCTTCCCTCTCTTTTTGAACTTTTGGGATTGAAGAAAAGCATTGAAGGAAATATGGGAAAAGCAGATTCCACTACTGCATAGAAAAATCATATTCCTAGTGCCACCCTTTATGAGAAAGGATCAGGATTGATTACATGTGAGAGAAGTTGGCATTATGAGCTTGCCCTTGACTTTACAGCAAACACCCAGCTCATTATGCACCATGTTGAGGACACTAACGGTGAGATTCCCCTAGTGTATCAGACAGACAATACTGACAAAATAGGGTGAACATGAATTACGACCCAAGTTGATGAAATGAGTTAAAAATCTTAATCCCAATTTTAAAAGAGCTGATCACGGGTTACCAATTCTAAAATCACAAATTCAGGAACTAGATCTCAGGCATCCGTCAGGCGTTGATGGCGGAAAAAAGGGGAATTAGTTAATTAATCGGCTCATATCTGACGACTGGTACAAGTTGGAATGCATATGTGATGATGACTGCTAACTAATTTTAATGAAATAAGATACGGAATATATCCATCATCTTCCTAGAGACCCAAAGAAAGAATGTCAAAAACGGGACTGCAAAGGAGATGATTGGAGGACTTTCTGCACTGTTGTCCTCGGTTGAATTTTCAATGCGTTACCGAAATGATTCGTCCGGCAGGATCCTAACTAAACGACTGTTGCCCTTTGCCCCACCAATCCTTTACGTTCCAGAAATGAGGTTAGTACAAAATGCGGATATACTCCTTCGCTGGCAGCCTTCAAGGACTGAGGGGATTCTTCAATGGAGTTGCACAGGAACTGATGCTGATATGTTGGAAAGGGAAGGAACCCACGCGGTGCCTGACCCGGACGCATGTGAATATCCAGAACATTCAAGCCAGACTTTGAAATCGAAAAATTTGCAAAAATTGAGGGACAAAAATAGAAGGAAAAAGAATACTTTCCGTCCTCACTCTATGCCTCTAGAAATGACCTGTAGTGCTTTATGTGAAAAACAACAGATGATTCTCTGGAGTTTCTGGTGATTTCACATCCAGCTATCTCATTTAAGTCATTGATGTATATACAGTTCAAGCGTCGATTTAATTTTCTCGCGAAGAAAAGAAAGAAAAAAAAATTGAACACGATCTCATGATAATGATAATTCACGAGATTACTTATCATGATAATCCACATGATCCTCCTATGGTCTATTAATTCGTTATGGCGGTTTCCACACACCTAACATTCGTTTTCGAAGTTTTTAGGTCCTCAGTTAGGGAAGGGGGGGTATTGAAAACGAAGCTAGTAGTAAACAGTCATAGTCATGGTGCAGGACTTTTCCAGATCAAAGCAAATAGGAATGAATAGCATGAAGTGATTTCTGGTCCAACCAACATAACATATATATCAAGTGGGAAATGTCACATATCAAGCCAGTTCACGGGTGTCCCTGACACAGACATTTCGTTCTAAGACTAAAATTCCGCAAACTCACAACATTGGAGAGCCACATCTTTGGGATCAATATCTCAATAGAGGGTCCAAACACAAACGTCTTTCGTAGCTCCCTCTCAAGGCTAAGAGGCTAACCACGTTGTCCACTTCTTCACAGTAGGCTAAAGTCAGATCACATAAGTTCAGAAACTTCGTACGATGCGCTGCTCTCAGCTCATCTTGGTTTGATAATCACGCTGCTTCTTTGGATCCAAGAATGGCAAGAGCAGGACATTCAAGTGGGCTCTCAAGCCCGCTACTTGAGCCATGCCGGGCCGGGCCAGTTGGCCACTGTCTGGCCTGTTCCTGGAGGTAACAGTGAGATCATGTCGGGTTGTGATTGTCTTTTATGTAAGTCAAATATTTCACATTTAGGTCTAGTTTGTAGATCAAAGATAAAAGACGAAGAGAACCCAGACAACATACGGACAGCT